>JANAVB010038219.1:1751348-2063926 GCA_029216955.1 Iris pallida | reverse complement strand
GTCTATCTTTAAATTATTGGAACTTAGTGTACAGTTTGATTTAATTATTGAATAATTATGACTTGTAATGTTTGTGTTCTTTTGAGTTATTGTAGTATTGGACCACCCCTACACTAGTGTATAGATCCTAGGAAGTTAGTTTGTGTATAGTGGCACTCCACATTAGACTTTTATGCTAGGTCCCACTTGGCTAGTATCCAGTCAGGAGTCGTGTCACACCACTAGTGTATTATTGAACATAGCTTAGAACTGAGTTTGTATATCATTATTGATAGGACACCAGGCATCTATATTCGTACTAGTATTCTTGCTTTGCGAGGCAAGTACATCTACACACTCATTTACGTCTTTTAATGCTAGAACATGTATTAACCCTGTTAAAATACTGCTTCTGAATAACTGCAAGTTAAATCTTCACATGTTGTATTACTTTCAGTACCTGCCATGCTTAGGACAGTTCTTATATTTACATTTCTTACTGGTTCTCAGTACATGTTTTACTATGCTTTATACTACTCGGAGTATTCACATGTTTCATACTGTTCCCAGTACGGCCATGCTTACATTACTCCCAGTATCTCCCACATGTTTTACTGTTCTCGTATCTCTCACATGTTAGAATATGGGTTATGGGAAACTGACAGTTGAGTACGTGATCACGACCCCTTCTCCGTACGTATGTACCGAGCAAGGTTGACATTTTATATGTATACCTTGTCGTAGGCTTTATCTCAACGCGGATTTGTCGTATGTACATCTGTCGCCGTTTCACTTGTACGGAAGTACATTTCATTATGTGTTCCCAGCACATTGTACATCTATTGACCGATCACGTACCTGCTACATTTTAAACATTACATACATCTGTCTCTATGACATATGTGTCATTGCCATGATAGACTATGAGATATGCCATGTTTCCTGTGTTACTATGATACGGTGATTCCAGTCATACCATGATCCCAGTTGTATCATGAGGCCATGTTTTCCAGTATTTTCTTTTTATAGACTTATCACACCATGTTTCTTGTTGTACATCTCTTTCATTATATGTTCAGTACTTTAGTTGTAGAGGTTGTACTTGCTCCCGTCCTGACAGGATAACGTTGTAGGTTCACTTTTCGAGGATGAAATGCTATGTGTTACATATTATGGCACTGATTTTGAGGACCTGGCCTTAGCTCCAGAAGAGGCCCCTACGGGGAACCTTGCTTAGTCATTTCCATATGTTTTGAGATTGAGACTTTGGTATGTTCTTATATTTGGATACTGGACTTTGTCTCCAGTTAGATACTTTGGTTATGTATTATTAAGTCTGTGCTCATGTTACCTTCGCTTATAGATGCTGTGTTGTGATGAACATTTAAATATGATTTTAGAACTGTTAGTAGCTTAGATCCTTTATTGTCTATTCTTAGATCTTACTACGATTTAGCAAGCGTAGGCTGGACATGGCTCGGCCCGGCCCAACAATTTGGGTAACGGGTCGTGACATCTGATATCTTGTGATTATTATTAGTGGTTGAGATTGAGACAATAGGATAATTTATGACCTTAAGAGATTGATGGCTTGTAGATAAACCTTCACATATCTAGACAGCCGTGACCGTATGGTGAGATGGATTCCATTTTATTATACGTAGCTGGCTATGTCTGCCCCGCTCTCCAGTATTCTGGTTCTGGGGCGTGACATATAACAGGGTGATATACGATGAGTTAACCATGGAACTATTCAGATAGCCAGGTTACAACCCGTAAACCAAACAAGGATCGGGGTTGTAACCCTTCGTCTGAACAGAACTTGGAATTCTCACCATTTATCGGTAAAATAAATACAGACATTCTGGTCATGCAGTAATCTGGAACAGGATCAGGGCAAGACTAGACTGGTTAGACTCCATCCAATCATTTCACGGCCAAGCAAGAATTACGGCTTGATACTTTAACTAACTAGGGTTGTCACAAGCCTAATTACTAACAAGATGCAGTGAGATTATTACAGCCACAAGCCCTGCAGACCATCCAGGTTACCCAGGTCGAAAATTAGGAGTTGAATTCAGGTGGGTACATCGTCCAGGAAACGCATGTACCCTTAGGTAGCTTGAAGGGTGCAACACATGACAGTGTGCTGGAAATGCCCTACTCGACGCAGGCTACGATCCCAGGCGCGCCCAGGTAACGGGATTGCCTGTAGCTGGAGATCTCTTCATGATAATGTATTAATCTAGTTATTAGCCTTAGTCCATTTCAGTAGGTACTCCTGACCGTGGTACTCAGGAGTCCCCTCCTAGACATGATGCAAGACAGGACTGGGATTATACAAGCACAATCGCCCACGGTATCCAGGTCATTTATACAGGTCATGTCATGTCATGTCAAGTAGCCGTCGCAACAGCTTATCAAGATATATCATGTCAGGTTATCATGTCAAGTTCACTTGTCAGGAGTGCGCCATAACGGGCACTATCATGTCATGTTACTGTCGTGCCTTGCCATGTCAATTCTTGTCACACTACGTCAAGTACAATAGTCATTTCAATCATGTCAATCAAATCGTGATTTATCAAGTTTAGGACAAAAGGCGTAAGGATATAAATTGGGCGTAAAAATATACAATAGGGGTAAAGGTGTACGCCATACGAACCCAAGTTTACGTGTACTACTACGCTAGGCCAATTAAACCCGAGCGTAAACAGCACTACGCGGGCAAGAGCAAGGTAAGATAGCTTTACGCTAGCAAGTTGCATGCGGGAGGGGTTTTTACGCTAGTCGGATTGTACGTGCGTAAAACTCTCTGCAATTGAGATTCCATACGAGGAACACTTGAGCATAACTTTTACGCTAGCAAGGGTTGGCTCGGGTCAAGGGTTTACGCTGGCAAGGCTTCACGCTAGCAGGATTTTACGCTGGCGGGAGAGTCCCGAGCGTAAAATTCAAGCAGCGTAAAATGAGGTACGCTTGTCACGCGATGCGTGTGCGTAAAAGGGAACTACGCTAACACGTTAAGACGTGGGCGTAAAAGCTGAGGAATACGCTGGCACGCAATGCGTGGGCGTAAAACTCCATCTTCTCCACACAGTCAATGCAACCATGCGTAAAAGCTGATAAACTCCATCTCGGCCATGACTTGGTGAAATTCGGCCATCCCAAGACCAAACTTGTATAAAATCATGAGGCCTACTCCATGGAACTCTTAGTTTTCGAAAACAAGCCATTGTAGTAGATCAAAACCAAGAAATCCAAAAATGAAATAAACTAGATCTGCATGAAGTGAGCCATGGAATTTGAAAACACTAAGTACTAAAGGGACTTAGAATCGTATGGAGAAGAAAATGAAACAATAAAATGTGAGTTCCTCCATGAAGCAAGTTGCACTTGCCGGTGGGGTTAAGTGGAGCTCTATGCTGGGTGGAGGAAGAAAGAAGAAGAATAAATGCTGAGTTATGAGGAGAGAGAAAGATGGTTGGGATATAAATGGGGGTAAGTGGTGGTAGGTAGGGGGTTTTCCTTTGGGTCATGATGAACCAAAAGCAACCCAAAATCGAACCAAGCCAACCCGAACCAAGATGAACCATGCCAAGGAAATGCAACACAAGATAAAATACGTACACGTATTCCAAAAATACGTAATACGAACACAGGCATTACAATATCTCTTCTCCTCTCGATTTGAAAAGCAACGTTGAATTGAAAATTCTTAATTTTGATAGTATTTTGTAAGGACATGTTTGGTTGGTAGAACTCCTAAAGTATAATTAACAAATGTAAAATATATTTGTACATATGCAGCGTAATAGCTTTTGAAAAGATGTTTGATTGTAGCTATTTTGTCTCTTGGAAGTGGATCTAGTGGTTTTTTTTTTTTTTTTTTATTATTTTTTTATATAAGAAGTAAACTTGGAAGCGGTAATTCAATACTTACTTTGTTTGGAAAAGAAAAGAGAAATACAAAATAATAAATAAAGAATATACAATATGTCAATATTAAACAAATTAATATGCAATAGTCCAAAAGAATAACTTTACAAACATTAAACATAAAATACTAACCCAATTACTATTATTAACATTAATGATAATGATATATTAAGTAACCTATGTCATATTGTTTATAGATTCCAACAAAATGATCTATCTCCATCCAAAAGACTCCTTCACCCAATCATATAGTCATATCACATTCATCCATCCATAAAATAAATCCTTTCATAGAAAAGAACTCACTTTTTCATCGTTATCGTCGTCACCCAAGAAAATTCTCCCACCCATCTCTATGCAACACCACCACCAACATTATCACGAGACCATCGCAACCAACAAGCGGCTACCGAAGCATAATACCGCAGCCATCCCGTTGCCATGCCAACCACCAACTCCTCTTTCCTCTTCCTAGTGGTAACTACTATTTTTTATTTTTTTAACAATATTCAATGTTTCTAGAATGTGTCATATTATACCTTAAAATGCCGATCGATATTATGTCCTTCAATTTATAACTACTATGTAAAAATAAAATAAAATAACTTCTTTAGTTGAAAAAGATTTGTTCTTCTCCTAAATGACAATTTTATATGAGAACAATTGGTCACAAATACCTAACTTCCCATATATTATAAAATTTAGATATATTTTAGCAAATATCTTAGTTTTAAATGTAGAAATTAGTATATACCTTCACTTTTTTAAAAAGGAAGCAAACCCTCCCTTTTTGGGTATGGAACACAAATTTTTAAGATATACCTCCACTATTCAAACTAAAATCTTTGTTGTTTTAAATTAATGTGGGCATTTGCTAGTTCTTTTTAAGTGGAGGTAAATGTTAGTTTCTACATTTAAAACGAGAACATTTTGCTAAAATGTTTAAAATTTAACTAACAAGTGGGTCTGAAACAATACACCAAGGCCTCGTTTGGTTCGCAGAAAGCAATAGAAAGGAAATCAATTTCTTGGTATTTCTTTTCCTTTGAAAAATTATAATTTTTATTGATTTTTCATTTCGATGTTTGAAAACACAAAAAATATTAGAAAGGAAAGTGAATACTTCAAAGTGAGAAAGTGATTCATTGCTTGCTTGGATAGATGTAATAATTATATGTTTCCTTTTACTGGTAATCATTTTATTTTTTTTCTTAATTTTTTTGGTATCCAAACATAGAAAAATAATTAACTTTCTTTTCAAATTCCATGATTCCACGACCAATCGAGTCCTTGGAGTAGATAAAAACTCCACAGAGAACTAATTTATTCAGAAGGATATTTTGTATAAATCCATTAGTCAGGGGACGAAAATTTTTTCAGAAGGATATTTTTGTATAAATAATTTAACAAGTGAAATTTATGAGAAATAAAAAAATTGAGGTCAAAATATGTAAAAATTTAATTTTTTTTTTTTTTAAAGTCTTATTTTTTTTCGACTTGTCAAATATCAAGAGAATTGGAATCCACGCCTTCCAATTCGAGACTCCGTTATTACCAGACCACAACCCACCGACAATTGTTATACTACTTTTTTTTAAGCGGTAATTAATCACTTTCGCCTCTGTACTTACTGTCCCGTTCTCTTCAATCATTAAAGCAGTAATTCCTCCCACCCGCACTCATCTTCCACCCACGTGCGGACCCCACGTTGGACTATTTGTCTGATTTATTTCGGACCACGGTCGGTCCGTGAGGAACTCCACGGAATTGACCGTCTTGATTCATGCTGACGTGTCAAAAGTGGGACCAAATTGAACTATTCCAACGGGGACCACGTACGAGAATGCCCACATGTCAGTGGAATGGTCATAAAAAATTCTCGGTTCAATTAAGAGTTTTACAGCTATAAGAACGATATCGCTACTTTTTTCACTCTTCTCTACTCGTGAAAGAGAGAATTAAATTTTTTTTCTTCTTCAAACTTGATTATTTTTTCTCTGCAAACAAAAGAGAGAGAGAGAGAGAGAGAGAGAGAGAGAGAGAGAGGAAAGTTGGTAAAGCTGATCGAATCTTCACGTATCGCTCTCGTGTCAACGACTTTAGCGGATTCGGATCCGGATTCGGATTCGTTTGGTGGTTCTTTCGAGCGGAATGGTGGGGGATTGGGAGAGCTAGTTAGGTTTTTTTTGGTGGAGAATGGGACCGGTGGAGTGAACCGGTGGGAAATGGAGGCGATGGGGAGAGAGGCGGCTGGTCGGTGGTGCGCATGGCTATTGCTGCTGATGGTGCTGAACCCTCTCGCTAGGGTTTTGGCGAACACGGAAGGTCTATCTCTCTCTCCTCTCTCTCTCTCTCCCTCTCTCTCTGATATTTAGTGTTTCTTGATTTTGTTTCGAAAATGCTAATGGTTCGATGTTGGCAACTTTCCTTTTTTTTGGAATATTTGATTATTAAAGTGTCTAAGTTTGGATGTCTGGGTTGGACCAAAAATCGACATTGTGACTGTGTCGGTTCTAGACACGTATGGTACACAATTTTTTATGAACGTGGTACCAACGATGAAGAACAATAGGAAAGACGCAAGATTTAATATGGTTCGGAAATTTGTTTTTCCTACGTCCATCGCCGTACACAAGTTATTTTAATTTATAGAGATTTTACATTTAGAACAGATTAAATCATATTTATAAAAAGAGATTAGGGTGACCATTGACTTCAGTATATTTACCAAATATATTCCTACTAATTGATATTAGGACCGAACTAATCCTACTCATGTATGAATATTTAGAAAATTTCGGGGTGAATGTTTAATAGGAATTATGTTCAAAGCTTCACAATCTCTAACAATCTTCCATTAGGAGATTTACCATGCAATTCTACCTCTTATAACTCAATAACCCGCGTGCGGCAACCTTCTCATTGATCAACCATGTAGGTCAATTGAGGTTGCATGCAACCTCAATTTCTCTGCAGTCACAATCTTTGCCAACATGTCAGTAGGATTATTAGTTCCACGAACCTTCTCCAATGTCAAGTTTCCATCATCCGACAAACCACGAATAAAGTGATACTTCAGTTGGATATACTTTGTGATGGTATGAAAAAACATGATTCTTTGCAAGATGAATTACGCTTTGGCTGTCTCAGAAAGTAACACTGGTACCTTGCCTTCTATCCAACTCTTCTAAGAAACTCTTCGTTCATATCATCTCCTTGATTGCTTCCGTGTCTACCACATTCAGCTTCAATAGTACCATACATTTGGGCCTGACTTATTATGATTCTTCTAGACTGGGCTGCCGTACCAATACCGGCAAGGAATGACAACCACACAACACATCTATACTAAATATTTCAAATTACATTTTTCCAGAAGCTTCTCTTAAGTCTTAATCCATCCATTCACCTCCTACTATTAAGTTATTTTGATATACATTTTTGCCTCCTGCTTAACCACGTAAACTTTTAGGTTATTGTAATCACATATCATGGTTGCAATTATCTGATTTTTTATTATACTATTAGCTCTCATAAATTGCTTATTATTTGTACGTTTTATATATACTTCGGGTGACTGAGTTTCTTCTTCTTTTAACTTTGAAACATGTTTGAAAATGTTCTGTTATGCTCTTTTCTCCCTTTGCTGTTATTTCGTCAGTATATTTTCTTGTAATTTGTAGTGGTCTACAGCTAATCTCAATTAGTCTTCCAACTCCTCTTTTAACAGGTGATGCACTGCATAATTTACGGATCAACTTAAACGATCCAAATAATGTCCTGCAAAGTTGGGATCCAACTCTGGTCAATCCATGTACATGGTTCCATGTTACATGTAACAACGACAATAGTGTTATTCGAGTGTAAGAAGATAGCTTACTTGAATATTGTAAAACATTGGTTAACACCCTTTGCCTCATCTCTATTTTGTAAATAAACTGTAATTTCTTTCAGTGATCTTGGAAATGCTAATTTATCTGGTCAATTGGTTCCCCTTGGTCAGCTGAAGAATCTACAGTACTTGTAAGTCCTTTTATCTGTATATTAGTTAACTTTTGATCACCGGACATGTCCTTTTAAAAAGCACATGCATTTTTGCCATGTTTTGTTTTCTAGAAATGTCCTGAAACACTGTAGCATTGCTTCACACCACATTGTTGGTCCATTTACTGTTGGAAACAAGAGATTAGAGAGGTGAAGGTTTATTTGCGAAAAAATAATTAATGACTGCTGTAATATATTATCTTCATTTTGCTCCTGCTTGCTGTGCTAAGGCTTTGTGTCCTCGGTTTTATAAATCCCTTAGTGTAGATTTTACACCATTTTTTATAGTTTGTCTTCTTATAACTATTGAAAAGAAAACTTAAATATTTATGTGCAGGGAACTTTACAGCAACAATATAAGTGGCGCAATTCCGAGTGACCTTGGAAATCTAACAAACATTGTCAGCTTGGATCTGTACCTGAATAATTTCAGTGGAGGAATACCGGGATCATTGGGGAATCTGTCAAAATTGCGCTTCCTGTAAGAAACCTTATCCATTAACTCACTTATACAGGAAGTTGCTTTTTTTACCTATTACTGGGCCTTGCACTATTATGTTGACATTCTGAATTGAAGATCTCAATCTACTCACCCTTAACGCGTGATTAGTTTGAGATCTTCAATTCAGAATGTCAACATAATAGTGCAATAGAAAGGATTATTTGTAGTGGATGAACTAGTGGAGGAAGGAAAAGATGCGGTGATCTCTCTGTTTGTTGTGGGAAGCACATAGCAACATTGTAGAAGTTTGTGTTTGGTAGAGAGTGAAACCAGTAAACGAGCATTGACTTAGCTAAACAGTTCTTGTTTTTCACTTGTTAGGTGTCACGACCCGATCCCAAGATACTGGATCCAGTCGGATCATGTCCAGTCTGCACCGTTGTGAGAGCGGCAGTAAGATGTATCAAGCAGTAGTAACTCAAACACAACATTATTTAAAACATTCAATTAAAAATTAAATGTCTATATGGAACAACACACAAACAGAGAAAAGTGTTACGTTATTACAACTTGTTCTTTTATTACAACATTAAAAGAAACTAAAACAGTAAGGTGCGGCTAGAACTCCTGGGCTCCCTGTCCGGGTTCAACTATCTCCTCGGAACCCAAGTCGGGTCCAGAGTAAGAACTAAAAGCAAGCTCCGCGTCATCGCAGTCACCTAAAAATGTTGGTCTCCAGTCAGGAGGGGAGTAAGAACATATATCTATTCCAGCATTTAATAAAATAACTAAAGATGCAAGAAACAGTTTTTAGAATATAATTTATCTTTCTAAATAATAATAAAGAATCAGTGAAGCAGTAAATCTCTGGAAATAATAATGATGCAATCTACAACTAGCAATAGTGTTTTGAGTGTGTAGCATCCCGTGGCCGGCTGCGGATGGAGGCAATATGTGTTATAGTGAATACGGTCCGGCTTCAGCCCAGGTGAGGTGGGGCTTCATCTATCCACAATGAGGTAATAAGGGGGCTTTGACCACAGGTGCTAACACTACTCCCCAATCCCAAGTCAATGAGTCAATCAAGCAATCAATTGGATCCGAACGGGATCCCGTGAGTCAAGTATCGATACAATGTTTCTAATGATGCAATATATTTAATTATCAACTAAATACAAGTTTGGAATCATACGAAACTTGCCTTGGTTCTTGGTGCTGTAGGTGACGACGGAAAAACAATCAAGCTAAAGCCCGGAATTGAACCATATATTTAGTGAAACACGACTTAGTTGCTAGTTTAAGGTTTTGCTATAATTCTAATTAATCAACTTATTAATAATATAATAATTGTCTAGACTCTAAAATCACTAATAACTATACTAAACCTTTAATTATAAAATATTTTTACAGAACCTCTAAATGAGAATATAGGAAAAATACGTTTTTAGTGAATAAATAAAACTTGCCATTTCTTAAATGGAAATATTCATTAATTTAATTAACGATAAGTTTATGCCAAAATTAGTGGTTATTTGTGAATATGAAAATAATTGATGCAAAATACTATTTTAATTTTTTTTACGTAATATCCGTTTTAGCAACTACTGAATAAAACAATCTTTTTAAATAAAACTATTTATTTTAATAACGTGTGAATTACTATTTTTATTTAAAAATAGGTAATAAACAGGTTTTTATTTTTAATAAATAGAACTAATACTTTAGTTAGGTTTACTTATATACAAAGTACCCTTTTTTGGTAATGAAAATATTTTTGAAACTAAATAATATTTTATTTACGTAGAAATACCGTAACATATTTAATAAATACTTTTAAGTCTAAAACACCATGATTATTACGATAATCATTTATTTAATAATGATTTTATTTTTAATAATAATTACTAAGGACAATAATTAAATATTATTCTAAAATTATATTCTAATAAGACTACAGTAATATTAATTACTAATTTAACCATTTTACGTAAAACATTTATTCTAAATTATATTTATAATCCAAAAATTTATAATGGCGTAAATATTACTAGCAATAATAGTCTAACCGTTATTCATCAATTAATGAATTAATCTATTTAACAAATCACATACTTAAATTAGAAAACTAGCTATCCCGGAATTTACAGAGCTTTATTCTGTTAATTCTGGTCGGACAGAAATTGGATTTTCTATCTAATTCATATTCTGGAAATGAACAGAACCTTCTGACAGAAGACCCTACCGGAAAGTTGAAGAAGGAGAACCGAGGGGAGGCCTCGGACTCGGATCGGCGTACGAAGGGGCTCGGAATGCCAGGGAAACGCCGGACAAGTGCACGGAGATCGCCCAACGGCGAGCACGCGGGCGCGCGGGGGGGCGCGGACGCGGGCGCTGGGTGCGACGGTCGGTGTCGGTCGGTTGTCGGAAGGCGGCGAGTAGGGGTCTAGATAGGAGCGGGGTGGAACGAGGAGCGTGGTGGCGCGATTTGTTCGGAGAATGGTGGAGTGAGGAGGAAGTTATGGTGGAGTTTGTGATGGTTTTTGTGAGGGAGAAATGGTTCTGGAGAAAAGTTTTTTGGATTTCTCTTTGTTTGTACGTGAGGAGAGAGAAAAGAACGGATAGTGGGGTGCGTGAGCGGTGGTGAGGAGTCGGGATGTGAGTTGAATGAGTGAGTGGGTTAAATGGGTTTGGTCTTGGATAATGGGCTTAAGAAGAAAATAGGAAGAAAGACATATGAATTAAATGACTTAAAGAAGGGAATACGCTCAATTTAACTAATCAAATAAGGCTCTAAATTAAAGCTATAAATCAATTGATTCCAATAATAAAGTTATAAATTATTAACCAACCTTATATATGATAATAAAAATAAATATAATAATAATACTAACTATAATAACTAATATTAATCTAAAATTATACTAATGGAGTTAAAAGCCAAACAACCCTTGCAAATACCCAATTTAATTATTTATCCAACTTTGGGGTTTACATGAGGGTCTGCTTTAGTGGCGGTTAAAACAGAAAAAACTTGTTAGCTACTATATTAGTGACCAATGGTACCAAAAGTTTGATTAAGCTAGGTCCTTTAAGATTGATTGGTAATCTGTTGAAAATTGTGGAAGGAGCATTAACAAATATTGAGAAAATGTGGCCAGGTAAGAGAGATTGGTTACAATGGAGTTCTTAAAAGTTGGTCTTAATCTCGTCTTCCTGCACCACTTTGTCTGGATATCTGATAGCAGGCTGCAGGATCATGACAAATTATTTGCCAAAACTAGTGTTGTTGATTAGGTGAAAAATGGAGTGAATGTGCTGAAACCATGAGAAGTGTTTTATAATGTTATAGTTGGTACAAAATTTAATTCAAGCAGATTGTTGTGGGTAAAGTATGAATGTAAGGCAATCACAAACTATGCCAGGAGGTATGCAATTTTATCTCGTTCTGTGTTCTGTAGGCATAAATATTCTGCAGCTATTAAGAAACCCAATTCCAGATACTTCGGCCAAGGAATGCTTGGAACTGCATTTTAGGCAATATGCGTGTTGACACCAGTGCCGACCCTGAGTTCATAGGGGTACGAGGCGAACTTTCAAAATGGGGACCCATACATAATGTAAAAAGTTATTAAAAAAACCAAAATAAAAATAAATTAACAAAATGTTACCACCAAGAATTGAACTAATGACCTCTAGTATGTAAGTCTAACATAATAATCACTACACCACATTGTTTAGTGATAAGGGAGGTCCATGGTACATGCTAGTTCTATTTTAGATACAAGATTATTAATATATTTATGTTTAAACGGATTATTTTAGGCCCTCCTGGTCCGTGGGCCCTTGGCGGTCGCCGTGGCTGCACTGGGTCAGGGTCGGCCCTGGTTGACACTTGAGAGAGACAACCCTCGCAACGTGCATGGAGAAGCCAATCCAGACTCGAAGAGGATCCAGACGTATATAAGATGGGCCTAAGAAGGCCGCCGCAAGCTCTCGGCCTCATCAAAATAGCTTCATGCATATGGCCAAAAGAGCTCATCTGTACGGAGGCTAAGCCACGTTGTTGGCATGAGCATGCCGTAGGCGTAGCCATGTCATTGTTGGCATGAGCACGCCGTAGGCATAGCCACGCCACTGATATAAGCAAAAGCCCCAGGGAACCATCATGATTCCTGGGGTTGATAGTTCTTCATGGCTTCTCATATAGACTTATAGGCTAGTCCATCATTGGCCTTGGCCTCCCTAGTCGGGCCATTATTTCGCCTCATGGGCTAGCCTTCTCTAGTCGGGGCATCATTTTGCCTCATGGGCTCGACTCTGTCGCAGGCGTAGCCACGCCCATTGGTGTAAAGCAAAGTCTTAGGGGTCCAACACGACCGTTAGATTAACCACCTCTCATGGCTCCACTTAGCCTCATGGGCTAGGCTATCATTGGCCTTAGCCTCACAGGATGGCGTCGCTGCAGGCTCAAACCTTATGAGAAGACTGGATCAGTGTTGCCTAACGGTAGCCTCTCCCTAGGCATAAGCACGAGTCTTAGGGATCCCTCATGATCCATAGCTTGATAGTCCATCATGACTCCTTGGATAGCCTTGTAGGATATGTTGGCCCAAATGGTCATTGGTCAACTTAATTTTGATATTGTTCGAACCATGACTTGATATGACTTAGTCAGCACATCAGTACAAAGTCAGCACTACATATCACAACTATTTTCGTGCAACAAGGACGTCTGGATTTTATCATTTATTATGTATTTTTTGTTTCTTTTATAGGACAAGATGTGCATTGGGCCGTGTTGGCACTAGGAAGCTCAAATCCAAGCCTAAACAAATATCCTAGTCCACCAAACCAAACTGACCAAAACCCAAAAGTCTATACAGACCGAACTCGGTCAGAACTCTGTCCGAACTCTGTCCCTTAGACCCAATTTGCTATTTGACGTTCCCTCCTGAAGACTGGGCTCTAACGTTCGAATTTATGAATGTTAGGGGGGCCGAACTCTGCCCGAACTCGGTCCCCCTCAACCCTATAAATACTGATTGATTTTTCCATTGTTATTCACTGAATCAACATTTAACCTTCTTATCTATTCCTGGGCCTAAACTTTCTCCATTCCCAAGATCAACTCCCAGCCTTCGTGCCAATGCGGTTCCAATTTTAGAAGTCTGATCGAGTTGTAAAGCTTGGATTTCCAAGTGTTAGTCTTTACACTTGTTGTTGCGAAGTTGCGGGTCCTTCGTATCAAAGCTCTTGGTTGTGAAGTCGTCGTGTCCTTCGGATCAAAGCACGAGGTGTAAGAAGTCGACTTGTTCTTCGGATCAAAACACGTGGTATAATTGGTATTTCAAATAGTGGATTAATATCGAACAAGAGTTCTCGAGACTGGACTAGTCCTCTCAGAGAAAACCAGTATCAACTCGGGTGTTTTAGTTTACTCTTCTTAACTCTTTACTTTACGCGTTTACTTAAATACTGCATGTTCCATATTAGTTGTTTTCTGCCATATAAATTTTTAAATGGTGTTTATTATTCCGCTGCGCACACGCACTCTATTCACCCCCCTCTAAAGGTGCTCAACGTTCCTACAAGACAGACTATTATTTGGCCTTATCCTTGTAGGCTAGGTCATCCTTGACCTTAAAAACAGCCCTACAGGCTAGCTCCACCGTGGGCTTGGCCTCACACAAGGGCCATTTAGCGTCGTCGCACGCTATTCTGTCCCGCATTCGAAGGTGGAGTTTTAGGATCAGTCACAATTCCTTGGTTGGATTACCCAAGGAGGTTAGCTTGTGAGCAAACCCTCCGCAGGCATCATTATACTATGGGCCCGGAGAGGTTTACCACATGAAACCTTGTCCTTGGGCCATTTTTGTAAATAGTCCTTGTACGGACATATCAAAAAAAGAGGAGGATAGAACGAAAGAGAGTAGAGCAGAGGAATTAAAGATTGAGCCTCCTTTGAAGCATTAAAGAGACAGAGCCAACCTTCTCCTCCTGCATGAGAGTAAATAAGAGATCAAAGCTTTTCCTTTCTCATTAATGCGTTAGCTCCCACAGACTACACATTAATTCTCTTCGAGAACTTACTCTGTAGACTCACAAAAGGGTTCATACACCCTAGTAGTCTCTTGAGAAGTCTTTCTTAGAGATCCTATTGGCTATGAGGTACTTCAAAGCATTTGAGAGGAATCCTCCTGCTATATCTCACACAAGGCAGAAGATAAAGTAAACCCGCATCTTTTCATTGGACCATCAACGGAACAACGGAACAAAGTGGTCATGTTGACCAGAATTCTACCGACACAGTTTTCCGGAATACACTCCGTAGGAAGATTCTATTGTAAACTCCCCTCCAGAGTGAAATAGTTGTAATATTTTTATGTTATAAACAAGGTTTCCTTATTTTCATTGTCTTTTCTAAGAATTCCAAAAAAAGGAGAAAGAGAATCGAGAATGGCGGATTCTTGCGGAAACAACGGGCCAATCGCAGAAGCTGACTCTTAGCGATATGATAATTTTGTTGTATATGTGCACAAAATTTTGAAAGGATTAGACGAGACGTGTGCATGACTATTGAGTTACTGAATAAAAAAATGTGCTAAAATGTGTACATTGGAGGAAACATATGAAGTGCTTCAACTCGGGCAAAGCCTCAAAGAACCCGCTAAACATTTCCACTAAATGTCTTATTGTTTCAAAAAGGAGGGGCTCGACTTAGCTCTATGAAGCCATGTAGTAGAATGGAAGAGACAAAGCTGATTTTCGGTGAATAGTAACTTGATGACACTCTTAGAGCTACAGTTTCCTAGTGCTTTTCTATAAATTAAATTTACTTGCTCAGTTTCTTCTTACAGAAGAAAGAACATTTACCAGTGGATATGAATGGTAACTTGATGAAGCTTTAAACCGTGCTATCTTGTTTGTACTTCCTGTATTGTAACTTGAATCGATTAACTTTTCTTTTCGGAACTTTTTGGAAGGATAGCCGGCTCAACAACAACAGTTTGACAGGGACAATTCCAAAATCTTTAACTAATATCAATGCTCTCCAAGTTCTGTAAGCTCCTCTCTTTTTTATAGCTTTCAATGGTCTTACGTAGTTTTGTATAACAAGTAACTTTGCCATGTGCCAATGTTTAATTAGAATACGCATGCAGGGATCTGTCCAACAACAATCTATCAGGAGAAGTTCCATCTAGTGGTTCCTTTTCATTATTTACCCCCATCAGGTGTTCTGCCAAAAAAATTCTTCGACCAAACCTGAACTTTCTGTTGCTTTTATAGTACTGATCATGCATACATGATTTTACAGTTTTGCTAATAACCCTCTCTTATGTGGTCCGGGTACAACAAAGCCATGTCCTGGTTCTCCTCCATTTTCTCCACCGCCACCTTTCAATCCATCAACGCCACTTTCTCAAGGTGAGTCTTTCCAAGCAAACACATGATTATCATGCTTATACATCAAATCCTTTTTGCAGGGAATTTTATTAAATGTCTTGTGATTCATAGTTACTGTAGCACGGCCTATAGATTATTACCTCGATTATTAAATGTCAGCCTAATGAATCAATATACCGTAGTGTAATAGTTTCAAACTTTTTTATTGTTGTCTTGCCAGCAGAGGAAGAACTTTTGCCTAAGTTCTCCTGTGCATGACACGGGACTTGAAACATCTAAAGTAGGTCGGAGCTCTATAGGACGAGAAATCCTGAAAGAAAATATTTGAGATTTACCGGGGCTCGTAAAAGTGAGAAATTTCGGAGGAAATATCTGAAATATGTCGGGGCTCGAAAAGATGAGAATTCTGGACAAAAATTAAAGTACATTGGGGTTTTGAATACCGAAGAAATCCTAGAAATAGACCAATAGAAAAAAGACTCCGCATATCGGAAAAGTCTGAAAGAAACTCGAGACATCGACTGCTGACGAAATCCTGAAAATATGTGTCCGAAGTAGCCGTTGAGTATATGGGTGCGAACATCGCTAAAGAAGAATTTGCCACCTAGTCTGAAAATCCCACAAAATTTCCACATACTCATAGAACGAAGGAAGATGAGAGGAGAGGAGAGAACCTAACCTAGGGTCTTGATACCATTGAAAGTGGAGGGTGAATAAAGGGACACTAAATTATTATGGCTCGAGGTCACTATTTATATGAATACAAAGCATATGAAAAGACATCACTAACCCTAGGAACATACATAATAATGTGCTGAAAATAAAATAACTAATCTACTTTTCAACACTTCTAAACTATCAAAAAATGGAACTGATGCCTTAAACACCATGTATTTCCCAAGTGTTAGGATGCTGAAACTTGTCTGCTTTAGCCTCCTGAATAAGTAGTCTTGAGAATTCAGGAGCTAACTGCTATCCACTTCTTGCTGATAATTCTTGAAATTATATGACTAGAAGCTTTCCTATACACCAGGATCCTCATGTTTACTAACATTTAGACCAACTAGATGAATAGAATTTATAACACTAATAAATAAGATCTTAGTTATCAACGTTTCAACAGGAAGTAGTGCCTCTAGCACTGGAGCAATTGCTGGGGGAGTTGCTGCAGGTGCTGCTTTGCTCTTTGCTGCTCCAGCAATTGGGTTTGCTTGGTGGCGTCGTCGTAAACCACAAGATCATTTCTTTGATGTGCCTGGTTAGTATCGGATAATTGATACATGGTCCGCAATGCCTAACTATATGATAAAAATATGTCTGATCCTTTTGTGTGCAGCGGAGGAGGATCCGGAAGTTCATTTGGGCCAGCTTAAAAGGTTTTCTCTGCGAGAACTTCAAGTTGCAACTGATACCTTTAGCAATAAAAACATTCTGGGCAGAGGTGGATTTGGGAAAGTGTACAAAGGACGACTTGCGGATGGTTCTCTTGTGGCAGTAAAGAGACTTAAAGAAGAGCGCACTCCAGGGGGAGAGCTTCAATTTCAGACAGAAGTTGAAATGATTAGCATGGCTGTTCACCGGAACCTACTTCGCCTTCGTGGATTTTGTATGACACCGACTGAGCGATTGCTTGTCTATCCGTACATGGCTAATGGAAGTGTTGCATCATGCTTAAGAGGTATTTGACATCAGTCTCCTAGGCCTTCAACTCATGTGGGTTTCATCAAGTTAGAGACCAACCTTAGGTCCTTAACCCAAGCCGACTAGTTCAACCGTCCAAATTTGGATGGACCCCAAATTGCCCCAAATTTGGAATCGGCTACTGACACTTAAAAGAAGGCTTCCTTGACTGGCTCTTAGTCTCCTTATCTTGTTGGGTTTGGACATTGAACTCAGAAAAATATTACTCATTTGAACTCAGTTTGGGAGGCTTTCTGAACTCCAGGAAGGATAATCCCAAGTTGCACTGCTTTGCCATCTTGTCCCCGCCCATCTTTTGAGTTATTGCTGCGTCATTATTGACGGTTCTGGTTGAATCAGACTCGTCAATTTTGTTTTAGCCTTCTACATCGGAATGAGGTTGGCTAGGTAGCGTAACTCTATATTGATGGTGGCTCTAGGGAGAGATGACCAAACTTCTTACCCAGCTGCAACAAGAAATCTCAGATGTACTTATGAAACACTCTGAATAGAAACTAGCTCACTGGTTACAACTTACATTGTGTTTTTGACTTTGTTAAATGATAACGTTTATTTTGCCCTCATTTTCAATTTTAAAATGCTCTAAGAGGATTTACTATTTGTGATGTTATTTAAAGAACGTCTGCCAACTGAACCACCACTGGATTGGCCTACTCGTAGACGGATTGCTTTGGGATCTGCAAGAGGGCTATCTTACTTGCATGACCATTGTGATCCTAAGATTATCCATCGGGATGTCAAAGCTGCAAATATCTTATTGGATGAAGAGTTCGAGGCAGTTGTGGGGGACTTCGGATTGGCCAAACTTATGGACTACAAGGATACCCATGTAACTACTGCCGTACGTGGAACAATTGGACACATTGCCCCGGAGTACCTATCCACAGGAAAATCTTCAGAGAAGACGGATGTTTTTGGGTATGGGATCATGCTTTTGGAGCTCATTACTGGACAGAGGGCCTTTGATCTTGCTCGGCTTGCAAATGATGATGATGTCATGTTACTTGACTGGGTAAGTATTGTCTAACTGAAACTTTCTCAGGCATCATAAAAATTCTTATATGGGAATATCATTCCTTTTCTCTTTTGTCTAATGTGTCATAGAGATGAATACAAATGACTATAGCTGATTGTAGCATCTTACCTCTTTGTCAAAGCTTCTTTTTTCGTGTCATAAGGTAACTTGGAGGGTGTTCCTTGGTAGTTGGTTTCATAAGCTTAAAGTGCATAACCAAAAAGGTAGGCCCTACCTGCTAATTTACCTTCTAGGGTTTATGGCAAGACTCTCTCGCTCATAAATGACAATACATCTCAGATATTTGGCACCAATATAAAGCGCGGATGTAAGGTTGACAGTTCTTTTGTGGATCTTTCTTGTCCTCTATAGCCATCCCCATTTTATTAATTGTAAGCAACAACAAGATTTCAGATCAATACAAAATGTAGCTTTTTAATGTGGGGGCGTTTGGTACGCGGAATAATATATAGCCAGAAAGCAAGTTCCCTGGAAAATTATATACCCATAATATATAGTTCATATAAAAAATATAACATGTTTGATTGATGATTAAATATATTTAATAGTTGTTACTCTTTGTTTGTGACTTTTTTTTTTGCATAGTTTGTAGTATCAGCCAATACCGATCCGATACGGTCGATACCGATATGGTTTGACAGGTCCCGATCCAATACTGACCGATACCTGATACTGACATATACCGACATTGCGGTCTCTTTTTCGATCAATTCGGTAAAAAAAATTGAACAAAAAAAGTCAAATAATCAAGGGTGTAAAAGCATTGTAAGGTTGTAACAGCATGTAAAACAATAAAACTTATGTATCACATGTAAACCAATCGGCAATGGTATCTGCTACTTCATTCAATTGCAAAACTACTAAGAAACAACACTAGAAATACAGATACTTAAAATTATGCCTAAATGTATGAAAGATATTTTCTGAAATGTTAATAATTTATTAATAATTATTTGCTTTCAGATATCAAAAAATATGATACTCCGATCTGAAACCACCGATATTGCCGATCCTAATACTCATAGGAATGGTCTGATACCGATTCCGATACCAATACAGCGAACCTTACTTTTTAGTATAGGGTTGAAGTGATATGTTAATAGTCGAGAGAACATTATTCAAATCCTGTTGACATCATAAATTTTTTTACTAATAAATTATTTTTTACAAACCGAACTGTATTAAACCTAACCTAAACCCACCGTGGCTGACTTGAAACTGACCAAACACCAAAATTAAAAAGCGGAACGGGAAAATATAAAAAGAAAAGAAAACTAAAAAACCATTAAAAAGAGAGAAACTTTTAAAAAGTATAGAAAAAAACAAAATAATGAAAGAAGAATTTCTTTTAGATTTTTTTTTAAAATAAGTGAAAATTTGAAATAAAAAGAAAAAACGAGAAAAAGAAAAACACTTGAAGGAAAAGTATTAAAAAAATTAAATTGTTTTTAAGAAACAAAAAGAAAACAAAAAGAAACATCTTCTAAAAAAATATACCCACATATTCTTAAGGCATATGATTCCCATGTTTTTTGTTCAAATTATTTACTTCACAATTACTGGAAATAAATTTTTATAAGCGAAACATGGGATAAGTTTTTCACCCTAAATTTGTTCGGGAATAAAAAAAAATCTGCGTACCAAACGCCCCCTTTACTTAGCATATAGTAACTTATATTTGAGTAATAATCTTGATAGGTTATATATGAAGAATAACCTCGTTAATCATTCAAAGTCTGCAAATCAGACTTATCTTTGCCCTCTAATAGTCATCAATTGTGTTTGGATGGCATACACATCTTGTTTACAAATAGTGCTCCTTGTGTTGTCAGATAAGAATGCATATACCACTGGTGAAAGTTTTCCACCGAAAATTAGCACAGGATCCCATGATACCTGGATGTAACCATGCTGTTTCTGCACAGCTATGATTAGCAACAAGTGATAATGTGGAATATGCATTTAGTTAACTGTAAGTATACAGAGATGAATACTCAGCTTTCACTGAGAATGCATGTACTCGAATAAGATAGATTTGTAGGGCGTGCAAAAAAAAATTCTTATGATCAGGTGATATCATAGCGACCATTTGAATGGTTTAAGCTGGCAGGATATTTTGACTTGGATCGTTCATTCCTTTTCTCAGGTGAAAGGTCTTCTGAAAGATAAGAGGCTAGAAATGTTGGTTGACCCCGACCTACAAAACAACTACATAGATACCGAGGTGGAGGCTCTCATCCAAGTTGCCCTTCTGTGCACTCAGGGCTCCCCAATGGAGCGGCCCAAAATGTCAGAGGTGGTGAGAATGCTCGAAGGAGATGGCCTGTCCGAGAGATGGGAGGAGTGGCAGAAGGTGGAAGTGGACCGCCAGGAAGTGGAGATGGCCCCTCACCACAATTCGGAATGGATTCTCGACTCCACCGACAACCTTCACGCAGTTGAACTGTCCGGCCCAAGGTGACATGACTTATTTTGCGAAGGTTTAGGAACTGGAAAATTATATACAGCTTTCCTTCTATACCGTAGACCCAATTGTAAAAGTGAAAATCAGTGTGATAAGTCTTTCTGGGGCTGTTTTGTCGTCTGCAGGCTGCAGCAATTTGTTGATGATGTGTGGTATCTATTTTTCTTCTTTTAGCAGGTAAAATTATCTTGCAGGATGCAAATTGCAAACTCTGCAAGAAGGCTAGAAGATTTTTCAGCCTGTGTTTTTGTAATTATTCCTATATTAACTCCAAAACTTGCTAATAACTACCGAGTGCAGTTTTTTTCTACATTGGTGAGTTGTGTTATGAATCTTTCAGACATCTACAAGTAACTGGTTTGTAAAATCGATGAACGTACAGTGGATTCTTTATCTTGATCTGATATGCTATCTGAACTGGCTAGTGGTGGTTGACTATGGTATCTTTTATGAGCCTCCTTGATATATTATATAATGACTTATTTAAACCAGTGCACAACAATGAGAAAGCTAACATTTTGTGTGTATTTTAGACATAATTATTGCAAAGGTGAACAGGTCTCATTGCATTTGCTCTAGTCTGATGGGGTCATCTTAAGGCTTGCTTTGTGATTGCTGCTGCTTTACGGAAGCAATTTTTGACAATAGGTGGGAGGTGGTTGTGAAACAAAATTTTACCAGCTTTTTTAATAAGTTGTTACCAAATTGTCTTGGAACGGTTTCCAAGAAAAAAAATAAAGCATAGAGAGCCTTGCATGATTTTCTTGTAAGATCAATCTCTAGTTATTAGGTTTCTTGTTGAAAAAAAAAAGATAATGAAGGATATATGAATCATTTTTTTATTATCACAAGTCTCGTCCACCTATTGGGTACATAGCATATTGTCATGATTTATGAGTCAAATTGTTTCACAATAAGCAATTTGTCATGACTCAAAGGTCAAATTGTTTCACAACTCTTCGGTTCCCTTTTTTTTTTTGGGTCTGGTGATGCTTTTATGCACAGCAGCACATTGAATTCGTAATATTAACAAGGGAAAAAAAAGGTTTCTCAAAATGAACTGCTTGTTTCTAATGTGTTGTGTGCAGCATGTTTGCATGTAAAACGTTGTGGAATTTCATTAACATGTTCTGGCAGTTCCCTGCAGAAAACCTATAGAACTCTGGCATCTCACAAAAACCCTAGATTCATCTTCAAGAATTATAAGCTCCCAACCCTATGTGAAGATTACAAGAATAGTAAGTGAGTCCATAACAACCATAGGCAGTAACATAATAGAACAGGCTTGGTTAGATTAAAGATTGTTGATCAGGATTCGTGAAGTAGCACACATTATCCTGCTTGATGGAAGAAATCAATTTTACAAAATTAAATGTCGTTACTTGTCAATGGTGCAAATTTATGTTGCCGTTGAATAGAGTGCAAGCAATGCAGCAACTCTTTCTATATATAACAAGTATTCCTTTAAATTGCCCTAATAGAGATACAAGCCTGAGCTAGCTCAACAAGACTATTGATACATACATACATTTACAAATTTCCTCTTTCCTATGACATAATGTCTCATGAAGAAAAAAAAGTGTGAAAAATAAAAGAGGTAAATAAATGTGAAAAGGGGTTGAAATTACGACAGCCACGTACTTCGCTCGTTGCCGAGTTAAGCAGTGCCTGTTATTAGTCTTTCCTGCTGATCAAATTTCTTGACCTTGAGAATGCCAAAGAGTACTTGCACCCCCAAAAACAAAAATGCTATTTGGCTTCCAAAAAATTTGGATGGTACCATCTTCCATTATGTGGCATATGATATGGCTGATGACATGACAGTTGACATAGCAAAATAACATTAAACACTAAAATTAAAACTAATATTAATATCAAATTAACATGAACATTAATATTAAAATTAACATTAACATTAATATTAACTTTAGCATTGACATTAAAATTAAAATTAATATTAACATTAAATTAAAATTAGCATTAACATTAACATTAAAATTAATATTAATATCAAATTAACATGAATATTAATATTAACATTAATTAACATTAACATTAATTTTAACATAAGCATTAAAATTAATATTAACATTAAATTAGATTAGCATTAACATTAACATTAACATTAACAATAAAAAAATTTGGGTAATTAATTTTTTGGGTTAAAATATGACATGCCAGATGTTATGTCAGTTGCTATGTCAGATGCCACATAATGGGAGATAACATCACCCAAAAAATTTGGGAGCCAAATAGCATAATTGCCCCCAAAAATGCACAAAATAGGTATGCAGCCATAGCAGGAACCTGCAAATGTGAGCAAGTTACTAAAAATGTAGAGTATGCAAAAACAAAGTATAGACTATTGTTCAAGTTTAAGAAGTCAATCCCTTCTGTGATTTGCATTCCCGAATGGAGTTGATATGCAAAATTGTAGAAAGGTTTATTAAGCTTCTTGCAGCGACAGCCTGTGAATAATAAAGGAGTTTGACAATGAGGCGAGTATTTGTTCCTGGGAAAATGGTTTGCAAACCTTATTTCAAGAAGAAAAGAATGAGAAAGGGCTTTGAAAGACTAACTATTTTAGATTGCATCAATTATATAAGCACATCAACCTTTGTAAAGTTTTAAATTTGTGCAAAGAACAGTGTTTCCAAGCATGTTGACCCAATGCTGATCGATCAAACTAGGAAGCATAGAAAATCCAAAAGTATGGGTCACATCATGTCAGACACATATCTGAGACAATCCAGACACCCCAAGATACATTATGGCACACCAAAATATGTGACATATCCGTGTCCCGGTGTCTTAAACTTGTCATATCCGTGTTTGTGCAACATAGCGGCCTTCAATACCGGGGTTACTATAGAGTGAAGTAAAACCTCCTAACATCACACGTTTATTTTCATTATTTTTTGTCTTTTAACTTCTGCATGATGTAAACTTTTCTGCGGTATACAACTAGGGGCGGATCCAGAAATTATAGTTAGGGTGAGCTGGCAAAAATTTGGATGGACTAAAAATAGATAAATCTATATAAAAAAAGCAAAAAAAAAATATATATATATATATATATTATATGAAAAAAAAATGTATTTTTTTTTTTTAGGTGGGCTCCAGCCCACCCCACCCCACCCCTCCCTGGATCTGCCCCTGTTACAACAATGAACTTTCGAGTTCAAAGCACATAATCTTTAGATTAGAGGAGATCCCCTCAGTTTTCGTTGGTAAAATATGGGCAACTGTCAGGATTGTGAAAGTACCCTGATTTTTCATATGTACACATGCAGTTAGATTATTATCCTAGAATTATAGAATATAAATGTATGTTTACAGGTCAACAATCTGCAGAAAATTTGTTGTTGCTTTATAAGTTTTATATGCCTTTGCCAACCTTGGCGTTGCTTTAGATGCGAGAGAAAAATAATGCACACTAAGGGGGCGTTTTTCTTTTCATTGTTTTTTTTTTTCGTTTTTACTACTTCTTTTTCCTTTTTTGACGTTATTTAGTTTTTAGATTTTTTTTCTTGGCTTAATTGCAACCTGATACCTTCAACTTTTTCTGTTTCAACTTTTTTACTCGACAACTTGATACTATCAACTATGTAATATTTTCAATTTGATACCCAAATTTTTAAAAATGACAAAATTATTCCTTTCCTTCACTTTCCAACCCTTTCTCTCCCCCTCCTCCATGTCGGCTCACCACTCCATGCCCCCATCTCACCCCCGCCCCACCCCGCCTCCTGCAGCCACCCTCAAGACAACCCCCCCCCCCCCCCCCCCCCCCCCCCCCGGCTGTGTGGGCGGTGGCTGAAGGAGGAGGGGGTCGGGAGGGGGCGCGTTGGCGGGTGGTCGGAGGGGGGCCGAGGGGCGGGCGGGTGGCCGGAGGCGGGCGACGGGAGGGGTGGTGGGTGGTGGGGGAGGAGTGTAGTTTTAAGTTTATATTAGGGGTATTTTTGACAAAAAAATTTACGGTATCAAGTTGTTACAAAAAAAGTTTAGGGTATTAAGTTGAAAAAACAGAAATAGTTGAGGGTATCAAATTGCAATTAAGTATTTTTTTCTCATGTTTTTCGTTTTTTATCATTTTTTCTCGGAAATATTTATATAATCACCAAACATGGGAATGTAATTTTCCGAAAAAAATATTTTCTTGGAATTTGATTCCCGAAAATATAGAATTTTCGGTTATACAGTATTCCGCATACCAAACGTCCCTTAAAGTTCATTTGAGAAATTCATGACTTGTACTGTACCTCTGTGTACATATGTGCACATAGTGAAACAAACTCCAGATGGAAGTGTAGAAAGGTCTGACCTAGCCAATGGGATGAAACACATGGTATTATTTACCTGGAAATTCACTTCAAGGGAAAAGCCAATTCCAGTAAGTATTTGTTGTATTAGTTGCAAAATCTCAAACATTTCTGTTAACTGTAAATAGATCCGCAAGAAACTGCATAAGGAGCAGGACCAATTTTTGCGACAGTTGAAAGGTGGGGTGGGCAGAGGCAGATTGAACCAAAGTTTTCTTGATGAGTGGCAACTAATGTTAGCTGAGCTAAGATTATCAAATTATGTAACCTTGAAGTCAATTTTTAGCATCCAAATAGAAGGGTTAACGTAATATAGATACTCAAGTCATATAGTTAGGAAAAAAAAAATCATATAGTTAGAAATAATAATACATTACACACTCATGGATTTCTTATTCTTATTTCTTTCTTCTATTTGGAAATTCATATTCCAGACAGAAAAGGACAGGCGCGATTTTTTTTACTTCGATTTTTATAGATAATCTAGAAGAGAGAAAAGGGAACATGTTTTTCTTTAATTGGATAATATGCGAAATGACCTATAATCCGACTTTGGCTGATACATATACAGGACGGCCCGGACGACCGTCCAGGACCTCCGGATCATGAGAAGTCCAAAAAAATAGTTTAAAGATAAATATGTTAATAATTTTGTATATATCAAAATAGAAATAGTATATACCATGTGTCCTTTTAGACGCAAAATTATAGTGGTGTAGTGGTTAGTACTTTAGATTCCTTACTAAAGGTTCTAAGTCTAATTTTTGGTTGTAGCTATTGTTTTAAAAGTTTTTTTTATTTTTATTTTTTATATTATGTATGGAGATTTTATTTTGAAAGTTCGTCCTGAATTCCCATAAGCTCAGGACCGACCATATACAGAGAATGTTATAACCTTAGACCTGTTTACTAAAAGTTCCTTAACTTTTGGGGATAAATATAAGTCGTATATGAAGAGGAGAGAAGCTAAAATCCATGAAGTAATAAAAATACTAAAAAAATATCTTTCTAGGTCATATAGCACTATAGCAGACTTGGCTCGTCTCATGCACATTTCAAAATAAAGCTAAATTTGAGAAGTTATATGATTACCAAAATTTTCAATTTAAGAAATGTACTTATTTTAATTATCATTAATATATGTGAGGATCACCAATTCATGATCAAATAATAATAGAAATATTTATCTTCTCTCTAATCCATAAGAGAAATGGATATGCATGTTTTGTGGTTATTACTCACTAAACGTATGCTGATCCAATCAAGACAAATCTACATACAACCTATCCTTATCAAGGGTAGATGGCGAAACTTTCTTTTTTCACCCTATATATAGCTGTCAAGACGGGCCGGCGGGGCGGGCCGGCCCGTAACCCACTATAATCCACCATTTGGCAGGGCGGGGCGGGCCGACCCACCATTTTGGCGGGCTGGAAAAATTCCAATCCAGCCCAACCCACCGGCGGGCCGCGGGCTAGGCGGGCCGGCCCGCTTAATTTTTTTAAAATTTTAAATTATTGTTTAGTTTCTTAAAGGGAAAAAAAATCATATATATAATATTTTCTACTCACTCTCATATGCATCAAATTACAAGTAAAATACAAGAAATATTATAATAGTAGATATTTCTTTAAAATACCTTCATTCATGTAAATAAATGACCAAATTTAATATTTTATACGTCATTACTTGCATTAAATGAGAACTTTTATCATTTATAATACATATCTCATATATGTGCTAAATAAAAAAATTAAAAAATTTATAAAAAAATAGATGGCGGACCAACCCACTTGGCCCGCGGGCTAGCCCACCGCGGGGCGGGCTACTAGCGGGCCAGCCCACCTAGGCCCGCCTGTTTGGCGGGCTCCTAAATGCTCGGCCCAACCCACCTTTTTGGCGGGCGGGGCGGGCCGGCCCAACGGGCTTAGCCCATTTTGACATCTTTAACCCTATATCATCAGAACAAGCTTATTAGTACTACAATGACAAAAAGTTTTGTCAACTCAACAATAAAAAATACACAAAATAAAAATCTCATCAAGTTTTCGATATATGAACAAACACCAAGGCCTCGTTTGGTTCACGGATTTAAGGAACCAGAAAAGAAAAGTTGTTCATTTTCTTTGTTTGGTAAGCACAAACTTGAGAATCAATTTCCTGACAAGAGAAAAAATGGGAGGGAATATGGTTCCACTCATGACCTATAGGATTGATTTTTCCTCCTAATTTCTCAACATTTATTACAAAAAATTATGACAAAATTAATCATATGTTATTGTTGATTTTACCATTAACTCCTCGTATTTTGGGTCCCTTTGTTTTAAAGGTAAGGAAACTATTGGAACATTGATATATTTTTGCTTTTCTTTCATGCACCAACCAACACTGGAAAGGAAGTCAAATAGTCTTTCCTAAATGGTTTTCTTGTTTTACCAAACAACGGAAAAGAAATATGACATGAATTCTACTCTTTTCCATCCCATGAAAAGTACAAGGGAATCAATTTCCCTTCCGTAAACCAAACGAGGCCCAAATGTTTTTGTCAACTCACCAATAAGTAGCACTTGCAGACAAGACCCACGAGTCGGAGTTGTCAATATATATTTTTGTGATGGAGTGTCGATGCCGATCTTCCCAAAGTACTTGGCATTCATGTAGTTCTTGAGGGAGATGATGGCTTGTGGGATGGGGACTTTTGTGATGGAGCGTCGATGTCGATCTTCCCAAAAAAAAGTGGAGTTTTGTGCTTCCTTATTCTTTTTTGGCTTAATTGCTAATTACTACCCTCAACTATCATACTTTTTCAAGTTGATATCCTAAACTTTTTTTCGTAACAGATTGATACCTCAACTATTTTTTTTTTTCAACTTAATACCTAACATTTTAAAAAATTCCAAAATGCCCTTATCCCTTCCCTCCCTCCACCCCCTCCCCCACTCCGGCCATCCTCCCCCCCCCCCCCCCGCTAGCTCCGGCCAACCCCCCCCCCCTCCTCCTCGCTTCCGGCCAACCTCCCCCCCCCTCCTCGCTTCCGGGCCACCCCCTGCCCCGCCTCCCGCCCCGCACCCCCCTCCCCAGCCCCCCTCCTCCCGCGCTGCCACGCCCTAGGGGAGAGACGGGAGCGGACGGGCGGCCGGAGCGAGCGGGGGGGGGGGGGGGGGGGGGGGATGGCCTGAAGCCAGCGGGGAGGGGAGCCAGCAGGCGGGTGGGGCGGCCGGAGCTAGCAGGGGGGGGGGGGGGGGGGGGGCAAGCGAGCAGGGGGGAAGGAGGGTTAGGGGTAGGGCATTTTTGTCCAAAATAATATCCGGGTATCAAGTTGTTACAAAAAAAAATTTAGGGTATCAACTTGAAAAAGTGTGATAGTTGAGGATAGCAATTAGCAATTAAGCCTTCTTTTTTATTGTTGTTGTTGTTGTTGTTGTTGTTGTTTTAACCGACATGAAATCTTAGTGGGAGTGAATGTGATTGTAGAGCATGAAAGAAAATTTAGATCCGCCTACTCCCACCTTTTCTTTGCCTTTGACAAAGAAAATAAATAAAATTAGGATAGGGATAGGGTTAAAAATTTAGGGTGTTGAAATTATAGTAGTAGATAAGACAATGGTTTTCAATTAGAAAAATTATAATAAAATTTAGGTTATAGAATAAGACCTTTTACAAGTTAGAATTTGTACAGAGGAAACCGTTTGTATTCATCAACCATTTCGTTTAAAAACAAAAGTCTCGTAATGTAACCGTAATTATTTTCTCACGTAGTTTAAAATAAAATTAAAACCTAAAATCCTCCTGAGTACATGACTATGTACAAATACAAAAATATTTAAAATTTAAATTATATATAAACGAAGTACATGATATTATCTAACTAAACACATATCCAATTTTTTCAAAATATTTGTAATAAATCATAACTAAAATATATTCAAATTATATTATATTTAAAATATTCTAACATAATTTAAATTTTTATATTTCACTCATATTACAGATTTTTTTTAGACGTGCCACGCACGTGAAAGTAACTAGTACATATAACAGTTTTGAGTATTTAAATAAAAAATAAAGGTTAAAAATATTTAAGTGTCTATGTTTTTTGTTCGATAATAAAATATTTAAGTGTCTACAAAGTATTTATCTGCAAAACTTGTATAGTTCAATATTTAAGTGTAAATTAGCCATATAACTATTAACTAGCATGTTATTTTAGGGTTATTTCTAAGGGCACCACCATATTTGCTAGGGGGCAGCCCTTACTTGGGGGCAGCCCAAGCAGGTGGAGAAATTGCTAGGGGGCACCCAAAATTTACTTGGGGACAGCCCAACCCCTCAAACCCTAATTTCTTCCCTCTTCTCTTTTCTCCTCCTCCTCCTGCCTCCGGCGGCGGCGCCACCACCACTACCAGCAGCCACCGCCACCGCCGCCTCCTTCATCCTCCTCCTCCCTTCTCCAAACCCTAATTCCCTCTCCCGCCATGGCTTACAGGACCCTGGAGATGACCTCCTACAGCCACCGCCACCGTCGCGTCGATCGCCGGCGATCCGAGGTCGGCGTAGAGGTCTCCTCCTTCCTCCATGTCGCCGTCCTCCTCCTCCTTCCTCCATGTCGCCATCCTCCTCCTCCTTACTCCGGCGATCCGAGGTCTCCTCCTCCTCCTTCCTCCATGTCGCCGTCGCCGGAGCTCCTCGACGCGGTCAAGGGGAAGCAGTCACAGGCTCCTCGGTTCCTTAGCTACCAGGTCAGGATTGGGGATGATTTTCTTCCATCTCCGAGGAGGACCTGCCAGCAAGTTGACAGTCCTAACGTATGTTAGGACTGTCAACTTGCTGGCAGTCCTAGGACTGGCTTGGGCTTCCCCAAGTAAAAAAATTGATGGCAAACTTGTAATTTTTTTTTTGAACATTTTTGAACTGTTCCCAAATAAAAAGTGTGGTGCCCTCAGAAAAAACCTATTTTAGTCGCCTGAATGGAAACCCACGCTCTCTTCTCGCCAGAGTTCCCCAAACCTTCCTCTCCTTCCCCAAATGTTTCGAAAACCCGTCTCCCGCCAAAACCAAGCCCTAACCCTAATCTCCCGCCACCTCTCGTCCCTTCTCGACCGCTACAACTTCGTCTCTCCGCCTTCCCTCCAGTCCAACCCTAACCCTAGACCCAACCGTAACCCTAACCCCACCAAGAAGAAGAAGAAGCCCCCTTACAAGCCTCCCTCCTCCCTGGACCTCGACGGCCGACCCCCGGTCCGGTCCGACCTCCCCTTCGACTTCCGCTTCAGCTACACCGAGAGCGACTCCTCCATTAAGCCGATCGGGCTCCGTGAGCCGAGGTACTCCCCGTTCGGCCCGGGTAGGGTGGACCGGGACTGGACCGGGATCTGCGCCCCTGCGTCGGACCCCACGGTGAGGTCGGTGGACGCGGAGGCGGGGCCCGACACAGAGGAGGTTGCCAAGGAGAAGGCGAGGAGGGCGAGGGAGAAGGTGCAGGGGGAGCCACTGACGCACGAGGAGAGGGCGTCCTTGGTGGACAAGTGTCAGAAGCACAAGACCAAGCGCCAAGTCAATCTTGGTATAAATTATTTTCTTATAGATTTAGGGTTTTGTTTGATTTGGTTGGTATAATTTGCCTATAAAGTTTTTTTTAAAATAAAAATAATAGATTTTAAGCTTCTGTTGATATCGGGATTATTAAGATAGACAGGTTAATGACAGCTTAGGAAGCAAGGACACTCCATAAATTGGTATCGTGCCCTCATTGGACACAACATAAGGACCAAAATATACTAGGACACACCAATGGACACTCCAGAAATTGGTATTGTGCGCTCATTGGACACAACAAAAGGACCAAAATATACTAGGACACTCAAATGATGTACCAATTTCCTGTTGCCGTATCTATACAATGTCGTGTTCTTCTCCTTGCAACACAGATGTCTGTTGTTAGATAAATTGAATGTTTCTCAAGTCTCCGTGAATTTCACTAAATTGCAGTGAAGCCATGGTTATTGGAAACAAAAGTTTAGTATTCTTAACATTGTTTTAATATATTTGCTTCTAGTTTTATTATTCAAAGGTCTGGGGGAATAGCTATAAATTGAGTCGAGTCTGGAAAATTTCAGCCTAACCTAAAAGGTCCAGCTGTCCGGTATCAAAAGTTTTAGGCCGAACTACGGCCTGTTGCATGGAAAAGCATGGCATGATGCTGTTTTAGTTCTGTCTCAACGCACACAGATGTGCTAGATTGTATCTTGGTCCCCTATTTGTTGTCCTCTCTCTCTCTTTTTTCCCAGCCAGCCAAATCATGATTTATTTTGCTTATTCAGCCCTATTTAATATAGTTCCATTTGTTGTTTTTTTTTTTTTTTTTGTTATTTTCAACTTCTTTGTTCGTGTAATATGTAGTTGACATGTTCTTTTTTTTTTTAAGGAAGAGACGGACTAACACACAATATGTTAAATGATATTCACAACAATTGGAAGCATTCTGAGGCTGTAAGGATTAAGTGTCTTGGTGTGCCAACCGTTGATATGAAAAGAGTCTGCACTCAGCTCGAGGTATCTCTTTGCCTACTCTTGTTGGATGGTGTGCATGTATTTGCTTATGTCTGGGTTCTACATAGAGTTTGGGTGTGGATAACTGACAATATAATTATTCCTACTGCCTTTCTATTGTTTGGGATGAAGGCTTTGTTAGTATATCAGATTGCAAGTTCAGTTTTTTTTTTCTTTTATTGTGCATGCTTACTGAATCCTATCATAAAGATAGAAAACTATTCCTTTTAGGTACTCGTGGACTCCATTTCCATAATTCTTTCATTGCTTGGATTTACCTTGTGCATACTTATCATATGAAGTACTTGCTCTAAGAAACAGTAAAACTTTTGGTTCAGAATAAATTTCCTATTTCGGTAACAATTAGCTTATTAATTTAAAACGAAACACAAATAGTACTGATCTAGCAGGACTTTCAAGCTTAGCTCATTGTCTGGTTTTAATAAAGGAAAAATATATTGGATACATATTCAGGATGAAATTAGAAATGGTCTCAGACAAATAAGAAAAATGCAAAGTACGTTTGAAATTTGAACTGCACTGTTTCAATTATCTATTGAAATTGATACCGCCTAATTTATTTGTTATGTAACTAAATACATGGAGACAAAGTATATCGACACTAAATCAATAAACTCAATGGTCTTATTCGAAGACAACATGAGCAAGTCTTGTAAGTGAGTACTTAGTTGGGTTATTTAGTAATAGGGTCTCACATAATAGTTGACATTAGGGTTTGGGTCTCCAAATTGTCCAACGTTAGTATTTGGGTGAACAGTGATTTGGAGACCCAAATACTAACGTTGGACAATTTGGAGAACCAAACCCTAATATCACATGTTATATGGGACCTTATTACTAAATAACCCTACTTAGTTTCTGCTATAAAATAAAGGAATAAATTCAACAGTATATACTTTAGACAATTTTGTTTTGAGTTGATTACATGGAAAAAGCTGTATGGTTTATCATTACCACACCATAACAGTCAAATCTTCTATATTATATACCCTGCGCTCCTCATATGCGAGTGCACATCTGTGTATAGTTGCTAACATATAGCCATATAGGTGTAGTATGAATTGGCTTTTAGTTGCTTATGATAAACTCCATATTACTTTGCTCGAGTCAGACAAATGTCCTTAATCCTCAAATATATTTGCTAGTATTGGAGAAAAAAGGGTTTCCAAGAACTATCAGGCAATGTTATAAAAAACGCTAGGCAGACTTGGTGTGGCGGAGGCCCGCCTAGAGCCTAGGCCGTCTAGGTGCTCGCCTTTTTTGTTGTTGAAAATTTTAGAAAATTTAAAATTGCAATTTCAATGTTCTAAAATCCAAATCCTATCTTAAAACCCAAACAAATATCCACAATACAACTAAGAATAAAAAAATCAACAAAATAAAATAAAAAATAAATCAAAAAAACCAGCCGCCTAGGCCCGTCTACCCGCCTAGACCACCGCCTAGCGCCTAGGCAGGCGCCTAATCCGATTTTTAGAACACTGTCAGGCAAATGCGTTTATCATTGTCTGGTTGAAGTTCTACATAAAAATGTGTAATAGGATCATGGATATTTGTTACAGTAGACGTCTACCAGTCTTGCTCAAATATGATGAATGCAACTTTCCCAAAACTAGGAGAATGAGTTGGATGTTCATATTGGTCTTATAAGTCATGAAGCTTGACGTGATAGAGGAAGGAAGCTACAATGAATGTACGAGTCAAAAAGACACATTTGGAAATCAAATATTTAAATTACTGATGTTTAGTTGACACTTTAAAGGTTATTATTGCGTGTTCAGGATGGTAGTATTGTTGTTTGTTTCTCTGTACTTGAAGGTACAACTATGTTGTTATATATATATATATATATTGACTAGGGGTAAAACATGTAAATTACACCCCTCCCCACTAACATAGTTACAAACCACTAATAATTACACACTTCCAACTATAATAAATGTTCACCGATCTCAAAAATAAATGTACTTTAAAATATTTTGTACTATTTTAAAATGGATGTCTTGCAAGTATATACATCTAAAAAGTGAGGAAAAAGTACAAACAAAAGACACGTGCGTGCACATGCACGACTTTATATATATATATATATATATATATATATATATATATATATATATATATGCATGTGCTTTGCACGATTATCCGGAAGACTAAAAGGCTGTTTTTATTATTCTTATATTTATTAAGATAACTTAGGAAGACTAAAAGACTATTTAGGGAGATGAAATTACAGCTCTAGTAATTACCTAGCTGCCCCAATTAACTTTAATGAGTAGACATGCAAGGGTATATTTTGGAAAGACAAATTCCACGGTAAAGCTAAACTTTTACCATTATATATTACTAGTCTACATGTACATGCTTTTCACGTATTTCAATTAGAATATCATAAGGTCAGCTACCGTCTTTCTGTCTTTTCCAGATGACTATTCATGTGTGTGTTTTCTTTTTTACAATACCAAGGAATTCGAAGTACGAATTTTGTTCTTTTTTTAATTTTATATTGAGAACAATAACTTTTGGAAAATGGTAAGGACAAAAATTTATTACCATTGGAACATGGAGAGTTGTATGGAAAGAGGAGACTTCATAGCATGCAAATTTTATTGCTTTGACTCTTAAACATAAATGATATGCAAGTTCACATAATAACCTCATGTTTATAAAATACTCAAGGTATTTTAGGAATTCAAAAGTTTCACCACAAAGTTTTCCTATTATATAGTAGAATAAAAATAGATATATTACTAGTCTACGTGTACGTGCTTTGCACGTATTTCAATTAGAATATCATAAGGTCAGCTACCGTCTTTCTGTCTTTCCCATGTGACTATTCATGTGTGTGTGTTTTCTTTTTTACAATACCAAGGGATTCGAAGTACGAATTTTGTTCTTTTTTTTTTAATTTTATATTGAGAACAATAACCTTGGGAAAATGGCAAGGACAAAAATTTATTACCATTGGAACATAAAGAGTTGTATGGAAAGAGGAGACTTCATAGCATGCAAACTTTATTGCTTTGACTCTTAAACATAAATGATATGCAAGTTGACATAATAACCTCATGTTTATAAATACTCAAGGGTGTTTAGGAATTCAAAAGTTTCACCACCAAGTTTTCCTATTATATAGTAGAATATATATGAAGAGGTAAATGAACTTGAGTTAATGGAGAGATATATACAAAGTACAACTTGAGGATATGATATCTTATTCCCTGCTATAAGCCTTTGTTTGTCAGCTAGAATCCTCCTGCAAACACTTGCGGATAGTGAGATATCTTCTTCCTCTGGAACACCCTTTTGTTCCTTTTAGACCATAAATGCCAAGGTTCGTACTATCGGAATTGGTTTTCTGATATGTTCTATGAGTATCGGTATCGTCTGTTTAGGATCAGAGTATCATATTTTTCGTTCGGAAAACCAAAAAAATGATAAAAAATATATTTTGAGAGCTAGAAAACATTTGATATATTTATACATAAATTTATAAATTATATGTTGTTTCTCGTTAGTTTTAAATGAAATAATATTCTACTTGGAATAGACATAATTTTAAATGGATTAATGTTCTATTTGCTAGCCTTTAGACATAGTGCAACCACAATAAATAATTTTGAATGGAATAATATTAACATGGATGGATGTTATGAATTTATATATATACAACTTCGACAAATGGTAATGGCTACAAGTCATTATCGACACAGTGTAACATTGCCAACCTTTAGTATAAGTGAACTATTGTGTCGACACTATTTTTCTATTGTCCTATCTTTTTTCATTTAATTTTTTTCCTACCAAATTGAACACGAAAAAGACCCCAACGTCGGTATGGGTTAGTATCAGTAGCGGTCTGTATCGGATCGGGATATGCCAAAACTGATACATATCGGTTGTATCGTATCAGTATCGGCCAATATTGCAAACTATGAGTAGAAACCCTGCATGCAGAAACGAGACTGTCCTTATCATCCCTGAACTTACTAGCCAGCTTGTTACCCTCCTCTCTGAGTAGGTATATTCTGAAGCCCAACTTACCTCAGATGCACTTGCACACTGTCCTAGAATAGGGGCATAGTAAGAACATATGTTCTATGGAATCAGGATGCTGCAGGCATAGCACACATTTGTCATCCACCTGCACAGCAAACTGTCGTAATCTGTATTTGGTGAGCAACCTCCCTTTGTAGGCCTTGTATGTGCAGTGGCTTATCTTCGGGCAATTCCAAGGGAACCACACTTGCGCACACCAGTCCACAGAGGGCCTATTAGCAGTTAAAGCTTTATACCCACTTCTCATAGAGAAACAACCATCCGCAATTAGCTCCCAAGTCCACCAGTCCACCTTACCTGTATGAATTGAAATCTCAGTGATCAGTATCTGCAGGCCATTATACATTGTAAGTTGCGAGTAGCGCAAGTTCCCTGCTCTGATATAGTTGATTGAACATCTTCATCAAGAACTGCAATTTCCTCCCATCCTAGCCTCTCTATCAATCTTGTTTGTTTGATCCAGGGATCAGACCACAATGATGTGTCGTCTCCCATCCCTATATTCCTTTGAATGCAAGGTAGAATGCTACCTCTAGCTTTCATTGTTTCTTTCCACACAGTAGAGGCATTGTTATCAACGGGAATGTCCTAAATATGAGTGTACTTAAGATACCTTGCTCTCATCCATTTAGCACTCATTTAGTTGGATTGCGTAATAGCCCAACGTCTCTTCAGATCAAAAGTCCGAGCTTGGTTGGACAGCTTCCTTAACCCCAAACCACCCTCCTCTTTACCAGGAAGCCTTTTCTTCCTGGATAGCCAAGTGGTTACCTCATCCCAAGCTATGGCATGGACTCCATTCTTCCATAAGAACCTTGTACACATAGTTTTAATGGTCTTGATAGTAGCCTTAGGAATTTTAAATGCTTGAATCCAGTAGAGATTAGCAACTCTGATGACTAACTTGAGTAGCTTTATCCTTCCTGCAAAGCTCAGAAGCTTGCACCGCCCCCCTCAAGCCTCCTCTTGCAAGACTCCACGAGCCCTGTTTGTTCAGGCTCCTCATGGACAGAGGAACCCCAAGGTAGATGACATGCAAGTTGCCCTCCTCCACTTGTAAAAGTGTTTTTAGTGCAGCTTTGTCGGGGCAGAATTTACTAAAGTATACTCTACTTTTCTCACTGCTCATGCTCAGCCCAGTCCAAGTATGAAGAGTGTCAATATAGCTTTGATAGCAACAATGGAATCGGTGGTAGCTTTAGAGAAAATTAGCACATCATCCGCATAAAGCAGGCGAGGGATACTAGGTTTAGTGTTAGGGTGCAGAGGCTTGAATATCCCTTTCTTCTTCTCAGCTTCTAGAATATTGGATAAAAACAACATTGCCAGGGAGAATAGGTAGGGGGAGAGGGCGTCCCCTTGCCTATTCCCGTGTAACTTTTGATAAACACCTTGGGTCTACCATTCACAAGAAAGGAGAATGTGGCAGTATTGATGCATTCTTCCACTAGCCTCACGCAGTGAGGAGAATAGCCCATGCATTGCATCATATGATAGATGCAAGCTCTGTTGATGGAGTCATAAGCCTTTCTAGGGTCAATTTTAATACAACACTTCCCATCACTCTTCTTCTCAAAGTTGCTAATCAGCTAGGAGGATGTTGTCAGCTATGCTTCTACCCTGCACAAATGCAGCCTGGTTTTCAGATATCAGCTCCTTCATAATGTTGGCCATCCTATTGCACATCTTGTAATAATTTTGTACAAATAGTTGCAACATGAGATAGGCCTGTATCATGTATTATAGTTGCATTCTCCTCCTTGGGTATTAGGGGGATAAAAGAATGATTCAACTCCTTCAACAGTCTACCTTCACAATATCCCCCTTCAATTGATGTCAATTGAGCTTGAAGAACTTGGCATTAGACCATCAGGCCCTGGGTCCCCAATGATGGCCTCCACCTCTATGCTAACATTCTTGAGAAGTAGGTTTTTCCCACTGACTGACACTCTCTTCTTAATGATATGGGGGAACTGGGAGGATAATCAGTTTGAGTTAGCAAATCTTCATAATAGCTTACTGCTTGGTTAGCAATATCCTGAGGATCTCTAACTTCAGTCCCATTGCCATCAATCAGTCTTCTGATGCACTTAATTTGTTGTCTTACCTTGATTTGGTAATAGAAAAGCTTGAAACATTTATCACCCTTCTGCAGCCAATGGCATTTAGCTTGCTGAGCCAGGTCTAACTCCTCTAGGTGTACACTCTTAGAAAGTAGCTCATAACACTGCTTCAGCTACAAGTCCTGCATTGAAACGATCAGCCTGCAAGGCTGCAATTGAGTTTGAATCACTTGTAGTTTGTGCCTGAGTTCAGCTACAGTAGACTTGTGTTCACCCCTCCACTTCTTGATCCTGCTTTTAACTTCTTTCAGTTTATGCATTAACTGGAACATAGATGTACCATTAATTTGGTAGTCCATAGCAACCCTGATAATATCTTGATAACCTTTCTGTAAACTCCATGAATTCATATATTTTAATGGGATAGGAGTAGACGGATTAGGATCCTGTTCTAATAGGGCAACCATCAAAGGGTTATGGTCACTAGACTTGGTGCTAAAGTGAGAGCAGTGAGCCTTGGAAGGTAATTTATTCAAAGCCCATTACCTAAGCATCAATCTAGTTTACACATAATCCTGTGAGGTTGAGATTTCATGTTATACCAAGTCCATGAGCACCCCTGGCTAGACAGTTCAAATATCCTGCAATAGCAATACAGGTGTTGAAATCCTTTAGTTGCCTCTCTGGGATGTGCAACCCTCCAAATTTCTCACTGTTGAACTGCACAGTATTGAAGTCCCCCATGACAGTCCAAGGAACATGTATATTCCTGCTCGGCCCTTTCATATGTTCCCAGCGAAGTTTTCTCTCAGAATGAAGGTTTGGAACATAAACTACTGACAAACAAGTTTGTAGGCCACCTCTGTTGGTACACCAAAGTGTCATACATTGATCCATAGTGTCTATTTGAGACACTGGCCACTGCAGAGAGTCCCAGGTAACCCAAATCCTTGCAGCGTTATTGTTGTTGAACATTAACTGGCCTAGCCAGTACGAGGCAATTATTCTCAAATTTATGTGCATTCATCTTATTTATTTTGGTTTCAACCAAACCCACAATAGAAATTTCATTGTGCTTGATAGTATATATGATCTCTCTCCACCTACACTTGTACTCATACCCCTGACATTACATGTTAAGAACAACTTCATTACAGTATGAGGCTAGGTGCAATCGCTCTCACCTTAGGAGTTTTCTTTGTAGATGTCATAGAGATTTTAACCTCTTTGCATTCATCCAAGAGTGTGCTTCACTCCTGGTTAGGAATAGTCAGGAACACCACAACCCCCCCCCCCCCCCCCCCCCCCCCCCCCCCCCCCCCCTCTTCCCCCCTTTCCCACCCCGGTTCCCTTGTGTCTGTCTCAGATTGCCTGGTTTATGCGATGTTGGTGGCAGCGGTTTCTCCAACTAGTACTGCATCCTCAAGGTGGTTCCTGGATGGAGCAATGATGGTGGCTATGGTCTCTTCTACTGGTGCTGCATCCTCCTGATGGAAATGAGTGCTAGGGGATGGTCTGGAGGAGGCCTCTATTTCATCCAACTCTGGCACAGATAGACGGTCCTCCTCATCTCTGATCGAGTTACCACATCATCAGGGTGTATGTGTCATGTGAGTGCCATGTGGTACAAGGAAGGTCCTCTTTCACTACCTCGCTCTCTTCACCAACGAAACCCTGATCTGGTTGTTGCATCTTGCTAATCTCCTCAGAATGCACAGACTATTGGTAGAGGTTGGTTCCCCAGCATTGCTAGAAGAATTGTCTCCCCTGCCCTCATCTTCTCCTTTCTGTTCAGCTCCATCTGGGTCATTCTTTCTCCTTCAAACCTGTGGTAGTGAGCAGTGTGCATCTACATGTCCAAAGTACTTGCATTTAGAGCAGATAGGGGAACCCATTCATACTCGAACGTTTGATCCACATCCTCTCCATATGGCATTCTCACCCAAGTAGATTTGGGAAGGGTTGAATCAGCATCAATTTCCACTAATACCCTAGCATACACAAATCTTTGATACTTTGTTGTGAACGCATCCATCCTGATAGGTTTTTCCACAGTGTTCGCAACCTTTTCTTGAACTTTAGTGTTCTATAGTCTGAGGCTCAAATTGGGAAAACGTACCCATATAGGGATCTTTGTGCGAAGATCTCTCTCAAGTATAGGTTTGGTTCTCATTGTTTCACAGTCACTAACCTTAGTAACCTACTATTAAAGAGCCATCATCCCTCCGCCGCGACGCGCCCGTGTTGAAAACCTTCTCAATATCCTCAACTAGGTGAATTTTGAATTATAAAGAATTCATTCTTCCTGGTGAAGACATCCATACTCCCCTTAAGTTTCCATGTTCTTGCATTATAGGCTTTAATGTGCCATAAAACGGCCTCGTTCCAATGTCATAAGTCGTGATCGAGTTTCTCCACTGGTTGCATGATAGTTGCACATCCTCCTCAGAGATAAGAGCCATCCTCTGCCCTTCTTCCAATGTTGGAGCAACGGAGGATAACTTGCAACTTTCTTCTTGCTTGCTTGGCCTGCACAACTCAGCCAAGGACCTTAGCTTTCGTTTGTTGTAGCCTGTAGGTCCATTGCTGAGTCCCACTTTGCACGATATGATTCACATTCTGCATGGACCTCTTTCTAGGTGCTAGGTTGATCCAGGAACGTGATCTTGCTTCTGATCCGCGATACCCTTCCCTTTATCAGAAAATTTCTTGCGACTGACCACAATCCAGCCTTCTGCATCTTCTTGAAGCCTAGATCATTAGTGTTTCCAGAGTCTCACATAGTATTGCCAGGATCTGGATCCTCTAAGCCCAGGTTTGCTGGCTCCCCATCAGCTTCCTTAGCCTGCCCTAGGGTTCTGATAACCCTAGGATGATTAAGGATAATAATGGGCTGCGGCGGGCCAGGCCAACCACATTTCATACCCATTGCTAACTTAATTTGGGCCCAAACAAACTGTCTTGACCTGCCTTAATCTTGTAAAACCCCAAGTTGTAGCCTGGTTTTACAGGGCTTCACGTTGGCAGTTGGCACACAAGCCTTTTTGCTATGGTCCTATCAAACGATTTTGCTATATGATTTGACAAGCTTTTTAGCATCAATAGATCCAACTTCATTCCATGTCCTGATTTTATATTAGAGTGATGCAGTTTCCGCGAGGATTGGAGTGGAGGATAGAGGTGAGTGAAGGTGCAGAGAGGTGAACGAAGGAGCAAAGGACGAGAAAAGAGGCTCAGGGTATCTTATATCAAGGTTCACGAGTTGACTTGATTCTAAGACTCTGATCTATACTTCATAGTGATTAGAGAACTTATATAAATGTCTTGGTACAAGTTCTTGTTGGTTAAGTTTCAGGACGAACCAAGACTGGGCCCACAACACTATTTGTATCCAAATTCGAATTTTTTTAGTTCGCTCTATCTCATTCTCTGATTTGATTCCTTGTCTAGCACTAATCTGGCTTTTTGATGGGCTAGTCCTTATCTATTATCAAATCCTAGCATTGTATCCAAGACTTTGAAACAAATAAGTTATAATAATATGCAGTTTTAGTGGGCATTGCAAACATTCAAAGTTTTTGATAGAAATGATATGGGTATGTATGACACCATTTGGATACGAAATATTTTAAGTCCTTAGGCAGGAGGTATATAATACTCGCACATAACATAAAACATTTATCTATGTCTGTGCGTGCACGTGTATAGAAACACATACAATTACATTAATTATAAGAAACAATGTTCATCACCAACTACGAAACACTGACGTGGGTACAATAAGAAACATTCAGATTCTGTGCAAAAAAATTGACGTCAAACTTTTAAGTGTTCTGAGCACCAAAACGTATTAATATTTGGTCTTAAAGTATGTAACTTAGGTATAATAATTATAAAAACTTCCACACATTGATATTATTCAATGAGAAGAATAGGGAAAAGTTCTTTGTATTAATCCTCCCATAGAATAAATAGTATATTTTATGTTTTGGTAAAATATGTTAAGATTTTAATTTTTTGTTAAAATCTACTTTGATATCATTCTTGTTAAATTTCTTTCTTTAATTTGAAAAATAGAAAATATCTGTGTGACTTCATATTGAACTATTGAAAATGAGTCCAAAAAGTGTGACTGGGACATGCCAGAGAAGTGTCTAAGAAGTATCAAAAAACAAGGACATACTCATTTGGCATGTTTTATAAAGTGTCTGGAGTGTACGTATCTAACTTGCTGATCCTTATTCTCCATGATAGAAGTGACTATGTTATAAACAGGTAAATGATTTCTCTGTCTCTCTATAAATGATTTCTGTACAAGAACAACAAAAACCAAATCCTTCTTTAAAACTTCAATCCGTGTTCAAATCAGAGCATCTATTGGTCTACCAGAGCATCTATTGATCTATGTTGCACGTGTCCGAAGACTCCAAACCACCTAAAAGATTCTCTCATCTTGTCCTCAATAGGTGCCACCTCTAACATCCCACGAGCACACAAATTTCTTATCCATTTTTAAATGTATTGCCAATCGTCCATCTTGGCATTCTCATTTTTGCTACAATATTTTGTTGGACACGTTGTTTCTTAATTGTCCAACACCCTTATCCACAAATGATTTCTCTGTGTGTTTTCATATTGTAAACTATGGTATTTGAAGTACTCATTATTTTGGCTTTCTAAAGTGGACTTTTTTAACTTTCTAAATCTGTAACTTCTTCAGTAACAGTAATGCTAAGTTGGCGAAACTTGTTGTGAAGTCCATTTCCCTTCAACTTTTTATGGGTGTTTATTGCGCGAGGGCCTTAATTGATGGTCTTTTCATTACTACAAACATTAATCTAATTCTCTGAGGTTTTTTACGGGTCTTGTCATCTTCCACTCAGTGAAGGGTGTGAAGCTAGTGGTTAGGCCACACGTGCCACAACCTTCTAACTCACTCAGTTTCCATGTTTCAGCTTCCTTTAATGTTTGTTATGGTTTACAAACTGCGAAATTTGCAATTTGTCATGACGACATTTGTATTTTTCCCTAATTAAGGGGGGCTATTTTGCCTAATGGGGTACTTGTTCCAATAATCTTTCTGTTTTGTTGATCTAGATCTAGTCGATCTTATAAATTTTTTTCAATGATTGATTTTTTTTATATAATGCTCTATTCAAGGCTTTAACCACAGTTTTATTTCTATAAGAAAGTTATATATAGTTTTGTTTATATATGCTTTATTTGCAAAATCAAGTTTATATGCTTTGTGTTCTTCAACTTCTATTTCCTCCAAAAGGAACAATTGAAGACATGTGATGCATGTGCTGTCAGGAAAAGACTTTTGGTCAAATTATCCACAGGCATGGAGGTCAAATTATATTATACAGAGGAAGGCACTATAACCCCAAGAAGAGACCTGTAATTCCACTAATGCTGTGGAAACCTCATGAGCCAGTATATCCAAGGTTGATTAAAACAGTGATTGAAGGCCTAACAATTGAGGAAACAAAGGAAATGAGGAAGAAAGGCCTTGCTGTCCCTGCTTTGACCAGACTAGGTAAAGCTTTTTCCTAGGCTGATGCGTTTATTCTTATAATTGCATTACTGGTCCATAATTTGTTTTTCTATACAGCCAAGAATGGTTATTATGCTAGTCTTGTGCCAATGGTCCGCGATGCTTTTCTTAGTGATGAGCTGGTCCGCATAGATTGCAAGGGTTTGGATAGGAGTGACTACAAGAAAATAGGTGTAAAGCTCAGGGTAGGTATTATTTGGTCTTTCAGATTCTTTTTCATCCATTTTCAACATCTTACATAGAAAAAAAGTTGAATTGTGAGTTAGGCTTTACTTTTGTCATCCAATGTTTTTCTTTGAAGCCTTTTAGCTATTGTGTTCTAGATTTTCTTTGCGGAGCAAATATGATGCATAGAAAGCTTATTGGGTTTGTTTTTAAGGATTGGATCTAAAATCTAAATTCGAATTTGGATATGATTTGTCTTTACTTGAACTTTATCTTTTGTTCTTTTAGCTTAAGTTTAGGAATTTTATCTGAATTTGAACACTCTTGGATGTACTTCAAGATCTTGTATTTCTTTCTAATTACTGTGATTAAAGTTCATAAATAAAGTTTGAGATATTTTCTTCAAATTTTATTAGATAAGCTTCATCCTAATAAGAGAAAAGTCATATCCAAATGAGAGATAAGCCTTATTCAAGTTTAAGATAAGTGCATCTAGATTATAATTCAAATTTGAACCCAAATCCAAACTCATATTCAAATTTAGATCGCACTTGAAGTCCTTGTTACAAAATTTGAGATACATCTAGATAAAACTGATTTAGAAACTGAAACAAAAATTGCTGATATATGGTTTAATTATTAAAAAAATCTAGGATCGTACTAAGAACTTGGAATGCACGTTACATCCAATCCTAATTTGAGATACATCTAGATAAAAACTGATTTAGAAACTGAAACAAAAATCGCTGATATATCATTTAAATATTAAAACAAATCTCGGAATCGTGCTAAGAACTTGGAATGGATGTCACATCCAATCCTAAGATAGTATCTCAATTTTTTTCATAAACTTTCTTCCTAGTAATTACTATATTATGCCCTTTTATAAGCTTACATCCAAGAGTTCATATATCAAATAAAATTCCAAGTCTCAAGCTTAGGTCTGCATTCTAGCAGAGCAGGGTTGAGCTTTGCATATTGAAGCTTCAGCACATCCAGGGTTGGTCCTTATCGAGCCGAGCCCGAGCCTATAAGATGTTCAAGTGCGAGCTTGTTTTGTTTGTTTCCAGTAGAGCTGCTCGCGAGCAGCTTGCAAGCTGTTCGAGCTCGAGTCGAGTTCAAGTCCCAGACTTCATGGACATGTCTTTTATACCAGACAGTCTATTCGAGCTTCCTTTGTTTGTTTCCAGTAGAGCTGCTCGCGAGCAGCTTGCAAGCTGTTCGAGCTCGAGTCAAGTTCAAGTCCTGGACTTGCATAGTATTTTATAATCCAGACACGTTAAGTATGAGAGAGGGTTTGGCATCTTTGTTTATACTTTATAGTAGTGTTCCCATGTACATTTCTGTTTCCAACTAATGTTGGATTAAAAGTTATGCTATGCTCATAAGCTTGTTTACAATTCCACATCCAAATCTAGAAAACTAGAAATTATATATGGCTACTCATGTCATAATCAAGTCTGAGTCATAATCGACTCAAAAGAGTCGAGCCAAGTACTTCTTGAGCTTGTTCGTGAGCTTACTGTCGAGCTTGTTCATGAACTCACCAGCCAAGCACCCTATGTCCAAGCTCGGCTTGTTGACGTAGTCGAGCTCATTTCATGTTCAAGCTCCAGAACAGAGTCAAACGACTCAAATCGGGCCGAGTATCGAGCAAAGTCGACCAGAGCTTGTGTGCTGTTCCATTAATTTTAAGCCCTGCTCAAGCTGCTGTTCCATTCATTTGCAACCCTGCTCAAGCTAAAACAACAAAGGAGAGAGAAACTTTAAATTAAGATAAATCATATCCAAATTTAAATTCCAATGTATATTTTCATTTAATTTTTTCCGCGTATAAGTTCCTTAAATTTAGTTTATTTTCACATGTCCCTAAATCTTATTAATTGCTTAAAAGTTCCTTAAATCATCAAATATGGCATTATGGGCCCCTTTGGTTACCTTAACTCATCTAAATAAGGAATACTCATTTAACTTCAATGGATTCTTATTTTTTTTACAGTTTTGCCCTTATCTTCCTCATCTGTTCTCCTTATCCTCGTGCTCAGGTAGTGCAGGGTGACCACCCTCCTCCTTTGTCTCCCCCTCCTTTTCTGGGAAAGAAAGTAATGGCCTCCATAAGCCATCCACTCCTTTCTTCCTTCTTCATGGTACCAAGCTCCACACCACCCCCACCCAACACTTTGTTTCTCTTTCCCAAAAAATTCCAAGTGTAATTGTAACTCACTCAAGCCCCTCTCAATCAACACACAAACCATCATCGCACCTCCATACAAAAACATACTTCCATAATACATCCTTACACAGAAAGAAGTACCTGAAAGTTTAAAAAAACAGAAGATGAGGAAACCAACAATATCAAGCAAATATATATATGTTTCTTAACACATATATATGTTCCTTCATGCTTATGCTTCTGATTCGTTATTAACAACATTTGTGGGACTTCCTCTCCTTTTCTCCTTTAGCTTGGTCATTTTCACTTCATAATCATGTGAATTAAAAGGGTATATATAAATGCTATAACTTTACATGCACTCTAGATTTTGGCGTCCCTCCTCAAGAACTAAAGAAGAGGACAACCAAGTACTTCATCCGTTACTAGATTCAAGGTTGTAACAGTTGCTAGGCAGTAGTCGGACGGGCATTGGGTGCCTAGCGCCTAATTCCTCCTAGACGCTGTAAAATTCCACCTAGGCGCCGACTGATGCCGACTAATTCTGCCTATGCGCCAACTAGCGTCTAGGTGCCCCATGACCGCCTAGCGCCGCATAGAACTGACTTTTAGAATAGTGACTAGATTTTCTTTTTTTGAACTTGTGCAAGACAAACCTTCTTATGCTTCTGAAAAATATCTAGTTTTCAAATAGAATGGCCTAAAATTCCATTTTTTTTTAAACTTGTTTCAATGTGACCCATGCAATTTTATATGCTCAATGGAGAAATAGTCCATGTTCATCTGCTACTCTTTCCTCCCAACAGAGTTTAATCCTCCCTTTGCATATGTCAGATGGCTTAGAAATGTCATATGGTCCAATCATTTTGTGTTCTTCTGCTACTCTTTCCTGAGTTTCCTCCCAACAGAGGCAACATTTTTTAATCCCCTATTCGCACCCCGTCTTGCCATGGGGTTTGTTGACGACCATTGCGCAATCGTGGTTGTCCCTAATGGACCTGATCTCATCGACATCCTCACCATCAATGATGTCAACATCTTTGTTTCCGAGGAGGGGTTTGGCTTTTGACAGTGGTGCTAGTGGTTGGGGCTTTGTATAAGAGAAAAAAGAGAGGAAAGTGAGGGGCAATATGGTCATTTTACACAACTAACCCTAGGTTAGGTTAATTTCTGGCTGAGGGAAACGAAGAGGGACCAATAACTCAATTTTCTCCTAATTTAGGGAACTCTTAAGCAATTAACAAGATTTATGCCTTCTCGTCCTATATCGAGCAGATAAGTAGCTCATATAATTTTCTCTCAAAAAAAGAAAAAGCTGATATCAAGTTTTATAAAGGTTGCTCTTCCAGACCTCCTCCTCCCCATCTCCACACACCAACCCCACCTCCCACCCCCCCCAACCCAAAAAAAAAAACACAAAACACACACATATTGGCTCTAATAATGATAATAATAATATTGTCTTTCTTTGAGTTAGAAGTTCACGCTTGCTGGCTGTATATATTGACACCATATCAGTTTAAAAATAATTGCTTCTTTATCAGCAGCTACCAGATAACTCAAAACCCAAACTTCATTGCATTAGTTTAAGAGTGGAGCCCTAGAATGAGTGCTGGTTGAAGTGCTTATAGCCCAGAATCTTGTGGTGTTGTCTAATGCCAGGAGAAGTGGGACGATCAGCTAATACAGCTATAGCAGTTATATTTGTTTCCAGTCTTTCGCCAATGCGTGCCCCACAGACCCCCTTTATTTTTGTTTTTCTTTCCATCTTCTGACTGTTGGGTCAGGCTGTCAGATTGGGGCTATGATCTGGGATCCTTGTTGGTCTCTTGAGGTCTTAACTCTTAACTGCTGTGTTTGGCAGTCATAACTGGAAACTAATATAAAGTAGATAACTGTCAGAAGCTATCCATAGTTTCAACTACTTTTCATATTTGATTGTTAGAAACTAAATTTAAGTGACAACTTAATCTATTGATCATTGTTAGTTTCCACACAATTCGGGTTCATTTTCTAATATTTTGTTGTTACCTGGTCAATAAACGCTGAACACCTTAACTATCCACCCAATAGCTTCTAGCAAACAATTAGTGTGTGCAATAGGGAAACATCTAGGAATTAATAGAAATTGGGTAAAGTGCATTTAAACCCTCCGTAGATTTGCCTCGTTAGCAAAATAAGACTCGTTAGAAATTTTAAGCAGTTTGTCCCACCTTAGATTGCCCGCGTGAGCAAGAAAGTCCCTACCGTCTATTAGTCGTTAGAAATGGTTGTTAATGACTTTAAAAAAAAACTACCTAAACTACCCCCCCCTTCCCTACCAGCCCCCCCTCCCTACCCCCCCTCCCTCCGCCGGCCAGTCCCCGACCCCCCCCCCCTCCTTCCTCCGCCGGCCAGCCCTCGCCCCGACCCCACCACCGGAGAGAGGGGGGGGGGAGAGGTAAAATCGTCTTTTTAGACGATTTTTAACGGTTGTTAACGGCAGGGGACTGAATTAAGCAAAAATAAAAAAAAACATGATTCCTTTCAAACTATGAGTCTTTAATTGCATTTTTGTCACATCTAAGGAGGGTTTAAATGCACTTTACTCATAGAAATTTAGTTTCATAGTTGCGTTACCAAAACACGGTAGAATGTCAGTTGAAGTGTTTATTGTGTGTGTGTGTTATAGCTATAAAATATTTAAGTAGAGGCTAAGAGTAGGATATGGGTTTTAGAAATCCAGTAATAATAAAGAATTGTGTATTCGTTGGTTATCAGAAGTTTCCAATAACTATTCGTTCATTGAGATAGAAGCCAAGGTTGTGAAAAGCGCTAGGCGCTAGTAGGCGAATATTTAAGTAGAGGCTAAGAGTAGGATATGGGTTTTAGAAATCCAGTAATAATAAAGAATTGTGTATTCATTGGTTATCAGAAGTTTCCAATCACTATTCGTTCATTGAGATAGAAGCCAAGGTTGTGAAAAGCGCTAGGCGCTAGTAGGCGAATATTTAAGTAGAGGCTAAGAGTAGGATATGGGTTTTAGAAATCCAGTAATAATAAAGAATTGTGTATTCATTGGTTATCAGAAGTTTCCAGTCACTATTCGTTCATTGAGATAGAAGCCAAGGTTGTGAAAAGCGCTAGGCGCTAGTCGGTCGGACCCTGCCGCCTAGCGCCTAGCCCGCCTAGACCTAGGCGGTTCAAAAAAAAATCCAAAATTTCCTACTGAAAATTGTAGAAAAAGTATATAAAATCCAAAAACATGCATAGTCGGGCATTGGGGGAGGCTAGGCGGGTGCCTCGGGGGCATCGGACGGGCGCCAGGCACCGCCTAGACGCCTTTTAGAAGAGTGATAGAAGCTAAATTGTGAGGATTTCCCTTTTGCCTCTTGTATCCCACAAGTACTATTTCACCAGAAATTGGGGACAGTTTTTAGTCTCTAAATTAGTTTCTAATTTTTGAACACAACTAGGGATAGGTTTTGATGATTTTCATTTTCTGACCTCCAGCTTAGCTTCCGATAGCTACACACCCTATTGGTGTACACTAGTTGCTCTATTTAACTGTTAAGTGGGATTAACCAAACATTAGTCAATTAAAATTAGAGAGTAGAAAGGTTTAAGGACTTAAGACTTAAGAGGTCATAGTGAGAAGATCTAAGGCAATTTCACAAATTATATCTATTCTGGCTGCATGAAGAGAATGAACATAATTTTATGTTTTGAGGGAGTGGATGACTTGTTTTAAAACCAAGAATGTCATCCACACATGGTAAGAATCTCACATAGAGGATGTACGTTTTTTTGGGTTATGGGATGTCTTTCTCAACTGAATGTTATCATAATCATGATCATCCAAGCCTTCTCCCGTCTGAATGGGCTCGACTATGGAACATAAGCAAGATATATATAGGATTTTGACAAAGTTTTGTTGAGCAACTGTAAACCTGACGCTATCATCTATGTTGGTGCCAAATTTCTAGTCAAGATAGTTAGGGGTGTGGCTGCTTGAGAGGATCATGAGATAGAACCATAGTTTGTAGTATCGGTCGATACCGATATGATACTACCGATACCGATACGATTTGGCATGTCGTAATCTAATACCGACCGCTACCGATACCGAAGTTGGGGTTTCTTTCCCCGTCAATTCAACACAGAAAATTGAACGAAAAGATCAACCAACAAGGGTGTAAAAGCATAATAAGGTTGTAAAAGCATGAAATGAAGAAAACTTATTTATTGCAAATAAACCAATCAACAAGGACGACTATTATTTCATTCAATTTCAGAACTATTAAGAAACAAGACATAAAATACTTAAAATATGCCTATATGTATAAAATATTTTTTTCCTCTAATTTTTTTAACAATTTATTAATAATTATTTTGCTTTATGATAACAATTTTTATTTTTAGAAACTCCAGTCAGTGTCATTGATCCCGATACTCATAGGAGGGATCCAATACCGATTCTGATATCGATAGTGCGAAGTGCGAACCTTGCATAAAACCTAGGTGGCATGTTGGCATATAGGTACATCAACCTTTGAATTGCAGTTGAAGCTCATGCTATTTTACTTGCTCAGATTTTTCCTCCCTCCATCAACTATAATCCTTTCTGTTAGTCACATTAAAAAGGGGATTTGATCTTATTGAGTCAACAATATGAGTTCTTGGTCAATATGATAACTAAAAAGATCAATTTTATGTTAGTGTAATGGAGTCGTCGAGTAAGATTCGAGTTGAAGGGCCTCATCCCTGATTACAAGTCTTTCGCTATCAGAGGTTTTTCTTTCCTTTTTTTAACCCGTTCGTCTGCATCCAACCACCGTCAAACCCTTGGACACAATACCTAAAATTTGATTTCTTGTTGTCTACTTCCATGGTCATATCATTGAGGTTCTTTCTAGGAGGTGTCATATGCTGATGGTTTCAGTGACTTTTGATGTTTAAGATGTGTAAGTTGAAGATTTCAATACCATATGGATGGTAATGTAATGCCCCCTATACTTAGGTTTTTCCTAAATTATATAATCTGATTTTGATTTTCGGTTCTTTGTACATGATTGGTTAATATTTTTAGATTGTTCTGTTACCTTTGGATTTGAAATATAAATTGCATCTAGTGTTATGAAGTCCAGGATTTAGAATTTTGGACAATGATTTAAAACTTTAGTTCCATTTTATGAGGCACTTGAAAGTTTTGCTCGACTTTAATATAGTTTGTTATGATCCGTAGATATTACCTCATGTTGTAATGGATTAACCTGGTCTTGGCTTTGACCATAATGGACTTGCATATTTCTTGTTTTGAATTTCTTGATGCAGGACTTGGTTCCTTGTGTCCTGGTGACTTTTGACAAGGAGCAAATTGTGGTGTGGAGGGGGAAAGATTGTTCTAGTAATACCTGTTTCAGCTCTGAAGAAAAATCCTATGCTGTTAATAATACCAAGTCAGAGATTAGTAATGGGGAAAAGGGTCACGATGATATTGCCGATGAGAGATCAGATGATGATCCCCTTATTCTTGGGCTGGGATCCCCTCTCCAATTTGATGAGCACTCATCAGTTCTGGTCAGAGATGTCATTGATTAATCCTGTGAATTACCAGCTTGGAGATAAGTCTGATCTCACTGGGAGATGCTGTAACGAAGTCCTTGCCAACTTTTGAGAGAGTGATGGCTTTTGTACATGATAAGCACTCATCACAGTTGCATATGGAAAACATGGTTACCCGGGTTCTGGAATCATGCTGATAATGGCCTATTCTACTTGAATAACTTACGAAGATTGATTGAACTGCCTCTTGTTATAGAAGCAATGAGGTTGCATATTGATAGATGCTATGGACTATATAATTTAATTGAACTCTTTGGATTATGCTATTAGGAAAGTGATAAAATATGACTCCCCGTGTCAGGGGAACTGTGGAGTCTCAAGTTCTACTTTTTGGTTTTAATTCTTGTAGAACAACATTTTGTATCCTTTCTGTAGAGGTGGAAGACTCGAGTGACTAATATTTGGTCCCTAGTTTTCGGTTCATCTTGTAATCTTGTAGGCGGTATGCAGTCCTGGATACTTTTTTTTACCACTGATTTTGGAGGGTGAGAATCCTACAGATGAAAAGTTGCGCCCATTATTCAATTCATCATTATTGATATTATTTATTGGACATGGCTTTGGGCCTTGAATTGGACATGCGTTTGTAATCTTTTAATATAAACATTTTTTCGTTATTATATGTTATGTTTCTAGAGAACAAATTCTCCTAACCCCACCACCTCACACTCACCATCCTGGAAGAATGGATATACCAAATATGGGATGGGGAATGGATACCAAATATGAAATATGAGATTCCGTATTGCAAAAAATAGGATATTTTAGCAAATGCTCCCGTTTAAAGTACATAAACTCGTATATACCTTAGCTTTTAACTAATAAATAATTCCATTCTTTGTACGGATTACTTAAAAAATTAAAATATGCCTTTACTTTTTAACATAAAATTTGACCGTTTTGGAGAAATTTGCTAGTCAGTCAGTAGTACATCAATTATAACAATATTTATTAAAAGCCTTTAATATTTCGTTTAAATATTGTGTTTGTGTTAATATTAAATATTATATTGTACATTATATATTACATATTACATATCATATCTTTTCTTTTTTCTTTTTTCTTTTTTCTATTTTTTATCTTTTACTTTTTACTTTCTATTTTTTCTATTTTTCTTTTTTATTTCTAGTTTTTCTTTTTTATTTCTAGTTTTTATTTTTTTTCTTTTATCTTTTATCTATTTTTAATCTTTACTTTTTACTTTTTACTTTTTACTTTCTATTTTTTCTTTTTTACTTTTTTACTTTCAAGTTTTTATTTTTTATTTTCTATTTATTTTCTATTTTCTATTTTCTATTTTTTGTTTTCTGTTTTCTATTTATATTATTTATTATTTGCTCTTTTCTATTTTCTATTTTTTTTAATTTTTAATTTTAATTTTAATTTCCATATAGAAGTTATGGTAACTTTCAGAATTGGTGAACTTCCAAATTCAAAAAATGTTGGATACTACCCAATCAACCAAATATTCCTCCATCTAAATCCATTCATGTAAGTGACGGAATTTTATTAGAGGTAAAAACACTCTTTAAGGGTGATGCTCAGCTATACAATCTTGAGAAAAATGTTACAAACATCTTATGACTAACCTGAGAAATTCAACTCTCTTGCACAAACCTTTCCAATTAACAGCTACACAGAAACCGGCTAAATGCCACCAGACACAAAAAGGAACAACAAGATTGAGATATTTCTTTTGAGTCTAAGATTGACCACTATTAAAACTCGATTACTCCCAAGAATTAACACTAGCTTACACGTTTTTAAAAAAAGTAGGGACTATTTCTCATAAATGCACTTTCATATCACACTTCAGAACTCTTGTGGTGGTCGTGGATGCTCTGCAGAAGAATAAGTATCTGGCTTGAGGCCAGAATCTTGTCGTGAGAACAAGTTGGGATACGAGAAATATGGATCATCCTCTATTGAAGCTGACCGCTGAGGCTGGTGATTGTGTTCCCTTGTGTCTGGTGAACCATCCATCATCTTGGGCACATCATCACATGAGAGAGTCGTCGAGCCCAATCCCCATGCAGGCTCATAATGAGGAACATGGTCTGCGTAGCCAAACGAGTCCTGCTGATCGAAGGTTGGCTTGATTATCACGTCCTGTGAATCAGATCCCTTGGCCTCTGGCGACCCATTCTTCTCACACTGGTAAAAGGTCCTGTCGTTCTTTTTTGTGACAAGCTCAGTGATTCGAACCTGGGCAAGACTAGCTGCAGCACGAGCTGCTCTTGCTGCTTTCTCTGCACTTTCAGCAGCAGCCTGAGCAGCTTCCAGTACATCCTGGAAGTCTATGTCGGCTTCTGTTTTACTATTGGAAAGAGATGGAGTTGGCTCACTATGCTTTGAATGGAAAACATGAGGTGGAGAAGCAAGGAATGGAGCAGGATCATGGGGAAGGGGAGGGGTCGGATCACTATGCTTTGAGGGAAAACCAGGAGGTGGAGAAGTAAGCGATGGGGATGGATCGACTACCCTTGAAGGTGATGAAATGGATGGAGAAGGCGGAGAAGCAACAAATGGGGCGAACTGAAATTGCCTGTTCTCCATAACATGCATAGATGGCTCCGGGTTGTCTGGTTCAGGTTCCTCATTGCTGGAGGGTGTGGCTTTGATGTGCTCAGGATTGAGGTTCAAGTGAGATGGGGGAGAATACATTATGGGGGAAGGGGAGATTTCTGGAGCTGATGGGTCATCTGCAGCTGCTCGAACAGAAACTTTTGGAACTTCAGGCAGATCTAAGGAATCAAAGCCAGGATCCGAATCAAATTCTTCATTTTTTTCTGTGTTCTCGGAGGATATAGAGTCCTCGTGTTTTTCATTTGGCAGAGGCAATGTAGAACCACTGATGATGTGGTTTGGTCCATTCTGAGAGAAACAAGTTTCATAGAATCAGTGCACAGAGAAATAATTTCCCAATAAAATAAACACCACAGACTAAAATTCATCTTACTAATAAATCCTCATGGGGCTTGAGAAATTCGGATTCACAGGCAGCAGGATCCCAGTCTACCTCATGCTCCTCAGCAATTTCTTTTAGGAGCTTTAGTTTTGCTTCTACAGAAGGAGCACGAACTGAGAGCAGCTCAATTATCTGCGAAGAATTATTTATCAGAAGATGAGAATTTACAGGTGTTTATATCACGATAAGGTTACATGTGTGTGGCTTTGGTATAACCTGACGATTAACTCCACAATCCGGCATGAGTTCGCTGGCAGATGAAACAAACTCCCTTCCATATTTTGAGGCAAATAACATCTGAACCTGTTGTAATTCTGGTAGGTCTGAACATCTTGGTGCAGCAAAACATATGCTAGAAATGGCTTCCTTAAGGTCCAGGGGACATTCCCTGACATTTTTATGGAAATAATGTTATTTCAATCTAGCCTCATAAAGACCATAGTATGAAAGAAGTTCCGAATGTACAACTCTTAAAGAGTATGTTGTACAAACATATTTCTGGTATAGATAGATTCGAGGTTTATTACTAATACTTATATAATAATAAATTCTCAGCTATACAGTTTGACACTATAATAGCAGGGGAAGGCTAATAGCTGCATATGAAGGTAGTACTAATGCACTATTATGTAAATGATTCAGCTTTTAGAGTCAGAGGATTAGACTAAATTTGATTCCCAACAAAAGGTTTTTCAGATCATCCAGGTATCGCGAAGCAAACTCAATTAGTTGTCACATAAAGCCAGCAATTTGGCAATGGATATGGAGCATCCAAAATTCCAAATTAAGCAAATAATATAATTGCTGCTAATAGAACCTAGGAGGTGTTATCTTGAGAACAGATAAATCATGGACGTTTTGCATAAAGATACACTAGGCAAAGTAAAACTAAGCAGGTAGCCTTGCAACTTTCTCTGGAAAGTTTAATATACTGTAAGCGCAACTATAATAATTCAGCAGGCTTATTTTGCACAGCAAGACAAGCTCAAAGACACATTTTATCCAAGTCATAAAGCATGAAGCTGAGAAAAAGATCGCAAAAGTAAAAAACAACCACCAAAAAGGTTTTTCAGAACCTACTCAAAATGTTTCTATTCAAAAAGGTCTTCAAGACACCATCTTGCTTTTGTTATAGGAATCACTTACATAAATTGTAACGTGAAAAAATATGTAGCAGTACGATAATGTCCTTAGCTGACAAAAAGAATATAAATTTAAGGTTTTGCATTGAGTTATCTGTAAATTTCTTACATCAGGAAGCATACATGAAATGTCAATAAAAGAGGTTACTTGATACACATGATTATTTCTGTATCAATGTAAAGAAGTAGTATCATTACTTCACAGTTGCAAAAGTAAAGTAGAATTTCATAACTATGTGATTTTTTCGATGAACTACTTACTACATCCGGAACTAACTTAGATGAAATGTTGCAACAAATCTTCCAGCACTCATTTTGGTGTTACAATTCTTCTTCTTTTTTCACTCTATTTAAAGAAGAATGACTTTGTTTACGCATAAGAGTAAGCCCTACATTGATTGAGGTACAGCATCTTATTGTGTATTTTCTCAAGGTTTTAATTAAAACACAACAACTATTACTACTACTATCATAACAAGAAAGTTTCGCTTCCAAAATTCTGGGGACGGCTATTTGGATCTCTTTCTTTCATTCAGCTCTGTTAAGGGTGATGCATTTGTAACATTAGCAAATGTCATATATCCGTCATTAGAACCCAAATCCTAGTTTGTTTAGGCCTAACTCCAGTTCTATTAACCATTTAAACTAATATCGCATCCCAAGTACATCACCAAAAAAAGATCATTATCCATTAACCACTTGCTATGGTGCAATATCCTCACAAGAAAATCACATGATTAAAATAAATCAAACAAGCAACAAGGAGCATCGTGTCTAATTGAAGAACTTAGTTTGATGCATGAACTAGAATAACCACCAAAGATATTGAACGTCCAAAAAGTTATTACCGCTATACAACTAAATCAGTTTTAAGGAGTCCGTGTATGAAAAACACTATAGGTATCTTCCAGCAGTACATAGCAGATTGGCACAAACGAATTTGTCGAGGTTGGCTCTCGCCGAAATGTGTCGATGAAGGACGATACGACGAAGCGAAGATAACCAAAGCCACAGAAACATACGTTATATGCGTTCGAATCCACGGACTTCCTCAAATCCATGAGACTTGAATCCACCAGTAATTTAGAGAGCGATCATAATTAAAAAGTAGTATTACTTGAGTTAAATAAAACTAGTACAACGATGTCATTATATAGGCTTTATAAACTTGGAGAAGAAGAACATCTAATCATAATCCTAAACAAAAACCTACCAAATATAATCCTAAGAAAGGTAATATCTTAGTATCTTAGTCAAAACAAGGTCAAAGATTTGACTAGATTTGAGATTTATTACATGCACAAGTTATCAAAAGCATAATATCCTAGACTAGTTCTAATTTTCTTTTTTATTAAACTGTATCCAAATTTGACAATATGTGGGCTCCTAGGAAACGGATTGGACCAATTGTAGAAGCATGGAATTTCAGGTGCATCTGAAGACCAAAGTGTCTATGCGCCACAAACATCATGCGCCGAAGACACAAGACAAATGTCGGCGCATCATTCAAAGACAACATAGATAAAAAGCACATGAAAAGTAAAAATCTATTACATGGCTAAAATAATTACAATAAAAAGTCTATTACAAAGAAGCCTAAACTCTACAACTAGGCGCATCGTCTCAGCTAGGCGCATCACTCTGACGTCTCAGCATAGGCGCATCATCCCTCCTCATCAGAGCAAATCACTATCTCGTCAACACGCGAATGCTTCGGCTAATTAACATTTATTGAGCAGAACGCGAGTTGGCAATCAATCCAAACTCGGTGGCTCTTCCAGCATAACGAAAGTCGGGACATGACGACCTCGATCTTTGGATGCAACAGGCATCCAACGCCATCTCGTAGAAGAACACTGCCGACAATGGGCTCGAACATAAGCTGTTGTGTCCATAATTCTCCCGGTGCATCTCAGTCTTCTGAAAGAGTTCGTCGTCAAAATCAAAACTTCTTTGAACGAGGAGATCTACAATCCACAGTACAATATCTTGCCAAGGAGGAGGATCGGTCGAGTTCATCTCAAATGAGAAGTTTGGATGAAATGAACAAGCAAACTCTCTACACTGCTATTTATAGGCCAGGACAAATCAAACCCATGCGCCAAGTGACAACTTTCCGAAATCAGTGCAATGAACTTACATTAATAGTGATGAATATGCCATCTCAAAATCGGATAAATCAAAGTCATTACCTCGAAAGATTCAACAAAGCTGACTAAAGAAGATGCGCCACGCAGCTTATGCGCTCGTCAGCCCCATGCGCTGTACGACTGATGTGCCCATCTAAAGCTCTCTACCCATCAAAACATTTAATGCTAAAATGACCGAAATGACAGCAGCACACGTCTCGAAGTCTGAGCAGTCAGCTTTTGCATAAGACGAAGAGACGCAATCATCACTCGTTTGTCGGTTACGGCTGTGTTCTGCCACGTGGACGACTGATCACTCGTATGCACCTCAGCCGCCATGCACTTAAACTCTGTATGCGCCTCAAAAGCCATGCACCAGACGTTCTCTTGACCCCTAAAAGTCAGATAAACAAGTCTCGTCATGCGCCAGATCCTAGGCGCATCCAAGCAGATCAACCTGCAACAGATCCAAGATCTTTGAGCAATAGACACGCACCACGTGCCATTGATTCAGTTCTGCCTACGAACGGATGCCAACCGTCCAAAATCTCAGCAACAACCAAATCTCAACAACTGCCACGTATCAGCTCCTCCGTAGCTCAACAGTGCAGTTCAAACAGATTTAGCTCCAGCTCTCCAGCGCATCATCCATGTGCCCAACAAAATCAGACACATGACGTCCCTACGTGCAAAATCTCTATGCGTGCATCGCATATGCACACAAAAACGGATTATTTTGTTGCCTACAAATAGAAGGATCCTTCCTTCATTCAAGAGCTTCAGATCTTTAACTTTTCAACTACATTAGCATCCAGAGCGCTTGCAAGAGCTTCAATCCTCTTCAAGTCACTGTCCGTTCCAGAGCAACTCAGACCTTCAGAGAGTCCGAGATCGTCGTCAGATCGTCAACGGAGTAAAGAATCACCTCTCCATCGCCTCGGTTCCCAGATAAAAACAAAAGTGTACTTCTAGGATCCCAACGAGATCCTACCTTGTACTCTGTTCTGTTTGTGATTATATATAAAGCTCATCCCAAACTTTTTAATGGCAAACACCAATCAGCTAGTTAGTCGAGTTGACCGGTTGCGCTCCTGCATGAGACTTTTATTGCTGGACTGAACTCATGCTAGAGTTATTTTCTGAAAAATAAACTCGACCTGTCCAAATGAATAGATACTTAGGGTAGACATGAGTCCTCAGTTTGTTTTGTTCGGCTTGTAGGTCGATCGAACGTGTTCACATAAATAAATATTTATAATATGTATGGGCCTTTGAAAGTCAATACTTAACAATATGATATGTTGTAATGTCCCGCTCCGTACAGTGCATTATGCTGAGTCGTTGACTCAAAGAGTTGCGTTGACCCGAGGAATGCATCGAGTAAGATCGATGCAAGTGTTAAGTTGGCCCGAGAGAGCATTGAGTCAGTTCGAAGATTCTAAGAAATCGAATCGATACAATGCACAAGTCCGATTCAAACGGATATTGATTTTAGTTGGTTTCGTGTGCAGGCTATGCTTTTACGCTGAAATATAAGATGTCGATATTTTGCTTTGTTTGCAACTGAGTCCGCAAAACCAAATCATCGACTCACAACAGACTGAGGCATAGACACGGTAAGCCAACTCGGTCGGATAATTCAACGAAGTACGAAGTACGGAGTGCTCGAATAGCTAAGTCAGAAGAGTTAGCCGTGCAACAAAGTTATAAAATCGAGCCGCATCGGCTCGGCAAAACGACAAGACGTATCGGCTTAACGTGGGAGGACTATGACCCTTCTTTCCTACTCCGTCATGCCTAAGTAAAATGTACCGTTGTATGCAAAATTAATCTATCGAGACCACGGACGTAGCTCGACCGAGAGATGAACGTAGTACGTGTTAAATACTAGATAGAAGAATTGAATAGAAATGTCAATCAAATGTACGGGTCGCTATAGAACATCGAGATCCCGCAAAGACGAGCGCCTCGGTGCGCAAACCATATGAACATGGGATAACTGTATCGGCGAGTGCCTTAGTGCACGAGTCGTTCGTGTCCCCGCGCACGAGTTAGACGGCTAGAACATTGAAAGACCGTATCGACGAGTGCATCAAGTGCACGAAGTCACATAGCATTGAATACATTATCGAGACGTGCCTCAGTGCACAAGTCGGAGAGAATGAACATAAGTCTAGCACATTGAAAGATCGTGTCGAGCGTGCACCGAATGCACGAATCGCGTATCGTTGAACGTTAAGTCGTAGTATGATGCTTGAATTGTTTGGAACCTTCGGGTCCTTCACTCAGATATTGAATCGAGACGTTAAAACATCGAAAGGTCGAAATTGTACAAAGAATGTCAGACTATATTTGGTTGTATGAGTAGTTGCGTGTTGCATGATCAAATGGACTATGAATTAACCCGTGCACGGGTTCGTTTTTCTCGAATAGGCGCGTCGGGGCATCGGGATTGTTCGGCCTAGGAGGAATAATAATCGTGGCTAAGGGAGCACGAGCATTGCGGGACCTTCAGTAATGATCGTAACCTAGGCTGAATGGGTAGCCTCGCAATGTCACCAAGAAACATAAGTCCATTCTGACATTGATGAATGTCAGTGATCTTCATATAGATGGGACCGGTGGGCTGAATGGTGCAGGCACACAGAGATCATGCACAACGATCACTTATAACATGACAGAGAAAGATTGAGGCGCATTCACTTTGCATCGGTGCAAGGGAGAGTACGTCGATGTTGGAAAGAAATTGCGCAACGAAACAACGAGATTGATATTGGTTGTTTGTTTGCTTATGCGAATCAAAATAACATGTTTGCCATGAATACATGCTTTACTGCTTTCGAATATGCCATGAAACATATCCTAAAGCAAATATAGAAAGATCAGACTTAAGCTACATGATTCATATATCTACTTAATGTCGGTTTAGTAAAGTGGATCTCTGATCAGTACGCGAGAGGATTAGTACTGATCTCCCACCAGATTGCTTGCAGGTTCAGGAAATGGTCTGCTCGCAGCGGAGCTTCGTTTGAACGCGTTGAGGAATGAAATGACGTAACGTTTTGAGACGTGCGACCACATTGACGCTCGAACTTTCAACGGGATGATGCGACCGAGATATAGAAGATATGATGTATGGAACGGTAAAATCCTTTGTGGGCAAGAGAGAATCTGAGTGTTGTAAGCCAATCTGGCAAATTCAGTTGGGATATTGAAAGTCTTTGTAACATCGGTTCATTTATCAATAAAGAGAATTGTTTCGTATACTCTGTTTCTTCCGCTGCTAATACACAATCAAAGATAACTATTTTGAGAACTTGTCATCTTGTCTTTTACGAGTGCAACTCCAGACTCGTACGACATCACGTCCCAGCGAGAATGATCGATTCAGTGAAATCAAGCAAGAACGAACAATTTTTCGAGTCGGAACGTGACATATGTAACACAAAGTAACTCGATCTTCATCTTCAATTTTCTAGGGAGCTCATCAACATGCAAACTAAGGCAAAGATCACGAAGTATTTAACCTAAAAAAGTGCTCTTCAATAAAGTAATGTTACGAGCGATCCATAACAGGCACATGATATGTAACACATGATGGAAACGTAAAATCACCAATCAACTTCCTACGCTCGCCAAGTAGTTTCTCCCAAAAGACTGTAGCAGCAACGCTTGCTTCCACTGCTAGGAGCAAAAATAAGGTCTTTGATATCTTAGAAAAGGATATCGCACAATAAAATAGACGCGGACGCACTCTTGAAGAAGCCTGCGACAATAACCAATTGTTGTAACCATGGCGAATCAAAAGAACCCTTAAGAAAAGGATCATGTATAACTGAATCACAAAGCATAAAGGCCTTAATACGAGGCACTTTCTCAACCTCACATGGAGCTCAAGGTAAAGTCAACTTTTTGCCAATGGAACGACGTCCTTGCATCTGCTCTTGGAAGATGACAACTCCTCTAGAAGGACGAAAGGTGAGTCATGACTTTCTTCCATACCCATCGAAGATTCCTCTTCAATAGTCTTCAAATTGAGCGGGTTTAATCCATCTCTATCCTCGATTAGAGTAAACTTTTCAACTGTAGTCGAAGTAGACTACTCCGTACTGAACTATGATCAACTAATTGGTATGACATTCATATAATTATCCATGTCATTCAATGGAAAGAACTAATGGTGACCTCTTTCTTTTACAGAGAACAATTTTCAAACAGAATCATCAAGAAATGAGTAAGTTCTTAGAATAGTAGCATAAAGCATTCAAATATCAAGAAAATTACCTCTGTGTTTCAATTATGGGAAGGCGGACAGCAATAAGTTCACAGAACAGCTCAATGATCTCCTGTGCTGCCATCATGTTCTCCTCCCGAATAATATGCTCAACCTAAAAATAACCACAAGAAGTTAAATGTCATTCATGTATCATGAACTAAATAAAATGCAGTGCATGAATTCTTCAAATCCTTGGTTCCATAACATACTTTGATCAGCTAACCATGCCATACCAACTAAGGTATTATATTTTTGATATTCTTATTTTCATAGAGAAGGGGGAAAATGTTAATACCCGAATACGAGCGGTCGCCTCTTGGCCATTTTCGAGCAGCTTGGCAATATCTCTGCGCATTTGCTTCAGCTGAATTTCCCTCTTATTTCTCAGCAACTTTATTCTTGGGATTGTCAATTTTAGCAAAGTTTTGCTGATCAAACACAAGTAGATAGAAGCCGAATAATCAAGAGATAACTATAGTAGGTGCGATGGCATTCAAGAAAATGTTAAGAATCCATAACTCACAAATTCAAGATACCAGAAACAAAGATACTGCATAGAAACTATATCTAATTCAATGCAAAACCAAATACTTAACCAAATATGCAACTCTATAGCCAAAAAAAAGGAACAATACCAATTAAGGCTCAACTATAGTAAAACCTAAGAAGCACATACACTCCAATTATCAGTGCCATGTGTCATGCTGTGTTGACACGTGTTGGACACAACAAAGACACTCCAAAATACACTAGGAAATGCCAAAACATGTCCTCTGTCAGTCTCGCCATGCCTATATTGTGTTGTGTCGTCTTGGTGTAATAGAACTATAAGCTAACATTGAAATCAAGCTTTTAATTGTATAAATTCTCTATGATAAATTGCATAAAGCTCTATTATCCACCGAATTAGGCATGTTCTGCGAAAAATTAAGACAAATATGCTTTAATCCCAAATTTCCAATTAAAAATAACTAATTAAATTCTATCGAACCAAGCATCCTTGTTTTTCCGGAACTTGCTAGATACCCATTAGTAAAGAATCCAGAAATTCACAAACCAATCACATCAAGATCCGATCTTTCCACAAATAGAAACACTAAACTTCGTTAATATGCACCTCTGCTAACCAGAAGAACAAATGTTGGCAATTTTTGGCACAATTATAATAGAACTAAAACCTGCCATCAAAATCAAACCTGAAGCGTTTTTTTTTTTTTGTTAAATTGTATAAACCATAATATCCACGATTATTTTTAAAAGAAAAAGAGAAGGAAAAAAAAAAAAAAAAAAATATGCTTCCAACCCCAAATTTCCAATCAAATCCCATCGAACCAAGAATAGTTCCCCGCATATTGTCACATGCCCATTACTCAGAACCCTCAAATAGACAAACGAATCGTATCAAAATCCAATCTTTCCGCAAGACGCAATCGAACGGAACCTAGCGATGCAGCAGATGCGTACGTACCATTTGGCACCTCTGAAGCCCTTGTTGAAGAATGAGTCGAGCATCGACATGGCCAACCAACTCTCTTTCTCTCTCTCTACTAGGAAATGGAGAATTTCTGTAGTAACGGAATTGCGCGCTTTACAAAATCAGAGATTTGTTATATAAAGAAGAAAAAAGAAGAGGCGCACACGCACACAGAGAGAGAGGGGGGACCCACCAGCAGTCCGCGTCTACTCCGTGGTGGTGATGGTGTGCACCTGCTCCACCCGCAGGCTGGAAATGACGAGGGAGATTGCTTCGTGTGGAAGTAGAGCATCCTGTCGTCTGCATCCGGGTCCCGGCCCTTACCCGTTAGGCATTGCGTAAGGATCCGACCCGTTAAAATGGGATACTAAGGGATAGGGACTGTTATTTCCTAGACCTGGCCTTGGATTCAACCGGCTTTTTACTGGATCTGTACCGGACACGGGTTTGCATTCTGTGCCGGAAATTTCGTATCGCCCCGCCCATTTCTTTTGCATTTTGCCATTTGGTTCAACGGAAAAGAGGGGACAGATCTTATTTTTCACAGTTCCTGTACCCAAATCTTTCTCATAGCAGCCACCTCCTGCTAACATGGTCACATCCGGTTCCACTCGGTCCTCCCTCTCTCCCAATCAATTGATGCCACATAGACGGTTGTAAAGCTTACAATCAATTTTTATTGTAAGTATAGTATTTTTCTTCCCAAAATGAATGTTCCAAACATGTATAATCTTCTATAATGTAACTCACTAACTCTTATATATTTTTTTACTATGCACGGACGTTGAAAGAAGGTAATTGTGGCGAACGCTCCCACCGCGAATCGATCTCCTGACCACTTGGGCTGCATGCATCTCTTTTAACCAATAGGCTAGAGGTCATTTGCATATATATATATATATATATATATATATATATATATATATATATATATATAATTTGTTATGGATATATATGAATAAAAGAGAGAGTATTCGGTTATGTGAAAGAAAAAAAAATTTAATTGTAATATTTTGTAAATTTTTTTTTTAATTAAATGGATAATGATATACACAGAACTGCTCATTTTTTAGCCATTTCTAAACCGCATTATATAATATAAGAATTAAATAACTAAACAATTATGGATACAAAGAATTGTATAAACATCAGAGAAGGTATGATTGAGATATATATTTTAGGAATAACAAATCTCTTATATCTGAATCCCACCATAAAAAAATTTCATCCCTCATATCCGTTGTTAAGAATCCACCACATATGATTTCATCACACGTAGTACCTCTCTGGTTGAAGCAGAAGATTGAAACCACTTTTTGATGTAATGAATGTTTGGGACTCACTTAAAATGTATGTATTAAAAGACCTTAATGTGTGTGTGCGTGGGATTTCAGAAAAAAAAAAAAAAAAACCTTAATAAAATTGTCATGATATAGCGTTAAAGCCCAATTCTCGTGAGAGTAATCATATAATTGTTGCTGAAGTTGACTTCTACTGGCTACACAAAACCTAATGGTAAGCATACAAGTTTATTTGGTGAGTAATCATATAATTGTTGGGAAAGAAACGCGAAAACCTTTTCCCAAATCGGAGAGTACCTGCGAGAGGACCGAACGATACAACGCACGAACCCAAAAACAATCACACAAAACAATCCACGCAGACACAGATAATTTTTGACGTGGAAAACCCTTGCGGAAAAAAACCACGGGACGATCGGAGTCCAACCCTGAGAAGCCTCCACTAATGGAATAGAAGAATTACACCCTCTACAAACTCCTCCCGATCCAAACCGGATCCCCACAACACTCAGAAATAAGAACAATGATTACAAGGCTACGAAGAGCGAGAACGACGAGTAGAGATTACCCGTACGCGATCTCCTTCGAAAAACGACCTTCAATCCTCCGTCTTCTCTCCCGAAGTTGCAATGGCACTCTTGCTTCCTTCTCTCTCTTTTCTTCAATATTCTACGATTGTGTTACAATTTGATTAGGGTTTGGAAATCCCAACTTAACTCCCTAATCCCGCAACAAACCTGGACCGTTTGATTAGATCCAATGGTAAAAAATCACCCAGATTTTCGCCTCAGCCCCGACGACACAGAGTTCGGCCAGAACTCTGTGTCGGGCAAACAGAACCTACCAGCAACATTCTGGAATGGCCAGACCGAGTTCGACCAGAACTCGGTCTGGGACCGAGTTCGGCCTGAACTCGGTGGCCCAGTTCCAGAAGCTCCCCTTGGGAGCAGCAACAGCAGTAGCAACTCCTCGTTGCCTACTTCCCGAGCTTCTTCGACATCGAACGGCACTCGTCGCACTCCGGGATCTTCTCCACATAGGTTGGGAACCCCACCCACTCCAACAAATCTTCCCCTTCACAACTATGGGGAGGATATCGTCATCCCGACGATCTGCCTACAGTACTCAAACTTTCCCCTTGGTAGAATCTTCGTGAACATATCAGCTCCGTTGTCATCTGTATGAACCTTCTTAAGCTCCGCGTCCTTCTTCTCAACCACATCCCGTATCCAATAATACCGAGTCTCGATGTGTTTGGACCGGCTATGAAACGTCTGATTCTTCACAAGGTGAATAGCACTCTGACGGTCGCAAAGCAAAGTATACTGCTCTTGCTTCAGTCCCATTTCCTGCAGCAGCTTCTTCATCCACAGCAACTCCTTGCAAGCCTCCGTCGCCGCAATGTACTCTGCCTCTGTCGTCGACAAGGCAACACACTTCTGCAACCGCGACTGCCACGACACCGCTCCTCCTGCAAACATCATCACGTAGCCCGAAGTCGATCGCCTCGTGTCTACATCTCCAGCCATATCAGCGTCGGTATACCCAACCAGCTTCGGCTCGTCACCACCAAAGGAAAGTCTCCAACCAGCAGTGCCCTAAAGATATCGTAGAATCCACTTGACTGCACTCCAATGTACCCTTCCAGGATTTGAAAGATACCTGCTAACCGCACCAACTGCATGAGCAATATCTGGCCTCGTACACACCATGGCATACATAAGGCTTTCCACAGCTGAGACATATGGAACCCGCTCCATATCTTCCTTTTCGTCCTCGGTAGATGGACACTGCTCCTCAGTGAGCTTAAAGTGAGCCGCAAGAGGGGAACTCACTTTCTTCGACCCGTCCATCCCGAAACGCTGAAGTACCCGGTGAATGTACTTCGTTTGGGACAAGTGTAGCAGCTTGGACTCTCTCTCTCGGCTGATCTCCATCCCAAGAATAGTCTTCGCTGTGCCCAAATCCTTCATAGAGAAGGCCGCGCCCAGTTGGCGCTTCAGCTCCGCTATCCTAGTGGCATTCCGACCCACTAATAGCATATCATCAACATAGAGCAATAAAATGATGAAATCATCATCGGCAAAATATCTCACAAATACACAGTGATTCGACGTCGTCCGTGCATAACCATGCTCCCCCATAAACGACTCGAACTTCCTGTACCACTGCCTCGGAGCCTGCTTCAGACCATACAAGCTCTTCCTCAACCGGCAGACCAAATGTGACTTGCCCTTCTCACAGAATTTCTCTGGCTGCTCCATGTACAACTCCTCCTCAAGATCACCGTGGAGGAATGCCGTCTTCACATCCATCTGCTCGACCTCCAAGTCGAGACTGGCTGCTAATGCTAGCACCACCCGAATAGACGAATGCTTGACGACATGCGAAAAGATCTCATCATAATCCACGCCTTTTCGCTGACCGTAGCCTTTAACTACCAGCATCGCTTTGTATCGAGGGCGAGTAGCATCATCCGTCTGCTTTACTCTGAACATCCATCGATTCTTCAAAGCCTTCTTGCCCTTTGGCAACCGCACCAGATCATAAGTGGAATTGGTGTGCAAGGAACTCATCTCCTCCTGCATAGCCTCCATTCACTCCTGCCTGTGTTCGTCTTCCACAGCCTCTGCAAAACTTTCGGGCTCTCCCCCGTCAGTCAATAGCACATACTCATCTGGTGAGTATCTCGTAGATGGTCGACGATCCCTGTCACTCCTTCTCAAAGGAACCACTGGTGCTGGCTGTATACCGACAGCCTCCTCCCCTTCAGGAACTACCTCTTCGGCATGCTCATCCTCCTGAGGGACACCCTGACCACCATCAGCAGGCTGATGATCAAGGTTGGGAGCAACTCCATGTACTGGCTCCCCCATAACTGGATCCTCTCGATGTCCTCTGGAAACTGCTCGAAGCGAAATAACTCTAACTCAGGTAATTCCTCAGCCTCAGAAGGCGTCTCGGAATCCTGAGTGTTGGTCATGGTCTGATCCTCGACGAACACCACGTCCCTGCTTCTGTAGAGCTTTCTTCCCACCGGGTCGTAGAGTCTATAGCCAAACTCATTTCGACCATAGCCGACAAAGACGCATCGCCTCGTCTTCGGCTCAAGTTTGGTCCTCTCGTCCTTCGGTACATTCACGAAGGCCTTACAGACAAACACTCGCAGGTAATTGTATGATGGCTCTTTGCCATACCATACTTTGTCAGGCACATCACCCTACAAAGGAGCACTAGGAGACAAATTAATAACATAAGCAGCTGTGAGAAGAGCCTCACCCCAATAACTGTCCGGCAAGTTTGCTTCTGACAACAAACACCGTACCCTCTCCATCAGTGTCCTGTTCATGCGCTCCGCTACACCATTGAGCTGAGGTGTCTTTGGCGGAGTCTTCTGGTGTCGTATCCCCTGCTCTCTGCAATAAGCATCAAAGGGACCGATGTATTCGCCGCCATTGTTGGACCGAACACACAATAACTTCTTGCCCGTCTCCCTTTCAACAGAGGCCCAAAACTCTTTGAAAGTAGGCAGCACCTGATCCTTGGTCTTTAAGGCATGGACCCAAACCTTCCTGGAACAGTCATCAATAAAGGTTACAAAGTAAGAAGCACCACCAAGAGATTTTACCTTCATAGGACCGCAGACATCCGAGTGAATCAACTCGAGCAACGCCGGCTTCCTCGAACTTGGGTGACTTTGGAAAGACACCCTATTTTGCTTCCCAGCTAAACAGTGCATGCACTTCTCCAACTTTGTAGACTTGAGGCCCGGAATTACCTTCCTGTTCACCAAGTAGCTCATCCCCTTCTCGCTGATATGGCCGAGCCGCCTGTGCCACAACTCGGTAGACGCATCACTGACTGCGTTCACCTCCTGTGCCCCCTGTGCGCTCCCCTCCATATAGTAGAGACCGGACTTCTTGCTTCCTCTGGCAATCACCATCGAACCCCTGGAAAGCTTCCACTGACTATTCCCGAAGAGACTGAAGAATCCCTCGTCATCCAACCTTCCAACCGACACCAGGTTGAAATGGATATCAGGGACATAACGAACATCTTTGAGAACAAGAATCGCACCCGTCTTCGTTCTCAAATGTACATCTCCAACGGCAACCGCCTTCGACACATCTCCATTGCCCATCTTCAACACTCTACAGTCGTCTGTTGTGTAAGTGGCAAATAGTGCCCTGTTGTGAGATACATGTGCTGAAGCCCCTGAGTCCACCAGCCAAGAATTGTCATCGCAGGCGAGGTTTGTAATGACCTCGTCACCTACGATGATCATATCGCCTCCATGCATCGAGGCCACCGCTGTAGTGTTCTTTTCTTGCTTCCCCTTGTCGCCCTTCTTCTCTCTCTTCCAAGCGAAACAGTTCCGGTTGATGTGGCCCTTCTTACCACAATAGTAACACTCTGAGTCCTCGTAACGACCCTTGGACTTCCCCCTGCTCTTGTCCCTTCCGCGGCTCTCTGAAACCAATGCCTCTGAGTGATGGGATGTAGATGAAGTGCCCTGAGAACGTCTCTGCATCTCTTCATTCAGCACCCCGCTTTTGGCAAACTCCAGACTGACCACGCCCTCTGGAGCAGAAGTGATCATAGATACTCGTACGGTCTCCCACGAGTCTGGCAATGTACACAGCAGCCATAGTTCCTGAACTTCGTCGTCGAACTTGACTCCCATAGAAGAAATCTGGTCAACCACGTCCTGGAACTCACTCAAGTGGTCCGAAATAGACGCCCCATCCTTGTATCGCAGACCCATCATCGTTCGGATCAGGAACAACTTGTTTACCCCGGTCTTCTTCGCGTACAAAGACTCCAGCTTATCCCATAACGTCTTCGCGTGCTCAATATTGGCAACGTGGTTTTACACGTTCTTATCAACAAACTGCCGTATGTACCCACACACCTGTATATGCTCGAATGTCCAGTCCTCCTCGGATTTATCACTGGGCCTCTCGGATGCAAACACGGGAAGATGCAGCTTCTTGACAAACAGTAAATCCTTCATCTTGCTCCACCAATAATGATAGTTTGTGCCATTAAGATTCACCATGCCCACCGGCTTCGCGTCTATCTCTCCTCTCTAGTTTCTGTCAACTCCTGACATCCTTCTGAATTCCAGAACCTGGCTCTGATACCACTCTGTTGGGAAAGAAACGTGAAAACCTTTCCCCAAACCGGAGAGTACCTGCGAGAGGACCGAACGATACAATGCATGAACCCAAAAACAATCACACAAAACAATCCACGCAGACACAGAGAATTTTTGACGTAGAAAACCCTTGCGGGAAAAAACCACGGGACGATCGGAGTCCAACCCTGAGAAGCCTCCACTAATGGAATAGAAGAATTACACCCTCTACAAACTCCTTCCGATCCAAACCGGATCCCCACAACACTCAGAAGTAAGAACAATGATTACAAGGCTACGAAGAGCGAGAACGACGAGTAGAGATTACCCGTACGCGATCTCCTTCGAAAAATGACCTTCAATCCTCCGTCTTCTCTCCCAAAGTTGCAATGGCACTCTTGCCTCCTTTTCTCTCTTTTCTTCAATATTCTACGATTGTGTTACAATTTGATTAGGGTTTGGAAATCCCAACTTAACTTCCTAATCCTGCAGCAAACTTGGACCGTTTGATTAGATCCAATGGTGAAAAATTACCCAGATTTTTGCCTCAGCCCCGACGACACAGAGTTCGGCCAGAACTCTGTGTCGGGCAAACAGAACCTACCAGCAACATTTTGGAATGGCCAGACCGAGTTCGGCCAGAACTCGGCCTGGGATCGAGTTCGGCCCGAACTCGGTGGCCCAGTTCCAGAAGCTCCCCTTGGGAGCAGCAACAGCAGTAGCAACTCCTCGTTGCCTACTTTCCGAGCTTCTTTGACATCGAACGGCGCTCGTCGCACTCCGGGATCTTCTCCACATAGGTTGGGAACCCCACCCACTCCAACAATAATTTCTCGCTATTATTATTTCTTGCAAGAATTCGAACATGTCTGCAGAATTTTGGAAATTTTTTGATACAATTTTCACTACTTGCATCAACGATCATGTTTGAGAAGCGGTAAGCATACAAGTTTTTGACCAGTTTTTTATTTGGTGAGTATATATATATGTCACGCCCCAGAACCAGAATACTGGAGAGCGGGGGAATGACTCAGCCAGCTACGTATTACGGGTAGATGAATACCGTATAATACGATCAATGCTGTCTAAAAGACAAGGGGGTGCACGCTACATGAAAGTCTCGCTATGGTCACTTCACATCTATTGTCTCAATCATTCAAACAAAAAGCAATAACAGAGAACATTTAAGATAAAGCAATAAGGCGTCCCAAACGCTTAGTCAAAATGTTCTTGAGATCTGGCTTTACAAAACATAGCCAGATGATATAGCAACATATACACAATTGTTATCAGCTGCAGTCTGACTTAATTATAATTATGTAAAAGTAAGTACAGGACAATCCGACTAACATGTCGGTGCCAAACGGCAAATATAAAATAAGTAACAAAACGAGCGGGGAAGTAAGGAACCCACTCGAGTCCTCCTGCGATCATTCCTCTAGTGTTGACCATCTTAGAAGTGGAAGTAAGCTGAGTCCTCGGGAACCGGCTCTAAATCTGGCCATGCAAAACCAGAGAGGTTAGACATCTAATAGCAAGTACCGCAAGGAAGCACGATATGAGGCATTAAACCAGTAAATAAGAGAATATAATAATAGATCTCTGCTCGCTACTGGGATTCACGTGACATCACGACACTTCGAACCAACCTCCCAACCAAACAAGGACAGAAGTTGGCCCGTCATGTCATGATGCTCTGATCATCTCAGTTAGTTAACAGAGTAGGTACAGTACACAAACAAATCAACTTAAACGGCCATCCAACTCCTACGGCTTACTACTGTGAGTCCCAAGTTATCCTGGAATTATGCAATAAGGATTTCTCAGTTCTTACTATGGACAAACAAGGCTAGTCTATCCAATCAATCAATTGCGCCAATCATGAATTAGACGAGTCCCAGCGGGACGCCCGTCATTAATATACAATATACAATAATATAAGCAGATACCGCTCCCTGTACGTGTGGCAGATTTGCAGTATCTGTGGGAACCACCCGGCCTGTTGGGCACTAATAGTCCCAAAGAGGGCTGCCATGTAAGAACTCGGAAATCCATTCTCTCCATGCAATCATTATTTTATTTAACTTAGTAGCCTCTACGTTAAGTGAAATCCCATGCCGTGGATCATGGTCATTCAGAATGAGTACTTCCGTACAAAGTACGATATGCCCAGCTCTACAACGATACCCGTGCGGTTAGGTTGTAGGTCTTACATAGCGTAATGCAACAATTAAAACTAACCACGGAATAATCATGCCTTGACCATAAAGTACACATGCTGCTTTCGTAAAAATAAATAAATAAATTGTAGCCTGCATGTATCTATATGTCAATATTTGGGATTGGCCAATCGATTGCAAATATGAACGTGTCTTATTCCATTTAATTCAATAAGACGACTAGCCAGTCTCTTAGTTCCATCTAGGAACGCATGATCAATAATTAATCAAGATAACAATCAATGTTAATTAATGCCAATTCGGGAAATAAAATGGAGAAATAAATAATGATTGGGAAATAAATAATCTCATGCGCTATAAAAAATGATTGGGAAATAAATAAACTCATGCGCCTGAGGAATGCTGTGGGAAATAAATCTCATGCGCTGATGTGGGAAAGGTTGGGAAATAAATAATATCATGCGTCTGAGAGAAATGATTGGAAAATAAATAAACTCATGCGCTGTGGGAAGTGATTGAGAAATAAATAAATTCATGCGCCTGAGGAAGGTGGCTGTGAGAAATAAATAAACTCAGGGAAGCTGTGGGAAATAAATAAACTCATGCGCCTGAGGGAATCTGTGGGAAATAAATAAACTCATGCGCCTGAGGGAAAGGGTTGAGAAATAAATAAACTCATGCGCCTGAGGGAAAAGGGTTGAGAAATAAATAAACTCATGCGCCTGAGGGAAAGGATTGAAAAATAAATAACTCATGCGCCTTGGCTGTGGGAAGTGATTGGGAAATAAATAGATTCATGCGCCTTGGCTGTGGGAAGTGATTGGGAAATAAATAGATTCATGCGCCTTGGCTGTGGGAAGTGATTGGGAAATAAATAACTCATGCGCCTTGGCTGTGGGAAGTGATTGGGAAATAAATAGATTCATGCGCCTTGGCTGTGGGAAGTGATTGGGAAATAAATAGATTCATGCGCCTTGGCTGTGGGAAGTGATGATTTGATGCGCTGTGGAATGAAGATTTCTGTGGGAATAAAGATTTCCATGCGCTGAGGAATGAAGATTTGATGCGGCTGGGAATAAAAATTTCCATGCGCTTGAGGAATAAAGATTTGATGCGGCTGTGACTGTTCTTCTTCTCCGAATTTTCTGAGAACAGAACCATGGGAAACATGGAAGCCATTGCTTCCAAGCTTCATAAATCCTTCATCCCAAGCCCAAATATGGACTTCCATAGGTCAAAATTGGGTAGAACGAAATTCTCTACAATATGGAACCATCGAAACTTGAAGATAACAAGGTTTACTAGATCAAAACCTAAGAAATCCGAAAATGTATCAAACTTAGATCTACAACAAATAAGCCATGGAAATTGAAAATGCTAAGTACTAAAGAGACTTAGAATCAAATGAGGAAGATGATGGAACAATAATAATGGGGATCCATCATCAAGCAAGTTGGCACTTGCCTATCTCTTCTAGGTTGGTGGGAGAGTTATGAGGAAGAAGAAGTGAAATGGAAAGAAGTAATGAAGAGAGAGAAATGGTTTTGGGCTTTAAATGAAAGGGTGGTGGTAGGTGGGAGTATTGGGCCGGGTCCAATGGGTTCATCCAAGGCCAACCCGCAAGCAAAGCAAAGAGGTAAGAGCAGAAAATAAATGCAGGAATAAAAGCAGGAAATAAAGTGCAGAAATAAAATTGCAGAAAATAAATTAACATGAAAATTTAAAGAGCAGATTAATTAACTAACATAAATTTACAGAAATTTAAATACAGAATAATACATGGTAACTATTAAATAAATACGTATTCTGGGAACGGGAAGTGACATCTCTACCCTCCTTAGAAAAATTCCGTCCTCGAAATTTCAGATCTAAGCATGATAGAAATATCGAAGCTAACTAATCTAAGTATAAACAATTGAGTAAGCAATCATTCTACAATAATAATAACAAGTAATGTATCTACATCTAACAATCTACAACATTAAGTAATTCTACTCATAAGGTGACAAGCATGAGGAGTTAAGACAATCAAGGTATACAGAAGACAATATACCTTGTGAGTCAAACAGGTGCGGATACCGTGAACGGATATCATCCTCACGTTCCCACGTTGACTCTCCTAAAGAGTGATGACCCCAAGCAACCCGGACAAGGTTAATTGTTCGGTTCTTGAGTATCTTCTCTCTTCGGTCCAAAATAGACACAGGCTGTTCCTCGTAAGACAGGTTGGTACCAACAACCAGCTCAGAATGATCAAGGACATGGCTTGGGTCCGATACATACCTTCGCAACTGAGATACATGAAATACGTCATGCACCTCTCGTAACGAAGGTGGAAGGAATAAACGATATGCAACATCGCCTACCCTCTCAAGGATAACAAACGGGCCCACGTATCGGGGACTCAACTTTCCGCGAATGCCAAATCTAATGACCCCACGGGTAGGTGAGATCCGCAAGAATACGTGGTCCCCAACAGAAAATTCTAGCGGCCTACGATGCTGGTCTGCCCAATGACGATGCCGATCCTGCGCAACTCGAAGTTGCTCTCTAATTCCTTTAATCACTTCCACTGTCTGAACAATCATCTCCGGGCCTAACATCTTTCTCTCCCCAATATCGTCCTACGCTAGTGGCGACCTACACTTCTTACCATATAGTGCTTCAAATGGCGCCATCTGGATACTTGCTTGATAACTGTTGTTGTATGAGAACTCGACTAAGTGCAGGTGGCTCTCCCAAGATCCTCCAAAATCCAGAGTGCAAGCTCGCAACATGTCTTCCAAAGTCTGAATTGTTCTTTCTGATTGCCCGTCTGTCTGGGGATGGTAAGCCGTGCTAAACCTTAACTTGGTACCCAGGCTATGATGTAAGCTCTTCCAAAAATGTGATATAAAACGGGTATCTCTGTCTGACACAATACTGACTGGGACCCCATGCTGTCTGACTATCTGCTGCATATACAATTCTGCCAACTTCTCCGTAGATTGACCTACTCTGAAAGGAAGAAAGTGCGCCACCTTTGTAAGCCGATCTACTATCACCCAAATAGCATTTTTACCACTTGGTGATCTCGGTAAACCGGTCACAAAGTCCATTGTGATATGCTCCCACTTCCATTTCGGGATAGAAAGCGGTTGCAATAATCCAGCTGGCCTCTGCTGCTCTGCCTTCACTTGCTGACATACCAAGCAACGGGAAACAAATCTAGCTATCTCCCTCTTCATCCCATTCCACCAGAAGTGCTGCTTGATATCTTGGTACATCTTGGTCCCTCCAGGGTGTATAGAATATTGGGAACTGTGAGCTTCAGTCATAACCTCATGTCTGATATCTCCACTAGGCACACATAGACGTGACCCAAACCTAAGTGTACCATCCTCATGAATCTGCATCTCCTTCCTGAGTCCTGACTCACATTCTTCCCTAAGCTTCTGAATCCTTGGGTCTTGTGTCTGAGCTGCCTTGATCCTATCTACCAAGTTGGATTGAACTTGTAGACTCGCCAGAACTCCTACATCACTAGGAAGTATAACCTCGATGCCCATCTCCTGAAGGTCTTCTAAAATGTGCTTCTGTGTTGTCAACATAAATGCGCCGCCTCTCCTGCTAAGAGCGTCTGCTACCACATTAGCCTTGCCTGGATGATACTGAAGCTCCACGTCGTAATCCTTGATCAACTCCAACCATCTTCTCTGCCTCATGTTCAGTTCCTTCTGAGTAAAGATGTACTTCAGACTTTTGTGGTCCGTGTACATCTCCACTCGGTCACCATATAAGTAATGCCTCCATAGCTTCAAAGCGAATACTACTGCCGCCAACTCCAAATCATGAGTTGGGTAATTCTTCTCGTGGTCTCGAAGCTGCCTAGATGCATACGCTATCACCTTCCCATGTTGCATGAGGACACATCCAAGTCCTTTACCTGACGCATCACAATAAACAGTAAAACCTCCGGGTCCAACTGGTAATGTAAGAATAGGTGCTGATATCAACTTCTGCTTCAAATTCTCAAATGATGTCTGGCATTCTGCCGACCAGTCGAATGGTACATCTTTCTGTGTCAATCGGGTCATGGGTGCTGAAAGTCTCGCAAAGTCTGATACAAACCTTCTGTAATATCCTGCCAATCCCAAGAAACTTCGCACATCTGCTACGGTCTTGGGTACTGGCCAACTTTCTACTGCTTCTACCTTCTTGGGATCCACTGCTACTCCAGCTCCTGATATGATATGACCCAGAAATAAAATGTGATCCGACCAAAACTCATATTTGCTGAGCTTGGCATACAACTGGTTCTCTCTTAGAACCTGTAACACTTTCTTGAGGTGGTCTTCATGCTCCTCTTCACTAGTTGAATATACAAGAATGTCGTCGAGAAACACAACGACAAATTGATCCAGGTACGGCATAAAGATGCGGTTCATCAAATCCATAAATATTGCTGGAGCATTGGTCAAACCAAACGGCATTACTAAGAATTCATAATGCCCATACTTCGACCTGAATGCTGTCTTGGGAATGTCTTCCTTCCGAACCCTCACTTGATGATACCCTGAACGAAGATCTATCTTGGAGAAAACTCTGGCCCTGCTCAACTGATCAAATAAGTCGTCGATCCTGGGTAGTGGGTACTTGTTCTTCACTGTTGCTGCGTTAAGCTTCCTGTAATCAATGCACAATCTGGATGATCCATCCTTCTTCCCCATAAGTACCACTGGTGCTATCCAGGGTGACACGCTAGCTTGGATGAACTTCTTCTCCTTCAGTTCCTCTATGTGCTGATATACCTTGGCCTGCTCTGAATCCGCCATTCTGTAAACCCGATCTGATATCGGTTTAGTTCCAGGTGCCAATTCTATACTGAACTCAATATCTCTAACTGGTGGTAGACCTGGAAGTTCTTCGGGAAATACGTCCAGAAATTCTTCAACTACCTTCGGAACTTGAACTTCTTCCATTGCCGTCACTACTCCCTGCTCTTGTCGAGTTGCTACTGATCTGACTAAGGTGAACCGCTTCATGCCTGGAATATCAAAAGATACACTCCCTCTACGACAATCTATTGTCGCATGACTGTCTTTCAGCCAGTCCATGCCTAAGATAACGTCAAAATTTCCAACAGGAAATTCTATCAACCGGGCGGGTAAGGAATGCCCGCAAACTACAACGCTACACGCTAGAATAACTCTACTAACTCCTACGAGCCCATTACCAGTGAGTATATTCAACCTCCCTGGTAATGTCTCGAACTCCATACCTAGCCGTGTTGCAAATTGTGCAGATATAAATGAGTGTGATGCTCCCGAATCAAACAATGCTACTGCGGGATAAGAGGCGACGAGAATGTTACCTGCCACAACATCTCCCGATGCCAATGCCTCTTCCAAGGACAGAGTGAATGCCTGCCCTCGACCTCCTTGCTGGTTTCTATGCTGCGGCCTAGCCTGGTGCTGCCGCTGGCCCCTGCCTTGGTGATGCTGGGGTGGTCTATGCTGGTATTGTTGCATCGGCGGTCCCTGCTGTCGAAACATCTGAGCCTGCGTCATGAACGGACGCTGGGCCAACGGTCTCACTGCTACCGCTGGTCCTCGATACTGTCCTGCCCCTGGTGCTGGCAGAGCAGGAAACTGTTGTACTGGTCCTCCTGACCTCGAATTCATGGGACATGTGGTAACCCGATGATCTGGGTTTCCACATATCAAATACTGCCCGTTCAATGTCCGACACACATCTCTAGTGTGCCCCATCTTCCCACAATAAGTGTAGCCCGCTGGGGGTTGCTGGTTCTTCCTCTGATGCTGTTGCTGCTGCCTTGGTGGTGGTGCTGGCCCTCGTATTGCCACATCATGAATGCAGATACCAAGGGACGGTGCTGTTGTTCGGGGAGCTGCTCCCCCTCCTCCTTCAACCTGACTGTGGGATCTCTTCTGACCTCCAGTCCTTGCCACAAGCCTCTGAATGGTTATCTCATGCCTTCGAGTCGTCGTCAATACTTTATCAAAAGTCTGGTAATTGTGCCCCTCTATCAATTGCAAGAGCTCAAGATGAAACCCTTGCTGGAACCTCATAGCCCTCTGGCTCTCTGTTGCTACCATCTCTTGGGCGAACCTACTCAATCTGCAGAACTCCGCTGCATAAGCATCTACCGTCTTGCCAGCCTGTCTAAGATTGATAAACTTCTGTTGTAGCTCAAATTGTGCCACAACTCCATAGTACTTCGTCTTGAATCTTGCTGTAAAATCGTCCCAAGCCACAGGACGTCTGATGCCTACCTCCTCTGATTCCCACCAATCACGTGCGAGATCTTGAAGTAACAGCTTCACTAGATCCACACGTTCTTCTGCTGGCACCTTAGCTGCTGTCAGAATAGCCTCAATATCCTTAAGCCATGCATCTGCTGAGATGGCATCCTCCGTGCCCTCGAAACGGCGGGGGTTGTACTTGCAAAACCTGGCTGATGCTCCTGAATCTGGCCTTGCCCCTCTTTCCAAAGCTGTCTGCAATCCTTGGTTAAGTAGTACATTCTGCTCTTGTAACTGAGCGTGCATGCGCTGCTGGGCTAACATCTGATGTTGCTGAGTAGCCATCATCCCTCTCATGATCTCCAGAAGGGCTGGTGTGTCCACTTCCACTGGGGTAGGTGGAACTATTGGTGGTATTGGAACCTCCGGATACTGCGGTCCAACTGCTGGTTCCACAATCACCTCTTCTTGAATAGCCTCTTGAGGTTGTACTGGCTCTTGTTGCTGACCAACCTGGTCAGGTTGCCCATGTTGCCCTTGTTGTTGTTGCCCAATCCTGACAGATGCGGACGAGGTGCCCCTAAGAAAAGGGACAAGAGAATAATCAAACGGTCGGACAGGAAAGATCAATGAAGTCAAAGGATACCGGAATGTCAAGCTAGAATCGAGAATACGAATCAGGAGATCAAGGGGAAATATGTGTGATTGAGACATCCTATAAATTAAAACACCCCACAAGTCTGAAATCAGACCTGCATGGGCCACCACTAAAACCTTGTCACGCCCCAGAACCAGAATACTGGAGAGCGGGGGAATGACTCAGCCAGCTACGTATTACGGGTAGATGAATACCGTATAATACGATCAATGCTGTCTAAAAGACAAGGGGGTGCACGCTACATGAAAGTCTCGCTATGGTCACTTCACATCTATTATCTCAATTATTCAAACAAAAAGCAATAACAGAGAACATTTAAGATAAAGCAATAAGGCGTCCCAAACGCTTAGTCAAAATGTTCTTGAGATCTGGCTTTACAAAACATAGTCAGATGATATAGCAACATATACACAATTATTATCAGCTGCAGTCTGACTTAATTACAATTATGTAAAAGTAAGTACAGGACAATCCGACTAACATGTCGGTGCCAAACGGCAAATATAAAGTAAGTAACAAAACGAGCGAGGAAGTAAGGAACCCACTCGAGTCCTCCTGCGATCATTCCTCTAGTGTTGACCATCTTGGAAGTGGAAGTAAGCTGAGTCCTCGGGAACCGGCTCTAAATCTGGCCATGCAAAACCAGAGAGGTTAGACCTCTAATAGCAAGTACCGCAATGAAGCACGATATGAGGCATTAAACCAGTAAATAAGAGAATATAATAATAGATCTCTGCTCGCTACTGGGATTCACGTGACATCACGACACTTCGAACCAACCTCCCAACCAAACAAGGACAAAAGTTGGCCCGTCATGTCATGATGCTCTGATCATCTCAGTTAGTTAACAGAGTAGGTACAGTACACAAACAAATCAACTTAAACGGCCATCCAACTCCTACGGCTTACTACTGTAGTCCCAAGTTATCCTGGAATTATGCAATAAGGATTTCTCAGTTCTTACTATGGACAAGCAAGGCTAGTCTATCCAATCAATCAATTGTGCCAATCATGAATTAGACGAGTCCCAGCGGGACGCCCGTCATCAATATACAATATACAATAATATAAGCAGATACCGCTCCCTGTACGTGTGGCAGATTTGCAGTATCTGTGAAAACCAGCCGGCCTGTTGGGCACTAATAGTCCCAAAGAGGGCTGCCATGTAAGAACTCGGAAATCCATTCTCTCCATGCAATCATTATTTTATTTAACTTAGTAGCCTCTACGTTAAGTGAAATCCCATGCCGTGGATCATGGTCATTCAGAATGAGTACTTCCGTACAAAGTACGATATGCCCAGCTCTACAACGATACCCGTGCGGTTAGGTTGTAGGTCTTACATAGCGTAATGTAACAATTAAAACTAACCACGGAATAATCATGCCTTGACCATAAAGTACACATGCTGCTTTCGTAAAAATAAATAAATAAATTGTAGCCTGCATGTATCTATATGTCAATATTTGGGATTGGCCAATCGATTGCAAATATGAACGTGTCTTATTCCATTTAATTCAATAAGACGACTAGCCAGTCTCTTAGTTCCATCTAGGAACGCATGATCAATAATTAATCAAGATAACAATCAATGTTAATTAATGCCAATTCGGGAAATAAAATAGAGAAATAAATAATGATTGGGAAATAAATAATCTCATGCGCTGTGAAAAATGATTGGGAAATAAATAAACTCATGCGCCTGAGGAATGCTGTGGGAAATAAATCTCATGCGCTGATGTGGGAAAGGTTAGGAAATAAATAATATCATGCGTCTGAGAGAAATGATTGGAAAATAAATAAACTCATGCGCTGTGGGAAGTGATTGGAAAATAAATAAATTCATGCGCCTGAGGAAGGTGGCTGTGAGAAATAAATAAACTCAGGGAAGCTGTGGGAAATAAATAAACTCATGCGCCTGAGGGAAAGGGTTGAGAAATAAATAAACTCATGCGCCTGAGGGAAAGGGTTGAGAAATAAATAAACTCATGCGCCTGAGGGAAAGGATTGAAAAATAAATAACTCATGCGCCTTGGCTGTGGGAAGTGATTGGGAAATAAATAGATTCATGCGCCTTGGCTGTGGGAAGTGATTGGGAAATAAATAGATTCATGCGCCTTGGCTGTGGGAAGTGATTGGGAAATAAATAGATTCATGCGCCTTGGCTGTGGGAAGTGATTGGGAAATAAATAACTCATGCGCCTTGGCTGTGGGAAGTGATTGGGAAATAAATAGATTCATGCGCCTTGGCTGTGGGAAGTGATTGGGAAATAAATAGATTCATGCGCCTTGGCTGTGGGAAGTGATGATTTGATGCGCTGTGGAATGAAGATTTCTGTGGGAATAAAGATTTCCATGCGCTGAGGAATGAAGATTTGATGCGGCTGGGAATAAAGATTTTCATGCGCTTGAGGAATGAAGATTTGATGCGGCTGGGACTGTTCTTCTTCTCCGAATTTTCTGAGAACAGAACCATGGGAAACATGGAAGCCATTGCTTCCAAGCTTCATAAATCCTTCATCCCAAGCCCAAATATGGACTTCCATAGGTCAAAATTGGGTAGAACGAAATTCTCTACAACATGGAACCATCGAAACTTGAAGATAACAAGGTTTACTAGATCAAAACCTAAGAAATCCGAAAATGTATCAAACTTAGATCTACAACAAATAAGCCATGGAAATTGAAAATGCTAAGTACTAAAGAGACTTAGAATCAAATGAGAAAGATGATGGAACAATAATAATGGGGATCCATCATCAAGCAAGTTGGCACTTGCCTATCTCTTCTAGGTTGGTGGGAGAGTTATGAGGAAGAAGAAGTGAAATGGAAAGAAGTAATGAAGAGAGAGAAATGGTTTTGGGCTTTAAATGAAAGGGTGGTGGTAGGTGGGAGTATTGGGCCGGGTCTAATGGGTTCATCCAAGGCCAACCCGCAAGCAAAGCAAAGAGGTAAGAGCAGAAAATAAATGCAGGAATAAAAGCAGGAAATAAAGTGCAGAAATAAAATTGTAGGAAATAAATTAACATAAAAATTTAAAGAGCAGTTTAATTAACTAACATAAATTTACAGAAATTTAAATACAGAATAATACATGGTAACTATTAAATAAATACGTATTCTGGGAACGGGAAGTGACAATATATATCATTTGTAGGTGATAATTCAAACATTGAAAGTCAACATTTTAGTTCCTACCAACACTTTCAAGTTGTATCCAAAAACAACATATTGAAACTCCTCTCTTGTGGGAGGACAAAATCCTACGTATCCAAACACAATTTAGAAAGTAAAATACATTAAAAGGGTCATGCATTATATCATGTAAAAAATATCACTTTCACACTTTTGGGGAACTGCCACGACCTAAACAGTACCTAAAAAATCTGAATTTTCTTGTTTGGACTGAACATGATTTAAGAAGCCAACAATCTATTATTCAAGCTTGTAGCTATCAATGAACGAAGGCAAAATTTCAAAAAGGATGAGATGTTCAAACATACCATACATATAACTACAATTTATTTCGAAGCTCAAATAGATATTTTGCAGCCCCCAAAAAATATACGATTTGAAAGCACGAATAAAAATATAAGAGAGCTTTTACATAGACCGTAATTTTCAACCGCTGCTGAACCGCGGACACGTGTTCGACCATGATTGGCCGGATTTTTTGGCTTACGTAAGCGAGTGGCTGATATTTTTTATTTTTTAGGGCTAATTCGAAGCTGCCACATGGCTTATCAGTTTTGTTTTCAACTTTTTTTTTCGGACTGACTAGACTTTTCGAAAATATAAATACAATTCAAACTATTCCTAAATATAAAATGTTCTCTATATGGAATAGAATGTGAGTGTTGTAGTTTGTTGGGCAAACAAAAAGAAAATGAAAGTACAATAAAACAGTTTGAGAAAACGTAAAATATGAACACTACAAAAAAAAGACTTTTAGCGACGGCGGTATCCGTCGCTAAAAGTCATTTTTCGTCGCTAAAGCCAAATAGCGACATATCAGCGACGGAAACGGTTTATCGGAAAATCACGTGTCGCTAATTTCAGTCAGTCGCTAGTTTGTCGGAAATAGCGACTGATTAGTGACGGATTTAATTAGCGACACGCTGTGAGACTCATCTCACAGTATCGGTATTTATATACGGATACGTGTTTTGTAGTATATTTCGTATTTTCTTGGTTTTCGTAATGCTTTAAAAATTTTTCTAACTTATAGATTTTTTCCTTGGCCGGCATACCGCCAGTATACCGGAGTATACCGACGGTATACCGTCCAGACAGATTTTTCACAATTTAGATATTTTCGATTTCAGATATTTTTATGAATAGTGTTTTCGATATTTTTTGAATAGTGTTTTGGATATTTTGATGAATAGTATTTAGATATTTTTGTGAATAATGTAGATGCACCCTATTACCCATTGGATATTTGGTTTTGTTTGAATGGCCATGATTGACTTAGATCTTCACATGGATCACCGTCCAACGGTTAAGATTAATTCCCCTCTATATATACCATTTCACTTTCTCCCTCCTCTCTCTTTTCATTCTCTTCACTCTCTCTTCATTTCTTTTTCTCTTCTCTCCCCCTTGGAGCTTGCCAAGAGCTTGGCCTTGAGACCTTGGGTGTGGTGTCTAACCCCCCTAGGAGGAGGAGTAGAAGATTAGGCTTGGAGCTTAACCTAGGCAAGTACATCTTGCCAAATCCATGAACCATATTATTTGGTTGTCATTTTTATTTTTCTTGGTGTTAAATGCTTAGAATTACCTTAAACTCATTTTGTTAAATATGTTTTCCTTATGATTCTCGTCTATATGCATGTTTCTAAAATTTGTTTAAGCAAGGTTTTGATTTTCTGTTAAAATCCAATATGGACTTAGTAGAAAACTTGTATCAAGAGTGATACTAGTTTTACCATCATGTATCTTGGTCACATATACATATATGAGGCCCTTACCTAGTTTGTATATCATAAATTTTGAGTTTGGTGGCAATCGAAACTCGTTTCGGTGTTCCGAAAACCTCTATTTTGGAGTATTTTGAGATATTGATCTATCAAATCTTTGAATTTTTGAAAACTAATACTTCCATGTTGTAGAAAATTCAATTCTATGCGATTTTGACTTTTGAAAATCCGAATTTTGATTTAAAATAAAGTTTTTATGGCCGAAATAAGTTTTGAGTTTTCAAAAATCAACTTTCTGTGACGGTTCGGAAAATCCGTCGGAAATCCGCAGAAATCCGTCGAAAAATCCGAACTTGTACCACAAAACTTGCTGTGACACTTTGAAAAATCTGCGGGTAATCCGCAGTAATCCGCCGGATAATCCGGTTAGGCTATTTTTGTCTGTTTTTGTCCGTTTCTGTCTGCCCGTTTTTGTCCTTTTTGATATTTTCTTCGATTGTAATGATTTCTTAACATGATTAGATGATCTTGCATAGTTAGATAATGATTGTACGCCCTATATACACTTGACACTAGCACATGTTCAATTATTTTTCTATAAAATGTACTTAGCTTTAATTATTCTTTTCCACAAGCCATGATATATCTTTTGATAGATTTTTTCTTACAAGCTATGATAATTGTTACATGTCTTCTTTGCTTACATGATAGTGGCCCATCGTGGCGCACTCTTCTTACATGTCTTCTTTGCTTATTAGATAGTGACCCGTCGTGGTGCACTCTTGTACATGTCTTTCTTTGCTTACATGATAGTGGCCTGTCATGGCGCACTCTTGATTTCAGTACATGTCTTGTTCCTTGATAGTGGCTCGTCATAGCGCACTCCTTGCTTCTTGTTTATTATATTTTTCTTGTTGTGGCTTGTTATGGTACAATTCTCGTTATTGTCCAGTTTTGCATGTCTCATGTCTAGGATGGATTCTGCGGAATGCCACACCCGGAATCCAACAAGAAAATGTTAAGGACTAAACAACTAGCTTGATTACTTAGATGATTGAGAATTTTTCAGTTACCTGTTGCCCCTTTGGTCTTGGCATTATATATATATCCTTGGGATTTGGAGCTATCTGTCATGATGAGCACACTTCCAGCGCACCGTCGAGTGTTGCACCGGGTACATTTGTCTCCTGGGCGATGTACCCATTATTATATGTCTTAGTGGTACATTTGTCTCCTGGGCGATGTACCACTATAGGATACATTTGTCTCCTGGGCGATGTATCCACTATTACCATCGGGTACATTTGTCTCCTAGGCGATGTACCATTATAGGATACATTTGTCTCCTAGGCGATGTATCCACTATTACCATTGGCTTGGACCATTCAGGTAGTAGCAGGCAGGTGCTGGACTTGGAATTCTCAAACTTGTATTTTTTAGTAATTAGGATTGTGACAACCCTAGTTAGCTAATGTATAAAGCCGTACTAATTGCTTGGTCGTGACTATTGTATGGAGTCCAGTCTAGTCTAGTTTGTCTAGGCAGTGTCCGAATTTGTTTATTTTCAGTACATCTTTGTTTATGCTTTACTTTTGCCGGTGAATGATTAGATACTAAAGTTCTGTTTAGGAGAAGGGTTACAACCCCGGTTCTTGTTTGGTTTACGGGTTGTAACTTGGGTTCCGGAATAGCTCCTAAGTTATCTAATCATTTGTCGTTCTATATAGTATTTCACATGCTCACATGTCTCAGTTACCCTACATGCTCACATGTTCCAGTTACCTTACATGTTCCAGTTATCTTACACATGCTCACATGTCTCAGCTACCCTACATGCTCACATGTTCCAGTTACCTTACATGTTCCAGTTATCTAACATGCTCACATGTCCCGACTACTTAATATGCTCACATATCTAGTTGATCTTTCATGTTCACATGCTTCCTTTTCCTTACATGTACACAGTTTATATTACGTCACATGTCCTTTACTTTATGCTACATGTTGCTTTACTTATTGTCTTTTCTATTCTCGGGATAAGTACATTGGTAGCGCACGAGTCTCGATCTGCTTTTACTTATTTCTGTCTCTATCTGTTGCTATAATTTGTATGCTGGTTTTAGTTCATAGTTTAGCTTCCTTTGTGGTACTTACTATTGGGGGTCTGACCCCACTGGTTTTGTTTAGCCAGATCTGATAGAGGAGCCCGGAGGATCTTCCGTACCTTCCACTTGTAATGACCCGCTCCGTCCTAGCGGAACGCCGATTCAAACGGCAAGTAAAATGACTCAAACGAGCCGTCGACCCGAAGAGTTGGCATCGACCTGATGAAGAATCGATGTAAGGCTTACATTGGCCCGACGAGATGAATCCAGACTAGACCTTCAAAGGCGCGCTCGGAGTATCGCTCGGCCGATGCGAACATCGCTAAGGTGGGTGGCTCCGATGAACCCGTCTTTGCTTAGCCTAGACACATAACAATACGGACACTATCACGAGAATCGCTAGGCGATAACACCATGCATGCTAATAAATGACTCAACGCACCTAGCTAAGGAAATAATCCCATCTTGTATGCTTGTATAGAATATGGAAAGAAAAATAGAAAAATGTGAGAACTCTCGTGCCGCACTCCACGCTCGTGCTACGGCACAAGCTTACGTTCAAGTCCCTTACGCGTTCAACAATGAAACAATGAATGGATTACAACAATGAAACGGGAAGACTATCAACATAGTCGTTCCAAGTAGAGTATACCAACATTGAAAGATTATGGGGCCGATGGGTCGCCAAGACGACTCCCGCACGGAGAGTTGCATAATGTGTGAATGAAAGAATGAATGGATAAGTGAATGAATGAACCAAAGAATGAAAGAATGAATACGTGAATGAATCAATGAACGAACAAACAAGTAAAAGAAAGAAAGAATGAATAAAAGATAAGAAGGAAAGGAATGGTTAGCGATAGGTGTGACGGGCACGTACAACGGGGCTCGCTACCCGCGCTGCACGGACGCCAACCTGGTCGATAACGCAATATGGCTAAGGGTTAGCCTACGGCTCGGTGACAGCCATTAAGTTAAATGACAAAGAAAACGAAATGGTCGTGGACAATCCATTAGTATACGGGAGGTGGGAGATATAAGGGATTTCCAGCGGCACAGTCAAAGTGTGAAGGACGTGCCGGTCCGGACGGAAATCAAAATATGGCTTACGGGCTGCCTGAGTGCGGGCTTGGCCACCAGGGGACGTAAGGCCGGGTATTTCAAAAGACTATCAGGGTGTACCAAGCCGCACGCCATGATAGGTGAGGAAATTACCAAGGGGAAGACATGTCCAAATTGGCTTGTGATGCCAGCGACCGATGCATATAGATTAAGTGGGCTTGCTGGTGGCAATCAACGTGCAAGTCCTTGTATTGAAATCAAAGTAGTCTAAGTTAACTAAATGAAGTGCCTTCTGAACAGGCTTGAATATAACACACCAAGATAATCGAGAGTACTTCGGCAAAGGAGTTAGAAAATACGCCTACGACGTGCTAGGACCCGAGGCAGGGGTACGCCCTTGACACATGAAAAGTTCACATGAATCATGTTAAGTTATTTCCTATGAATTGTTGACTAACTTGGTTTACTTTGGACAGGAAAGGCCAGACGGTAAGTATGGGTAAGTCGTGCAAGTATTTCCATACAATACATTGAATTTGGCAACACGAGATAGGTTATGAAATATGCATGAAACTGATCCTAAGGTAAGATTAAAAAGACAATGAATGATAGACGGTGCACAAAAGTAAATAGAACGTGTTTGGTAATGATAGCATTGTGGGCGAGCTAGCCTCCCCACCAGTGCATAACAATGTACTCATAACCCCACAGTCTGCTTGCAAGATGCAGGAGACGTCGTCGGGTGCGGAGCTTCCCTCGAACGCGCTAACGCGCGGAGCTATCTCTCGAGCCTTGGAGCGTTGCAAGGAGCTGGAGCACCATATACAGGACATAATGTATTAGAACATCGCCATGAATCATTCCATCTTGTAAGCCACTTGGCACGCCTTTTATGTTTCAGAGAGAGAGAGCTTGAGCGACTTGTAAACTCGGCCTAGCGCCGCTTGTAAACTTCTTAAATATCAATAAAGTGTTTGAATTCGCTTCAATTTGTGTTTATTTACTTTCTGCTGCAAATGGGGACACTCTGTGCGACTCTGTGGCCTAGCTTAAATCGGTCGTTTCTGGACTTGGCCTTGCACGGGCGCAACCTAGGACCGTGCGGCATCATGCCTTAGCGAGGATGATCGCTCATATGGGAGCGGGGCGTGACACCACTCGTTGGTGATTACCCAGAGCACCAGAGTACCTTTGTGGGTTTTCTATTTCATTCTCCCACTAGTTATATACATTATTCTTTTGTGGCGTTTAGCCTCCGAGCACGTGTTTAGCTCGTGTTTTGGACTTGACATTTAGCCTACGGGCCAAAACATGATTTGCGTATTCTAGACTATAGCTAGAGCTTATCATGTATGATTATTACTCTTGCTATCTTCACTCTGTATTACTAGCTTCATGATCAGTGATATATGATAGTTTGGGACGCTTTACTATTTTATATTCCAGTTGATCATACTTCTTGTACATTGTTTACTGCATGCGATTGAGATACTTAGGATTGCTTGACCTAGGATCGACTGTTGGCTTGTAGTAGTAACCTCCATCTATACAGCTTATACGTTACTTCGGAGTACTGGAGTACTTTGGTATACGTAGCTGGCCTGGTCCGTCCCTACTTGCCAGTATTCTGGTTCTGGGACGCGAAATAGGTTTTAGTGGTGGCCCATGCAGGTCTGATTTATCAGATATGTGGGGGTTATGTCACGTCCCGCTCCCGCATGAGCGATCGTCCTCGCTAAGGCGTGATGCCGCACGGGCCTAGGTTGCGCCCGTGCAAGGCTAAGTCCAGAAACGACCGATTTGAGCTAGGCCACAGAGTGTCCCCATTTGCACCAGAAAGTAAATGAACACAAATTGAAGCGAATTCAACTCTTTATTGATATTCAAGAAGTTTACAAGCGGTGCTAGGCCGATATTACAAATCGTTCAAGCTCTTTCTCTCTCTCTGAAATATAAAAGGTGTGCCAAGTGGCTTACAAGATGGAATGATTCATGGCGATGTTCCGATACATTATGTCCTGTATAGGGTGCTTCAGCTTCTTGCAACGTCCCAAGGCCCCGGATGTTGGCTCCGCGCCTTAACACGTTCGATGGAAGCTCCGCACCCGCCGGCGTCTCCTGCATCCTGCAAGCAGACTGTGGGGTTATCAGTACATTGTTATGCACTGGTGGGGAGGCTAGCTCACCCACAATGCTATCATTACCAAACACGTTCCTTTACTTTTGTACATTTCTATCATTCATTGTCTTTCTAATCTTGCCTTAGGATCAATTTCATGGCATATGTCATAACCTATCCCGTGTTGCCAAAATTCAAGTGTCGCATGGAAATACATGCACGACTTACCCATACTTACCGTCCGGCCTTCCCTGTCCAAAGTAAACCAAGTTAGTCAAACAATTCATGTGTAATATCATAACATGATTCTTGGAAACATTCAATATCATGGGCGTGTCCCTGCCTCAGTTTCTAGCGCGTCGTAGGCGTATTCTCTAACTCATTGTACGAAGTATTCATTATCATTTAGTGTGATACATTTTAATGTCTGTTCAGAGGACGTTTTGTTCAGATTAACTTAGACCACTTTGATTTCAATGCAAAGACTTGCACGTGGATTGCCACCAGCAAAGCCCACTTAAATCTATATGCACCGGTCGCTGGCATCACAAGCCATTTTGGACATCCAAGCCGTTGTATTTCTCAACTAACGTAGGGTGCGGGCTGGCACACACCCCGTTAGTCTCTTGAAAATACTGCTGCACTTACGTCCCCTGGATGGCCAAGTCCACACCCAGGCAGCCCGTAAGCTATTTTGATTTTCGTCCGGACCGGCCACGTCCTCCCTTTGACCGTGCCGCTGGAAATCCCTTATATCTTCCACCTCCCATATACGAGGGGATTGTCCACGACCATTTCGTATTATTTGTCATTTAACTTAACGGCTGTCTCCGAGCCGTAGGCTAACCCTTAGCCATAATGCGTTATCGACCAGGTTGGCATCCGTACAGCACGGGTAGCGAGCCCCGTTGCACGTGCCCGTCATACCTGTCGCTAACCATTCCTTTCCTTCTTATCTTTTATTCATTCTTTCTTTCTTTCACTTGTTTGTTCGTTCATTGATTCATTCACGTATTCATTCTTTCATTCGTTGGCTCATTCATTCACTTATCCATTCATTCTTTCATTTACACATTATGCAACTCTCCGTGCGGGAGTCGCCTTGGCGATCCATCGGCCCCATAATCTTTCAATGTTGCTATACTCTACTTGGAACGACTATGTTGATAGTCTTTCCGTTTCATTGTTGTAATCCATTCATTGTTTCATTATTGAACGCATAGGGAACTCGAATATAAGCCTGTGCCTTAGCACGAACGTGGAGCGCGGTACGAGAGTTCTCACATTTTTCTATGTTCCTTTCCATATTCTATACAAGCATACAAGATGAGATTATTCCCTTAGCTAGGTGCGTTGGGTCATTTATTAGCATGCGCGGTGTTATCACCTAGCGATTTCAGTGATAGTGTCTGTATTATTATGTGTCTAGGCTAAGCAAAGACGGGTTCATCGGAGCCACCCACCTTAGCGATGTTCGCATCGGCCGAGCGACACTCCGAGCACGCCTTTGAAAGTCTAAGTTTGGATTTATCTTGACGGGCCAATGTAAGCCTTGCATCGATTCTTCATCTGGACGATGCCAACTCTTCGGGTCGACGGCTCGTTTGAGTCGTTGAACTTGCCATTTGAATCGGCGTTCCGCTAGGGCGGAGCGGGTCATTACATAATACACCACTCAAAACAAGTCTCATCCTCGAGACTTCCTGAGTGCAGGTCATCCTACCATTTCTTAACTCGTGTCATCATGTTTCATAGACAATTCTATCGAACGGCTTTATCGTTTGATGGCATCGAACCATGCTCGGTACCTTTCCAAGTTTCGTGTCGCATATGTTTGGTCAATTTTATTTAATGGCTTTTCATTCATTTCAGAGTTGATGGTTCTTATTCAATTGTCGCATTTCTTCGACTTGGTTGCTATTTCGACGTATTATTGGACTGAAACGGTCGTACGAGGTGCGTTGAAATTCTCAAACACGAGAGTCATAGGCTGAGGCAAACTCACTCATTCGTTCATGCGCATCTCAACACCCACTTGCAGCTGCATTCGAGTTCATCATATCGCTGAGTTTGGATCGTGCACGTATCCAAGGCGTACCCCGAAGACGTACATTTCAACCAAGCTTAGCGATTAGCAAAGTCGGACAAGCTACTCGTGATAGTTTCGATTTGTCGATCGTTTAGCTAACTTCGATTTAAAATCGAACTCATGTGTGTATCACATATCGTTTATCTCGGTCCTCGAGATGATTCGATTCGCTTCTCAAGCGCTCTTGCCAACGAAATCAATACGATTTTTTCTTAGCTGAGTCGACCAAGTCTAAGTAATTTCCGTCCGATTCGAGACCAAGTATTGCACTATCATCGAGTACATCTTTCGATTAATGATTCAATTCGATATTCCAACTTTACTTGCGCATCATCCATTCCTATCATTCCCTTCATTTGGGGCCATTCTCGTTGTCGTTCACGCACACTCCTAAGTCCCCGTCCTACTCTAAGTCTTGTTGCCCCAAGTCTATCGTCCGTCCAGACGATACTCTAATATCAATCGCACAGGTTCAATCACTCGGTATAGGAACGTCCGCCAATCCGCTAGGTCAGCTCACAAGGTCATAGTTACACGTCAAGTCCGTTGCTCATCGTGCAAGGCCGTTGCACGACGCTCGCCCCAATTCCTATGGTCAAACCATTTGTTCGCTTTGTACGGGAGTTTCTACCCAAGTTTGTTTCACTCAAATTTCTAAACATCAAGCAGCGTTCACCCTATTCGGATCAACACATTCTCCGCTCCAAGTTCGAGCTCGTAGGTTATCCTCAACCAAATCCTCGACATGTTAATATCGTATGTCCACACTAATAATTTTCATAGTCTATCTCTTTAGTATGTTTGATACAATCCACCTATCCAATTCACGTAGTCGATCACAAGGTCGTCTAGCCTTGCAATATGTTGCGTCCCGATCTCACGCAAGTCTGATTATCCACGGCGGACATGAGTCACCATGTCAACATTTTCGCAGAATAATTGTCCTCATCGGGACGTAACTCTTGCGTTGCGTCTAGACTTACTCATTTTCGATACGCAGATTGGGCCTACTCAATCCTCAATTTTGCTTCGTCGTCCATCATAAGTTCGATCAATCCTCAAATTTGCCTTCACTTCAAACCACAAGTCGTAGCAATCAAAATTGCCATGTCAAGGTATTTCGAGTCCGGTCATTCCCGCTGGACATGAATTACCATGCCAACGCTCACGCGAAATGATCGTCCCAAATCCGACGTAACGCATGTGCGAGACTGGAGTTGCGCTCGCGCAAGACAAGATCGTTGTCGTTGTGGTTATCACCGAACAATCAAGTCACTTTCCTTTTTCATCCAAACGTTCATTTCTATCAAATCCCCAACATAGCATCCTTTAAAACAATAACTTCTAACACGATCCTCCTTCATCGAATCAGAGTACCCCCGAGTTATCGTACATCGATCTTTGATACGCCTCAATACCATCGATGATGTACATAACCTGACGATCTTTCTTTTGTAACGAATTTCGAGTCGTGCAACTTAATTCCTCAATTCACACTGTCTTGTGCTAACTCGTCATCGAGCAACATTCATTCCAATTCTTTAGTCATTCTCGTATCTCCTAACCAACGTTTTCCATGCACGATATCTTCTGATCGTGCTATCTTCGATCTCGTCCATGGATATTTCACCTTAACTCAAGTTTCAATCCTTTCGACAACATTCCAAATTTGCATGTACAATCTTCTATGTTTCCTCGACCAAGACCTCCATACGTTTTATCGTTCCGACTCTCTATTATATCATTTCGTAATTCACACTACGCATTTTTAATTCATCCGAACGATATCTCGTTTGAGACTATCAAAGTCAAAACCAACTAAGTATTACTCGTTCTAAGACATTGCGCGATATTGTCGCTTGTCGACATACTCGTTCTATCCGTAAATCTTTTAGTTACGTTCGAACAATTTCTATAACGTCCATACACCACTCAGGGTTCGAGCCATTCGACTAGTCGTTGACACTCGCTCTTTTCCTTCTTCGAAGCTATCACATACACCACTCGGAGTGAAGTCATTCTACAAATCCTCAAAAGGTTATTCGACTCCCAATCGACATGTCTAATTGCACGTTCGCTCATTCTTTAAAATCTAAGAACCATTTCCTCGTGTTCGCTTTAGCGCGGGTCAAGTAGCGTCTCTATCATGTACATACGTTCTAAGTCTCCCTTATTCTCGTTCAAGCGATAGTCAATCTCGCTCGCAACTCGTTTGCACCATAAAGTCTAGGTGCACGATACTCGGCACAACTTAGCCAAAAGGCTGCGTGCATAACCATCCCGTTCGAACTATACTTCGGTCTCGTGTACTTGTTCGCTATTGTCAGCGTAAGGTTATTCAAGCACGTCTTGCATTTTGCTAACTCTTAGCATCGGTTTCTTCCAACTCAAGTACGTCGTGGTTCGGCACAAAGGCCTTCGCCTATCGATCCCTCCAACCGAGTACTTGTACGAGCTTTTGAAAATATTGGACTTATTGTATGGAACATCCCAAGGCACAACGAGAGAGAGCGTACACTTTTTTTGTTTCAAAACCGAGCTTTCAAAACTGAGAGAATCGAAATGAAGTCCAAGGACGTAAAGCCGTGCTCTGATACCACTATGTTACGCCCCGCTCCCGCAGGAGCAATCGTCATCGCTAAGGCGTGAAGCCGCACGGGCCTAGGTTGCGCCCGTGCAAGGCTAAGTCCAGAAACGGCCGATTTGAGCTAGGCCACAGAGTCGCACAGAGTGTCCCCATTTGCAGCAGAAAGTAAATGAACACAAATTGAAGTGAATTCAACTCTTTATTGATATTCAAGAAGTTTACAAGCGGCGCTAGGCCAATATTACAAATCGCTCAAGCTCTCTCTCTCTCTGAAATATAAAAGGCGTGCCAAGTGGCTTACAAGATGGAATAATTCATGGCGATGTTCCGATACATTATGTCCTGTATAGGGTGCTTCAGCTTCTTGCAACGTCCCAAGGCCCTGGATGTTGGCTTCGCGCCTTAACACGTTCGATGGAAGCTCCGCACCCGCCGGCGTCTCCTGCATCCTGCAAGCAGACTGTGGGGTTATCAGTACATTGTTATGCACTAGTGGGGGGGCTAGCTCGCCCATAATGCTATCATTACCAAACACGTTCCCTTTACTTTTGTGCATCTCTATCATTCATTGTCTTTCTAATCTTGCCTTAGGATCAATTTCATGACATATGTCATAACCTATCCCGTGTTGCCAAAATTCAAGTGTCGCATGGAAATATATGCACGACTTACCCATACTTACCGTCCGGCCTTCCCTGTCCAAAGTAAACCAAGTTAGTCAAACAATTCATGTGTAATATCATAACGTAATTCTTGGAAATATTCAATATCATGGGCGTGTCCCTGCCTCAGTTTCTAGCGCGTCGTAGGCGTGTTCTCTAACTCATTGTACGAAGTATTCATTATCATTTGGTGTGATACATTTCAATGTCTGTTCAGAGGACGTTTTGTTCAGATTAACTTAGACCACTTTAATTTCAATACAAGGACTTGCACGTGGATTGCCACCAGCAAAGCCCACTTAAATCTATATGCACCGGTCGCTGGCATCACAAGCCATTTTGGACATCCAAGCCGTTGTATTTCTCAACTAATGTAGGGTGCGGGCTGGCACACACCCCGTTAGTCTCTTGAAAATACTGCTGCACTTACGTCCCCTAGATGGCCAAGTCCACACCCAGGCAGCCCGTAAGCCATTTTGATTTTCGTCCGGACCGGCCACGTCCTCCCTTTGACCGTGCCGCTGAAAATCCCTTATATCTCCCACCTCCCGTATACGAGGGGATTGTCCACGACCATTTTGTATTATTTGTCATTTAACTTAACGGCTGTCTCCGAGCCGTAGGCTAACCCTTAGCCATAATGCGTTATCGACCAGGTTGGCGTCCGTACAGCGCGGGTAGCGAGCTCCGTTGCACGTGCCCGTCATACCTGTCGCTAACCATTCCTTTCCTTCTTATCTTTTATTCATTCTTTCTTTCTTTCACTTGTTTGTTCGTTCATTGATTCATTCACGTATTCATTCTTTCATTCGTTGGTTCATTCATTCACTTATCCATTCATTCTTTCATTCACACATTATGCAACTCTCCGTACGGGAGTCGCCTTGGCGATCCATCGGCCCCCATAATCTTTCAATGTTGCTATACTCTACTTGAAACGACTATGTTGATAGTCTTCCCGTTTCATTGTTGTAATCCATTCATTGTTTCATTATTGAACGCATAGGGAACTCGAATATAAGCCTGTACCTTAGCACGAGCGTGGAGCGCGGTACGAGAGTTCTCACATTTTTCTATATTCCTTTCCATATTCTATACAAGCATACAAGATGGGATTATTCCCTTAGCTAGGTGCGTTGGGTCATTTATTAGCATGCGCGGTGTTATCGCCTAGCGATTTCAGTGATAGTATCCGTATTATTATGTGTCTAGGCTAAGCAAAGACGGGTTCATCGGAGCCACCCATCTTAGCGATGTTCGCATCGGCCGAGTGATACTCCGAGCGCGCCTTTGAAAGTCTAAGTCTGGATTTATCTTGACGGGCCAATGTAAGCCTTGCATCGATTCTTCATCTGGACGATGCCAACTCTTCGGGTCGACGGCTCGTTTGAGTCGTTGAACTTGCCGTTTGAATCGGCGTTCCGCTAGGGCAGAGCGGGTCATTACAGGTTACTGATGTTTAGATATCTCAGTCATAATTCTCCTTTATTGATATTCTTCGTGTTATTCTATATCTCTGATCCTTTGACCTGATACCTGCCTTGATCGTTGATCTTTCATGTTCCCTCGATTTAATCCTTGTGTCCTTTAAATTTTAAGGGAACAGTTTTTAATCCTTCCAATCATCTTGTTTGGGTTTTGTCGATGGAAGTCAGCAATCTTCTGTTAGGCCAGTTATGGAGGATCAGTCTCAGCATTCAGGAGCAGAATTCAGAGTTGACCCGAGGGCGGAGGTGTCAGTTCAGCCTGATCAACCAGCAGGGTTAGTCCTGCTAGAGTCCAGCTTCACCGACTACCCCGGCAGTCTAGCAGTATATGGCTCATGTACCGGTTCAGCAGCAGCAGGTCAGAGCAGCAGTTCCAAGACGTGGACAGGCAGAGTTTAGTATGTCAGAGCAGGTTTTGGCCGAGGATGGTCATGTGGTAGTATTGTCCTATTCTTCTTCCACGCTTATTTATCTCTTGGGTTACGCATGTTAGGCGAGTTTCTCGTCCCCAACTCTTCCGTCTTCGTAGTCGAGGCGTGTGATAACTTCATTGGTATCGACTACGAAGATATGTCCTGGGTAGAGTCATGTCTTGGATTAAGTCATTGGTACCGGCTTATTTTGAGAATTGACTTTTATCTAAGTTGTGGAGTCAGCGTAGGCCTTCTCCTACTCAACTGACTCATGAGACATATTTATTCATATGCCTCCATCCCTTCTTGATTGTGGTTGTGTTATTGCTTACGCATTTACTTATATTACTGTTGTCTTTATTTTACCAACATGCCATGCTTTGTTTTGATTGATATGATTTTCAGCAGCTCTTTGGTTTGGTTTTCATGCTTGACTAGATTTAGGAAATTTCGAGGACGGAATTTATTTTTAAGTTGTGGAGAGTTGTGAGACTCGTCTCACAGTATCGATATTTATATACGGATACGTATTTTGTAGTATATTTCGTATTTTCTTGGTTTTCGTAATGCTTTAAAAAAATTTCTAACTTATAAATTTTCTCCTTGGCCGACATACCGCCAGTATACCGGATTATACCGATGGCATACCGTCCAGACAGATTTTCCACAATTTAGATATTTTTGAATTCAAATATTTTCATGAATAGTGTTTCCGATATTTTTGTGAATAGTGTTTTGAATATTTTGATGAATAGTGTTTAGATATTTTCGTGAATAGTGTAGATGCACCCTATTACCCATTGGATATTTGGTTTTGTTTGAATGGCCATGATTGACTTAGATCTTCACATGGATCACCATCCAACGGTTAAGATTAATTCCCCTTCTATATATACCATTTCACTTTCTCTCTCCTCTCTCTTTTCATTCTCTTCACTCTCTCTTCATTTCTTCTTCTCTTCTCTCCCCCTTGGAGCTTGCCAAGAGCTTGGCCTTGAGGTCTTGGGTGTGGTGTCTAATCCCCTAGGAGGAGGAGTAGAAGATTAGGCTTGGAGCTTAACCTAGGCAAGTACATCTTGCCAAATCCATGAACCATATTATTTGGTTGTCATTTTTGTTTTCCTTGGTGTTAAATGCTTAGAATTGCCTTAAACTCATTTTGTTAAATATGTTTTCCTTATGATTCTCGTTTATATGCATGTTTCTAAAATTTGTTTAAGCAAGGTTTTGATTTTCTATTAAAACCTAATATGGACTTAGTAGAAAACTTGGTATCAAGAGTGATACTAGTGTTACCATCATGTATCTTGGTCACATATAAATATATGAGGCCCTCACCTAGTTTGTATATCATGGATTTTGAGTTTGGTGGCAATCAGAACTCGTTTCGGTGTTCCGAAAACCTCTGTTTTGGAGTATTTTGAGATATTGATCTATCAAATCTTTGAATTTTTGAAAACTAATACTTCCATGTTGTAGGAAATTCAATTCTATGCGATTTTGACTTTTAAAAATCTGAATTTCGATTTAAAACGAAGTTTTTATGGCTGAAACAAGTTTTGAGTTTTCAAAAATCAACTTTCTGTGACGGTTCGAAAAATCCATCGGAAATCCGAGGAAATCCGTCGGAAAATCCGAACTTGCACCACAAAACTTGCTGTGACACTTCGGAAAATCTGCCGGTAATCCGCAGTAATCCGCCGGATAATCCGGTTAGGCTGTTTTTGTCTGTTTTTGTCCTTTTTGATATTTTCTTCGATTGTAATGATTTCTTAATATGATTAGATGATCTTGCATAGTTAGAGAATGATTGTACGCCCTATATACACTTGACACTAGCACATGTTCAATTATTTTCTATGAAATGTACTTAGCTTTAATTATTCTTTTCCACATGCCATGATATATCTTTTGATAGATTCTTTCTTACAAGCTATGATAATTGTTACATGTCTTCTTTGCTTACATGATAGTGGCCCGTCGTGGCGCACTCTTCTTACATGTCTTCTTTGCTTATTAGATAGTGACCCGTCGTGGTGCACTCTTGTACATGTCTTTCTTTGCTTACATGATAGTGGCCTGTCATGGCGCACTCTTGATTTCAATACATGTCTTGCTCCTTGATAGTGGCTCATCGTAGCGCACTCCTAGCTTCTTGTCTATTATATTTTTCTTGTTGTGGCTTGTTATGGTGCACATTCTCATTATTGTCCAGTCTTGCATGTCTCATGTCTAGGATGGATTCTGCGGAATGCCATACCCGGAATCCAACAAGAAAATGTTAAGGACTAAACAACTAGCTTGATTACTTAGATCATTGAGAATTTCCCAGTTACCTGTTGCCCCTTTGGTTTTGGCATTATATATATATATCCTTGGGATTTGGAGCTATCTGTCATGATGAGCACACTTCCAGCGCACCGTCGAGTGTTGCACCGGGTACATTTGTCTCCTGGACGATGTACCCATTATTATATGTCTTAGTGGTACATTTGTCTCCTGGGTGATGTACCACTATAGGATACATTTGTCTCTTAGGCGATGTATCCACTATTACCATCGGGTACATTTGTCTCCTGGGCGATGTACTATTATAGGATACATTTGTCTCCTAGGCGATGTATCCACTATTACCATTGGCTTGGACCATTCAGGTAGTAGCAGGTAGGTGCTGGACTTGGAATTCTCAAACTTGCATTTGTTAGTAATTAGGATCGTGACAACCCTAGTTAGCTAATGTATAAAGCCGTACTCATTGCCTGGCCGTGACTATTGTATGGAGTCCAGTCTAGTCTAGTTTGTCTAGGCAGTGTCCGAATTTGTTTATTTTTAGTACATCTTTATTTATGCTTTACTTTTGCCGATGAATGATTAGATACTAAAGTTCTGTTCAGGAGAAGGGTTACAACCCCGGTCCTTATTTGGTTTACGGGTTGTAACTTGGGTTCCGGAATAGCTCATAAGTGTCACGATCCGTTACCCAAATTGTTGGGCCGGGCCGAGCCATGTCCAGCCTACGCTTGGTCAAAGCGTAGTAAGCTGTTCTAAGAATAGACAATAAAGGATCTAAGAAGCTAACAGTTCTAAAATCATATTTAAAGTTCATCACAACACAGCATCTATAAACGAAGGTAACATAAGCACAGACTTAAATAATACACTTCCAAGTAACTGGAGACAAATTCCAGTACCCAAATATAAGTACAGACAAAGTCTAAGTCTCAAAACACAAGAAAGATAACTAAGCAAGGTTCCCCGCTGGGGCCTCTACTGGAGCAAAGGCCAGGTTCTCAAAATCAGTGTCATAATATGTAACACATAGCATTTCCTCCTCGAAAAGTATACCTACAACGTTATCCTGTCAGGACGGGAGCAAGTACAACCTCTACAACTAAAGTACTGAACATATAATGAAATAGATGTACAACAAGAAATATGGTATGATAAGTCTATAAAACAGAAAATACTGGGAACATGGCCTCATGGTACAACTGGGATCACAATATCATAGTAACACAGGGAACATGGCATATCTGGAATCATGGTATGACTGGAATCACAGTATCATAGTATCATAGGGAACATGGCATAACTCATAGTCTATCATGGCAAGGACACATATGTCATAGAGACAGATGCATATGTAATATTTAAAACTGTAGCAGGTACGTGATCGGTCAATAGGTGTAAAATATACTGTGGTACAAGTATCTAAAATGTACTTCCGTACAAGTAAAACAAGCGATAGATGTACATACGTACAAATACAGCTGGTGCGCCTACGACAAGGTATACATAAAATGTCAATCTTGCTCGGTACGTACGTACGAGTAGGGGGGCATGATCACGTACTCAACTATCAGTTTTCCCATAACCCATATTCTATCATGTGAGAGATACGAGAACAGTAAAAACATATGAGAGATACTGGGAGTAATATAAGCATGGCCGGTACTGGGAACAGTATGAAACATGTGAATACTCCGAGTAGTATAAAGTATAGTGAAACATGTACTGAGAATCAGTAAGAAACATGTGAAGATATAAGAACTGTCCTAAGCATGTCAGGTACTGAAAGTAATACAACATGTGAAGATTTAACTTGCTACCTCAAGGATCAGTATTTTAACAGGGTTAATATATGTTCTAGCATTAAAAGACAGTAAATGAGTTTGTAGATGTACTTGCCTCGAGCAAAGCAAGAATACTAGTACGAAGATATAGATGCTTGGTGTCCTGTCAATAATGATATACAAACTCAGTTCTAAGCTATGTTCAATATTACACTAGTGGTGTGACACGACTCCTGACTGGATACTAGCCTAGTGGGGACCTAGCATAAAAGTCTAATGTGTAGTGCCACTATACACAAACTAACTTCCTAGGATCAATACACTAGTGTAGGGGGTGGTCCAATACTACAATAACTCAAAACAACACAAAACATTAAAAGTCGTAACTACTCAATAATTAAATCAGACTGTACAGTGAGTTCCAACAATTTTTGAGATAGACAAAAAGTTCAAATATATATAAAATAAAGTGCCAAAATGATCCTTGTTAATTATAGAAATTTATACTAATTTTTCTGGAATTTATAAACCCTCATAAATATTTATTAAAAATCAGCAAACAAATGAATCCTGAAAATGAGTTCTGTTTTCCTATTTTTATAAAATACCAAAAGTACTTATTAAATACTGGAAAAATTATAATAATTTATCTAAATAAACATAGTATTTAAATACAATTTTTTCCAGATTTTTGCAGCAATTAAAATATATATAAAAATCCAAAAATAGAAAGTAATAATTTCTGGAAAAATAATTAATTATAAATTAAGGATAATACATAATCAAAATCTACAGATGTTGTCGGATGATAAAATAAATATCACCAACGTGTCCATAACGGTCAAATCAGCTAGGATAGCCTACCCATAAGTCCAATTTAGACACAGGGGCAAAACGGTAATTTCAGGTCAAAATGATGTCCGTCGTTGGACACACTTTGCACCAAAAAATGTGTCAGGATAGAAGTCTACAAAATCTAGCAAATTATATGTCCACGAATCCAGAATGATGATACGAACCCAACGGTATGTCCAAAATTGAATTCCGATGTGTCGATCTCAAAATGATACGTTGACGCGGACACTTGGTATCCGGTTTGCACCGAAATGCGTGCCGGAGCAAATGTCTTCAAAACGCAACAAATTATATGTCAACGAGTCCAGAATGACGATACAAACTCAACGGTATATCCGGAATTGGATTTCGATGAGCCGATCTCAAAGTGACCCGTTGACTCGAAAAGTGGGACCCGCTTTGCACCGAAATGCGTGCCAAGGTCCACGTTCTCCAAATCAAGCAAACTTTATATGAAAACATGCTAGAACGATGCCACAAGTCTACTGGTGGTGTCAGAAATTGAATCCGGAGTCTCGGGTTCAAAATAGAATTTTACAAGTGCAAATTAAAGAATTCGGACGGCCAACTTTGGCGTCGAATTCGACCAACCGAACGTGCTTATAATGAAACGAAAACTAAAGGAGACAGGAAGATGGTGATACCAGCTGCGCACAGGAACTGGTAGCGTGCCAACCGGAGCTGCGACGGCGGAGTTACGAGCTGACGAAGTCGGCTCCACGAAACTGTCCATAAATAGTTCAATTTAAAACGTCAACTTGGTATCCAGTTTTGAGGTATCAAACGACGAAATTAACGGACAAAAATTGAGGGGAGTGAAGATGGATATACCGAGATTGAGAGGAGCGAAGAAATCGCCGATCCAACGGTCGGATCTCCCAAAAAACACGCACGAAGTTGCTGTCCCGAAACACAATTTCTGAAACTTCCCCCCCGCGCGCGTCGACGGGATTTCGACGTAAATGCACAAATAGTGTGTTTCACACGTCGGGGAAGATGGTGGTGGCTAGGGGGTGATCGTCGGGGGGTCGCGCACCGGTGGGGGGGGTCGCCGGTGGCCGGTGGCTGGCCGCGTGGCGCCACGCGCGGTGGTGCGGGCCGGCCACAAGTGGCGCACGGCCATGCGGCAACGCGCGCATGCATACGTACTGCTGCTGCGACGGCTCATCGCCGGGGCATGGCGGGTGGCTGTGCGGGTGGTGGTGGCAGAGGGTGTTGGTGATGATGGTATGGTGGTTAATGGTGGTGGAGATGGTTAATGGTGATGGAGATGGTGCATGGTGATGATGAAGGAGGAGGAAGAGGGAGGCTGTGTCGGGGAGGAGCTCCTCCAGGGAGAAGGAGGAGGTGGTCGAGAAGAGGGAGGCTGGTGTTCGTGCACAGGAGATGGGGGGGCTTGTGTGTGTGGGTGTTTGAAAATAAGGAGAGAGAGTGTGAGTTATATTTAAGTGTGTGTGTGTATATTATTATAGGAAGAGAGAGAGTGAGAGATACTATAGAATGAGAGAGAGAGAGAGAGAGGTCGGTTGGGGGGTGCTCCTACTGTGAGGTGGAGGTGAGGGGGTGATGTATGTGAGTGTTTTAATGAGGAGAGAGAAAGTGTGTATATATATAATATATATGTATGTATATATATATATATATATATATATATATATATATATATATATATATATATATATTTTATATATATATATATATATATATATATATATATATATATATATATATATAGATATTTGTAAAGTGGAGAGAGAAAGATAGATATTTAAAATAGGAAAAATAAGGAAAAATATGTGGGGTATTTGGGCAGTCATGGGAGAACAATATGGAGCTTGGGTTCGGGTTCGGTCGAGCCGGGTTGGGTCAAAATCGAACCGGGTGCAATATTCGAATTAAAATGGGTATTTATAATCATGGAAAAATAAATAATATGCGGAGATTCCAATAAATGGGACACAAGCGTCATGCGGGTAGTAGGCTTCATGTGGGCCACGTCCATACTTTGGGTCGACTAGGTTGGATCGATGTCGGATCCCGAAATTAAATTGGAAAATAAATCAGGTTTTACGGTAGATAATAAATCGGCCTAAATTGACCCAAAAGTTGTGCGAAGAAAATGGAGCACAAAATGGAGTGTCTGAGTGGGACACGAAGGTCATGGGTGAAGAGCGTCTCGAGTAGATCATTTATGAGAAGTTGGTTCTGAGAAAACGATTGGTCTCGTGCTCCTAAATTAAAAGTCACGGTAACGTGCAAACGATGATCAAAGATAAAAGTGGGAATAATTATTCAACGATTAATTGGTCTAAGTTGATCCGAAGTTGCACGATACAAAAAGAGCACAAGGGAACGAGTTCAAGTGGGACACGATATATCAAAACGAAGATAATCTTGTCTACTTCAAAACTCGTGAAAAGAGTTTACAGAGATTGGTATCCCTGACGCTTCAGAAGTCAAAGTCACGGAAAGGTATATTAATAATCTAAACAATTAAATAATAAAACATTTATCGAAAATAATTCATTCAGAAAAATAAAAATAAACCCTGAAATTCAGGGGGCTTACATCCTACCCACCTTACAAAAATTTCGTCCTCGAAATTAAAAATCACCCAGTAGGTCAAACTATAACATGTAGCTACTCTGGCTACGATACTCAATCTGCTACCCTTGTAATCATCTCTTCCGTTTTTCTTTACAATCTTTTTGGTTCAGGTTCAACAAAGTCCTTCTATCATAAACTACGTCATATATCCTTTAGAATCTTCCATACTAACATGGAACCTTTATGTATACCCTAAACTATAGATCATTCTCTGGGTATGTCTATAAACCTACAATACTTAATCATCAATCACATTTCCAACCTCAATCGTAAATACTTGATTTCCTTATCGTATCCTAAGTATCCATATTCTATCAATCCACAGTTTCTTAGCATCATTTGTCGTCAATCTTTTCCTACAGTTTCTCCTTAAAATTATACATTTAATACTTATCCTTGGCGTAGAGCCTTCTTCTTTTTACTCAACAAGTCCTCTGAATATAAATCCTCGATTTCAAAACTCCCGATTTATTAATTACCAATGTACACATGTCTCTGTCTTGTTCCTTATTTTTTTAACCGATATCTTTCCGATCTCGTACGCAATACGATAACTCATTCTAATCTATTATATACCATTCCATATATCGATCTACCCTCTAATCACATGTAATTAGCTATAAATAACCAACCAAAATTCTACAAATACTAAATCCTCAATTTGTAAGTACATGATTCGGATCCTCATTCTGTAATCACAATAATATAATATCTCATTATTCCATCTTAGATACCCTATCATCAAGTCATACTATCAATACAATCGTTCTTAATGGTTTTCAAGTCTGCTACAGTCAGTCACCCATACTTGTCCTATAAGCTTAATCTAACCAATCCCTAGGAAAAGTACTTATCACAATCACACCATACATTTATAGTTATACTACAGGATCAGTCAACAAGGTTTGGCTATTTCGGTCGTCTATCAAATAGAAGGTAACAAGGCCTAAGACTGGGTCAAGCAATCCATAACAGTGTTCAAACAAGTTTAAAGGTCAAGCAAGACAGAAAAGTTTGTTGGAATATCTCCACGAATGGTACAAAGACAAAGAGATGCATAACGAGAAAAATTATTCGAGAGGTTAACGAAAAAGAGTTTAGTCAAGTCATAGGAAAGATGGAACACAAAAATAATTATGTCCAAAAAGATAACATGAAGGCAATCCTGTTGGATTATCCTAGAGAACCTATAATCCTAGTTGTAGATAGAACAGAGTTAATCAAGACGGGGAAGAATGATAATAAGAATTTATTCTTGCTCATTCGGTCATAACAAAGTAAACCAAGTTAAGATACGATCTGATAACCATACACGTCTTCCTGAAATCATGTTGTCAGAATTTTTGCCACACCAGTAAGCTTATATGCAATAAACGAGGGAGTCCATAACTAAGGTATACACCCTATAGTCGAGCAATGCTATGCCTACAACCAAATTCTTACAACCCCTTTACTCCCGCCACGTGTCGAATTTCGATTGGAGGAGAGGAGTAAGTGGTGGGGTCGAGTGGAGCCCATGTAGCAGGGGGGTGTGAGGGGTGGTGGGATCCGGTGGGACCCATGTGTAAGGGGTTGGTGAGTGAGGTTGTAAAAAGGTTGTAAGAATTTGGTAGTAAACTTAGCATTATTGCCCTATAGTCATATCATCTAGATTCCTTACCACGCCAACCGGTATGGCTGTAAGAAAATCTAAATTCTATGAATAGGATAGTATATCCAAAATCAGGCTCTATATTTTTGTCATACCAGCTAATATAGCTGCGATAAATTCTAAACTCCATAACTAAAGCAGACGTTTACCTTATCAGGATATATCATAATTTAATCCACAAAATTTATCACGATGCAAGATCAAAGTCAACAACGTAAATCAGAAATTAAATTCAACAACGAATTTAAGGGAGAGCAATTAAAACAGGTGAAAACAGATTTCTAGGTAAGATTAGAGTGAGATCCTCAGGGGTCATCCCAAGGGTACTAAATTGGTCAAAATTGTAACCCACTAAATTTCAAACAAGATACTAAATACAGTTAACGGTCCTATGCTGTGATGAGTTCTCCTATGTTGTAATCCTAGAAATCCTCTAGGTGTTCTAAATGTTATTCCTAGTGTTAACAAGTTATCCTAGATCCTAATTGCAGGTATGCTTGGTACAATAACGTAACCAAACAACTTAAGTCTGGACCTGTATGGGCCGCCAAAAAAACATATCATAACCCGTTACCCAAATTGTTGGGCCGGGCCGAGCCATGTACAGCCTACGCTTGGTCAAAGCGTAGTAAGTTGTTCTAAAAATAAACAATAAAGGATCTAAGCAGCTAACAGTTCTAAAATCATATTTAAAGTTCATCACAACACAGCATCTATAAACGAAGGTAACATAAGCACAGACTTAAATAATACACTTCCAAGTATCTAACTGGAGACAAAGTCCAGTACCCAAATATAAGTACAGACAAAGTCTAAGTCTCAAAACACAAGAAAGATAACTAAGTAAGGTTCCCCGCTGGGGCCTCTACTGGAGCAAAGGCCAGGTCCTCAAAATCAGTGTCATAATATGTAACACATAGCATTTCCTCCTCGAAAAGTATACCTACAACGTTATCCTGTCAGGACGGGAGCAAGTACAACCTCTACAACTAAAGTACTGAACATATAATGAAAGAGATGTACAACAAGAAACATGGTGTGATAAGTCTATAAAACAAAAAATACTGGGAACATGGCCTCATGGTACAACTGGGATCACAATATCATAGTAACACAGGGAACATGACATATTTGGAATCATGGTATGACTGGAATCACAGTATCATAGTATCATAGGGAACATGGCATAACTCATAGTCTATCATGGCAAGGACACATATGTCATAGAGACAGATGCATATGTAATGTTTAAAACTGTAGCAGGTACGTGATCGGTCAATAGGTGTAAAATATACTGTGGTACAAGTATCTAAAATGTACTTCCGTACAAGTAAAACAAGCGATAGATGTACATACGTACAAATACAGCTGGTGCGCCTACGACAATATATACATAAAATGTCAACCTTGCTCGGTACGTACGTACGAGTAGGGGGGCATGATCACGTACTCAACTATCAGTTTTCCCATAACCCATATTCTATCATGTGAGAGATACGAGAACAGTAAAAACATGTGAGAGATACTGGGAGTAATATAAGCATGGCCGGTACTGGGAACAGTATGAAACATGTGAATACTCCGAGTAGTATAAAGCATAGTGAAACATGTACTGAGAATCAGTAAAAAACATGTGAAGATATAAGAACTGTCCTAAGCATGTCAGGTACTGAAAGTAATACAACATGTGAAGATTTAACTTGCTACCTCAAGGATCAGTATTTTAACAGGGTTAATACATGTTCTAGCATTAAAAGACAGTAAATGAGTTTGTAGATGTACTTGCCTCGAGCAAAGCAAGAATACTAGTACGAAGATATAGATGCTTGGTGTCCTGTCAATAATGATATACAAACTCAGTTCTAAGCTATGTTCAATATTACACTAGTGGTGTGACACGACTCCTGACTGGATACTAGCCTAGTGGGGACCTAGCATAAAAGTCTAATGTGAAGTGCCACTATACACAAACTAACTTCCTAGGATCTATACACTAGTGTAGGGGGTGGTCCAATACTACAATAACTCAAAACAACACAAAAATTGAAAGTCGTAACTACTCAATAATTAAATCAGACTGTACACTGAGTTCCAACAATTTTTGAGATAGACAAAAAGATCAAATATATATAAAATAAAGTGACAAAATGATCCTTGTTAATTATAGAAATTTATACTAATTTTTTTGGAATTATAAACCCTCATAAATATTTATTAAAAATCAGCAAACAAATGAATCCTGAAAATGAGTTCAGTTTTCCCATTTTTATAAAATACCAAAAGTACTTATTAAATACTGGAAAAATTATAATAAATTATCTAAATTAACATAGTATTTAAATACAATTTTTTCCAAATTTTTAAAATAATTAAAATATATATAAAAATCCAAAAACAGAAAGTAACAATTTCTGGAAAAATAATTAATTATAAATTAAGGATAATACATAATCAAAATCTACAGATGTTGTCGGATGATAAAATAAATATCACCAACGTGTCCAGAACGGTCAAATCAGCTAGGATAGCCTACCCATAAGTCTAATTTAGACACAGAGGCAAAACGGTAATTTCGGGTCAAAATGATGTCCGTCGTTGGACACACTTTGCACCGAAAAATGTGTCAGGATAGAAGTCTATAAAACCTAGCAAATTATATGTCTACGAATCCAGAATGATGATATGAACCCAACGGTATGTCCGAAATGGAATTCCGATGTGCCGATCTCAAAATGATACGTTGACGCGGACACTTGTTATCCGATTTGCACCGAAATGCGTGCCAGAGCAAATGTCTTCAAAACTCAACAAATTATATGTCAACGAGTCCAGAATGACGATACGAACTCAACGGTATATCCAGAATTGGATTCAGATGAGCCGATCTCAAAGTGACCCGTTGACTCGAAAAGTGGGACCCGCTTTGCACCGAAATATGTGCCAGGGGCCACGTTCTCCAAATTAAGCAAACTTTATATGAAAACATGCCAGAACGATGCCACGAGTCTACTGGTGGTGTCAGAAATTGAATCCGGAGTTCCGGGTTCAAAAATAGAATTTTACAAGTGCAAATTAAAGAATTCGGACGGCCAACTTTGGCGTCGAATTCGACCAACCGAACGTGCTTATAATGAAACGAAAACTAAAGGAGACAGGAAGATGGTTATACCAGCTGTGCATAGGAACTGGTAGCGCGCCAACCGGAGCTGCGACGGCGGAGTTACGAGCTGACGAAGTCGGCTCCACGAAACTGTCCAAAAACAGTTCAATTTAAAACGTCAACTTGGTAGCTAGTTTTGAGGTATCAAACGACGAAATTAATGGACGAAAATTGAGGGGAGTGAATATGGATATACCAAGATTGAGATGGAGCGAAGAAATCGCCGATCCAACGGTCGGATCTCCTAGAAAACACGTGCGAAGTTGCTGTCCCGAAACACAATTTCTGAAACTTTTCCCCCGCGCGCGTCGACGGGATTTCGACGTAAATGCACAAATAGTGTGTTTCACACGTCGGGGAAGATGGTGGTGGCCAGGGGGTGATCGCCGGGGGGTCGTGCGCCGATGGAGGGGTCGTCGGTGGCCGGTAGCTGGCCGCGGTGGCGCCACGCACGGTGGTACGGGCCGGCCACAAGTGGCGCACGGCCATGCGGCAACGCGCACATGCATACGCACTGCTGCTGCGACGGCGCGGTGCGGCGGCTACGGCGGCGCATCGCCGGGGCACGGCGGGTGGCTGTGCGGGTGGTGGTGGCGGAGGGTGTTGGTGATGATGGTGTGGTGGTTAATGGTGGTGGAGATGGTTAATGGTGATGGAGATGGTGCATGGTGATGATGAAGGAGGAGGAGGAGGGAGGCTGTGTCGGGGAGGAGCTCCTCCAGGGAGGAGGAGGAGGTGGTCGAGAAGAGGGAGGCTGGTGTTCGTGCACAGGAGATGTGGGGGCTTGTGTGTGTGGGTGTTTGAAAATAAAGAGAGAGAGTGTGAGTTATATTTAAGTGTGTGTGTATATTATTATAGGAAGAGAGAGAGTGAGAGATACTATAGAATGAGAGAGAGAGAGAGAGAGGTCGGTTGGGGGTGCTCCTACTGTGAGGTGGAGGTGAGGGGGTGATGTATGTGAGTGTTTAAGGAGGAGAGAGAAAGTGTGTATATATATATATATATATATATATATATATATATATATATATATATATTTGTAAAGTGGAGAGAGAAAGATAGATATTTAAAATAGAAAAAATAGGGAAAAATATGTGGGGTATTTGGGCAGTCATGGGAGAACAATATGGAGCTTGGGTTCGGGTTCGGTCGAGCCGGGTCGGGTCAAAATTGAACCGGGTGCAATATTCGAATTAAAATGGGTATTTATAATCATGGAAAAATAAATAATATGCGGAGACTCCAATAAATGGGACACAAGCGTCATGCGGGTAGTAGGCTTCATGTGGGCCACGTCCATACTTTGGGTCGACTAGGTTGGATCGATGTCGGGTCCCGAAATTAAATTGGAAAATAAATCAGGTTTTACGGTAGATAATAAATCGGCCTAAATTGACCCGAAAGTTGTGCGAAGAAAATGGAGCACAAAATGGAGTGTCTGAGTGGGACACGAAGGTCATGGGTGAAGAGCGTCTCGAGTAAATCATTTATGAGAAGTTGGTTCTGAGAAAACGATTGGTCTCGTGCTCCTAAATTAAAAGTCACGGTAACGTGCAAACGATGATCAAAGATAAAAGTGAGAATAATTATTCAACGATTAATTGGTCTAAGTTGATCCGAAGTTGCGCGGTACAAAAAGAGCACAAGGGAACGAGTTCAAGTGGGACACGATATATCAAAACGAAGATAATCTTGTCTACTTCAAAACTCGTGAAGAGAGTTTACAGAGATTGGTATCCTTGACGCTTCAGAAGTCAAAGTCACGAAAAGGTATATTAATAATCTAAACTATTAAATAATAAAACATTTATCGAAAATAATTCATTCAGAAAAATAAAAATAAACCCTGAAATTCAGGGGGCTTACACTAAGTCATCTAATTATTTGTCGTTCTATATAGTATCTCACATGCTCACATGTCTCAGTTACCCTACATGCTCACATGTTGCAATTACCTTACATGTTCCAGTTATCTTACACATGCTCACATGTCTCAGCTACCCTACATGCTCACATATTCCAGTTACCTTACATGTTCCAGTTATCTAACATGCTCACATGTCCCGGCTACTTAACATGCTTACATGTCTAGTTGATCTTTCATGTTCACATGCTTCCTTTTTCTTACATGTACACAGTTTACATTACGTCACATGTCCTTTACTTTATGCTACATGTTGCTTTACTTATTGTCTTTCCTATTCTCGGGATAAGTGCATTGGTAGCGCACGAGTCTCGATCTGCTTTTACTTATTTCTGTCTCTATCCGTTGCTATGATTTGCATGCTGGTTTTAGTTCATAGTTTGGCTTCCTTTGTGGTACTTGCTATTGGGGGTCTGATCCCACTGGTTTTGTTTGGCCATATCTGATAGAGGAGCCACGGGATCTTCCGTACCTTCCACTCGTTGGTGATTACCCAGAGCACCAGAGTACCTTTGTGGGTTTTCTATTTCATTCTCCCACTAGTTATGTACATTATTTTTTTGTGGCGTTTAGCCTCCGAGCACGTGTTTAGCTCGTGTTTTGGACTTGACATTTAGCCTACGGGCCAGAACATGATTTGCGTATTCTAGACTATAGCTTGAGCTTATCATGTATGACTATTACTCTTGCTAGTCTTCACTCTGTATTACTAGCTTTATGATCATTAATATATGATTGTTTGGGACGCTTTACTATTTTATATTCCAGTTGATCTTACTTCTTGTACATTGTTTACTGCTTGCGATTGAGATACTTAGGATTGCTTGACCTATGATCGACTGTTGGCTTGTAGTAGTAACCCTCATCTATACAGCTTATACGTTATTTCGGAGTACTGGAGTACTTTGGTATACGTAGCTGGCCTGGTCCGTCCCTAAATACAATTCAAACTATTCCTAAATATAAAACGTTCTCTATATGGAATGGAATGTGAGTGTTGTAGTTTGTTGGGCAAACAAAAAGAAAATGAAAGTACTATAAAACATTTTGAGAAAACGTAAAATATGAACACTACAAAAAAACAGGCTTTTAGCGACGACGGTATCCATCGCTAAAAGTTATTTTTCCGTCGCTAATGCCAAATAGCGACATATCAGCGACGTAAACGGTTTGTCGGAAAATCACGTGTCGCTAATTTCAATCAGTCGCTAGTTTTTCGGAAATAGCGACTGATTAGTGACGGATTTAATTAGCGACACGCTATTTATTACAAATTGCGACGTATTAGCGACGAAAATTCCGTCGCTACCTTTACCGACTAACTACCGACGGAAATTTTGTCGCTAGTTTGTGACGGTATAGCGACGGAAAAGTACGTCGCTAAAGTGTTTCCTAGCCATTAGCCTGCACAGAGGGGGTAACTCCCTCACCTAGATGCTGCCAAGAGCAGCCAACTCTTGCCTCACTCAACAAACTCTGATACTTAACTGTTGAACTAACTCTTATATTTAGTATCAATTATTTAATATCAATTCAATTATTTAGTATCAATTCAATCCAATAACACAAATTAGCACCCTACCATTTGAAGACGTAGCAACAATACATGTAGAGAACACGTGCTACGTCTTCGAGTACCTAGTCGAAACCCCTCGCCCATAATCGAAACCCTAATAAGCAAAAAAAATACAAAAATCCAAAAATTAGGGAAAAAATGAGAGGGAGAGGAGGAAAAAAGAGTACCTAAAAGGGGGGGTCGCCGAAGGGCGGGTCGACGGAGGGGGGGTCGCCGGAAAACGAGTGAGGAGGGAAGAAGAGGGCCCTGAAGGGGGGGTTGTAACACCCTGTTTTCTGAAATTGGGGATTTTTGAAAATTTATTATTTTTATTATTTATTAGTGGTATTTTAGTCATGGTATGATCTTCTGGTGATTTTAGTTAGATTAAACCATTTTCTAAGTCATGCTAAGTCATGACTTATGACTTTGTGATTTTGGTTAGTATAACTTAGTGTAAACCCTAGTTTTCTCTAACCTAGAAGTTGCCATGACCATGAGAGCTTAGCCATAGGCTTAGAACCTCAAATTAGTGATTTTTAGCCATAGGGGTATTTTGGTAATTTTCTAGAGATTATTGGAATTAAGTAGGATTAGTGAGATATTACTATTCATGGACCTTTAGATTAGTGACTTGCTAATCCCTAACCTAATTACCCTAATCTATAGGTTAAACCCTAACCTAGAATGACTAAGGGGATTAGATATTCATGGTAGTTAAGCTATATAAATATCTAGATATTATTTATTGATATTTTGCTTAAATTATGCAAAATATCTTAAACCCTTTTTACAAAGTCCTTCCCTTAGCTTGCAAGCAACCCAAGGACACCCCCCCATTGCTATGACCAGCCAAGAACCCCCCCCCCCCCCCTTGGCATGACCCCCTTCCTATATATTTTGATTAATTTATTGCATTTGCATTGAATTAAATTCATGGAAAATACCCCTTTACTTCAAAAATCCATAACTCTCAACCTAGTGATCCAAATCACTTCAAACCTCTTGCATTGGGTTCCTACAACCTAGAGGGTGCTAAGGGAGGCTAGCAAGTTGGACACAAAACTTGGACACACCCACAAGTGGACTTGGACACACCCCCTCATTATTTGAATTTTCAAGGATTTTGCACATAGAGGTAAATATATTTAACCTAGTTATTTTACTAGTTTTTCTTCATTATTGCATGCATATAGTTGTAATCTAGCTGTGGGTAAGGTTTGGTGAGTTTAGGGTTTTGTTTGGTGTGTATCGGACACGTGTCCTAATTTATTTACATTGTGTTTTAATGTGTTTAGCACACTGTCACATGGGTATTCACTCACTGTATGTAAATAATTTTGAACTAAATTCTAGCCTAAACTTAGCCTAGCTAACCTAAACCTAACCCTGTGTCACTGTGCACGATTTTAGCTTGTGTCGTGTCCAAAACTGGACATAAAAGACACTGGGACACAACACTGTCCAACACTGCAGTACACTGTTCATCCCCTGCTACCACCCCCTTGGTTCTCCCTATACACAACACGTGGACACACCAAAATTGGTGGACACGAGGGGGCAGTGTCTGCGCACATGCCCCCAAAATTTGGTGTCGCCTCGTGTCGTGTCGAGTGAGAAATCTCACTCGCACTGGACACGGGCTGTCAGCGCACACACGCACAGACACCAACTTCGAGTGTCTCGTGTCGCACGGACACGACACGATGACACCTCGTAGTGACATGAGAGTGTAGCCCTATAGTTGGCGTACACGAGGACACGAGCACGAGGTGCTTCGTGTCCTGTGTCGCGAGCACGAGATGAGTGCATCGCTGCACGACGCGGTGCAGAACACTGAGTATCAGTCGATTTCCTTCGACTGATACGGAGTTCGTGCCGTGTCCTGAGGACACGTGGACACGAGACAGGCTACCTAAACCCTAGACCAACCCTAGGCGAACCTACCCACACGTGCACGAGACTTCTAGACATGGGTGTCGTGTCCTAGAGCTAAGTGCACGCGTGCACGATACTGTGTGTGTGCGTGTGTATCAGGAATTTACCCGAGTCGTGTTTTTGAGTGTTTGGACACGTGAAAACGTGTCGTTGTGTCGTGTCAGTGTCCTAGGACACTAGTATATGTTCGGGGTGTCGGTTACCAACCTTGGGATACGAGTCTTAGCTCGTTGGGTTACGTGTATTTCGATTTTCCTCAAATCGGGTGCACTGTGCACTGCCAACTGTTTTGGGTTATTTTCCCAGTTTTTGAATTCCAGTTTTAAACCTAATTTTGATGTGAATTATACATTGTATAGGTGTATTTTAGTACGTATATATGTAGTATATATGTATAAGTGTGTGTAGGTGAAATTTGGGGCTAATTGGTTGTGTGTAGGTGTAGTTATATGTATATACATATATATGTATATATGTATTCTGTTATGTGTGTGTTGGGGGTGTGGTTCCAGGTTCTGAAACCCCCCCACTGTTCACCCCTCACTCTCTGTCTCACAGTCTCTCTCTCTCAATGTCTCACTATCTCTAACTCTCTCTCTCTCTATTTCACTCTCTCTCCTTCCTCTCTCTATATATGATTATATATATATAGGTTATTATATATATATATGTATATATATATATATGATATATATTTTGTGTTAGATATATACATAGTGTTATTTATATATATATATATGTAGGGTTGGGTATTATATATAGGTATTTCCATATTAATATGTAGTTAGGCCTATATATATATATATATGTATAGCCTTAGTTATAGGTTTATGTGAAAACCTAGACAATGGCCTATGGCCAAGAGCAATGGCCTATGGCCTAAGTGACTAGCCCATAGTCTTGGGACCAACCCCATTGACCTAATGACCTAAAAACCCAACATGTTGACCCTTGTTGACTAAGGGTTGACCAAAGTCAACATTAGGTCAAGTTTGACCTAGTTAACCTAGAAATGTCTAGGAATGACCTAAATAACTAGTTTAACATTGTTTGACCTAACTTGGACTAGTGTTGACCTAGCCTTGACTTAGAGTTGACCATTGTTGACCATGGTTGACTAAAGTCAACTATTGGTCAAACCATGACCTAATTGACCTAATAAATGACTAGTTCAACTAGTCAGACCATGTTTGACCTAATTACCCTAACTGACTAGTCTTTGTTTGACCAATGACTTAGTTGGTCTAAGTTTGATCTAGACTTGATCCAGATTGATCATGTTGGCTAGTATTGACTAGTTTGATTAGAGTGTTGACCAGGAGTTGACTTAAACCTAGATTAAACTTGTTTGACCTTGTTTGATCTTGTTTGACCTTATTTGACTTAGTATGACTTCCTGTGACTTAGTTTGACTATTAGAGTTGACCAAGAGTTGACTTTTGACCAGTTTGACCTAGAATCATGTAGTATGCATTGTATACTTTATTTTTATCATTGTGGATACATTGTGACCTGTGTTGCTCTGACTAGGAGCCACACACCTCTCCTCAGGCAGTATATCTTCTTCAGACATTCAGTTATCAGGCGAGTACATTCTCTGACCGTTTCATATTTGCCTGGATTTATATTCTTGCTCTAGATTACTTTACTTGATGCTGACACGATTGTTATCACGGATTGGTACTATATGGATCTTTTCATGAGATGTTATCCCCCTCGGGAGCATCAGATACGGCATGTTTGTGCTTTTCACGAATCATCATGTATCTCTATGCTTTCATAGATTCACGAATCGCTTGTGACTCATGTACTCTCATGCTCACAGAGCCTCTCATGAATCTCCCATTTATGGGCTTATCACGAATCTTAACGTAACCTGAATGGATCCTTGTGTATTGATTGGGGATGGGGGAGTGGAAATAGTCATGTGGATATTACCCCAGTAGCTGTAGTCATGAATCACTTCTAGCTGTAGTCATGAATCTCCTATGCCATTTCACATGTCTATATTTTACTCTGACTCACTAGACACTGCTAGTTCTCTATATACAGTAGATATTTCCTTTACAGCTATCTCTTTTGCTACATGTATCTTCCTTCAGCAGTTCCTGTATTTTACTCTATTGCATGCTTTATATCTCCTATCATTCTATGCACTGCGTGAGATGTATTGTGCTCGTTCCCGTCCCGATTGGACCTGTTGAAAATATTACAGAGGATGAGGAGGAGGCCCTGGTGTCTACCTATTATGGAGCAGGCCTAGATGATACTTATGTTGTGGACCCTCAGCAGGATCCACCTGCAACTGAGGATGTTGTTCCAGTAGTCTAGACCAGTTTAGCCTAGGCAGTCTTTTCTATATTTACTTTTGTCTCACATCTGAGTTGTATTTTGAGATGTTGAGTTATGTATAGACTCTTAGTCTTGTATTATGAGTTGACATTCTGGATGTTATGTATCTTAGACACTTAGCCTTATTTCATCTATGCTATGGTTCTCTTTGAGTTACTATCTATCTGTTCTTCGTTCTTCTACCCTAGATGTGATTGAGATTGTTTTCTATTTGTCACCTCCATTCGGAGAGTATAAACTGTACAGGTACCTTATACTGTTAGATGATTGACCTAGGACAGCGTTCTACCGCCGACACTGCGGCGTAGGCTGGACGTACCCACTTCTCGTGCCCTTACTCTAGGGTGCGGGTCGTGACACGTTTTTAGTGGTGGCCCATGCAGGTCGAGTTTATGTAGTGGTACTCGAACTAGAGTATCACTACAGCCTGTGATAGGATTGGAGGAATAGGCTTAGAGAGAATGGATACTCAATCACTGCTAGGATACTTTGAGAGATTCCTGGGATGACCCTTGAGAATCTCATTGAAATTTTGATTTTAACTCCTTTTCCCTCGATTGAATTTGATTTTGGAGGATTCACTGTAGAACTTTGAATCCTGGTGTTAGTTGATAATTTTTAATACTTGTAGTTGTTAATTTTAATTTCTTAGTGTTAGATTAATATCTTTTATTTTTAGGGTACTCAATCACAATTATGAGAAAACTCTTATCTGTTTCTTGCCATCTAATCCTCTTGCTAATTGCCTTTTATTAAAATGAACTGTCCTCTCTATTTTGCATCTTGCTTAAACTCTTTTTACCAATCTACGTGACTGTATCCCAAACCTGACTTACTTGACATTTCCTCAAATCAAGACTTTATTGAGACCTTCTAACCTTGACCCTTGATTGGTCGAACCCTGACTATATTCCTCTAGTAGCCTATCTATCCCTAGTACTGTGTTCCTAAATTATTTACTGGATTCCTAATAAATTTTATTCCATGAGTTAATTTGATCTCCTTTAAATTTTGCATCAATTATCACGTCTTGAACTCCCACTTTCTATTCTAGATCATTGGACGTCCTTTACCGTGACTTAGATATTCAGAGTATAAACACTAGCTGTTACCTCCCAACAAACTTCACATGTAAGACCTAGACTAGCCTACCTACATGTAGGTATTCCATGTCCTACTAAAATCCGTCTCCCTGTACTCTATTTTTCCTGATATGATTTTCTGGTCAAATGGCTAAACTATAACCTCTACCATGATACTAAATTTATTCTTATTTCAATTAGAAATCCACCTTGGTTCAATTCTTTCGACCTAGCATGTGATGGTGTTCTGCTTGAATCCTTAAATACTTAACCTTATACCTTATCTGATTACTTGACCCGTTGGCTAAGAAACTTGGACTATGTAATTCCTTTCATCATTACCACCCTTATATCTTGTGCTGCTAAATTAGCCTTAGTTTTGCAAGCTTATCTATTTTCGAGCTTGGTCATGACATATTTTATTGGGTGGCCACCCACTAACATATTGTCTAATCAGAACCGGTACATGATGGTCTGATCAACCTATTGCACTTTGGTTCGCTTTTTCATGTATCAATCTACGTGGATGGACACAGTTAAACTTACCCTAGAATCTTATCCACAACAGCCTTGACAATTCTCCTTGGAATTATTTATCGCCTATGGACCTCGTATTCGTATCCAGTTGAATTAAATTTAATCATGACCTGGATCTTCATCATTGGATGCTCGTGCTCATACTTGATTTCATTGATTTCCCACCTTGCCCAAATCCCAGTTTATCTCGAAATTGATCAACTTAGATCGTGTCAAGACTAAAATCTATTTGTGATTGTTGTACCTAAATTTTCAATTTTCTTTTTATGGAAAGGTAACTTTAATGATTTCTCACTTGTTAATGACCTATTTTCATATAGGATAGTAGACGACCCTATAGCCTTGATGATTGTTGTTTCCTTATCTTCCCAATTAGGACACTTAGATTGCTTGTACGCATTGATACCATAGGACAGTATTGATCTAGAAATGACTAGTGCACCTAGATGAGACCACAGACTGTTCCATTTAACCTGTCCCCCTGGTACCACTATTTCATCACGATTTTTGGTTCAATTTAGGCCATAGACCTTTCCCACTCTAACTTATGATCATCGTAGGTACATTACCGTGACTTTTAAATTGGAGCACAAGACTAGTTGTTTTCTCAAAACTGACTTCACATACATGACCTAGACATGACATACTACACCCATGACCTTAGTGTCCCACTCAGGCATACCATTGTGTGCTTCATTTGCTTAGTACGATTTTCCTGACCCGAGGCTCCATCCTGATTTACCCCATGGAGTTACTTTTGGCTTCGATTTGACTTAAGAACACCTTATGACCTAAAACTGCCAACCAATTTTTGGACATGACCCAGTATAGGTCTACTACCCATATTTTGCTTGTTGACCTTGTATGTTGCCTAGGTAGTGGCTTCGTCCCTGATTGTTGGAGGTTTGACCTAGGAGGAGTACGACCATCTAAATTTCGAGGACGAAATTATTTTAAGGTGGGTAGACTTGTAACACCCTGTTTTCTGAAATTGGGGATTTTTGAAAATTTATTATTTTTATTATTTATTAGTGGTATTTTAGTCATGGTATGATTTTCTGGTGATTTTAGTTAGATTAAACCATTTTCTAAGTCATGCTAAGTCATGACTTATGACTTTGTGATTTTGGTTAGTATAACTTAGTGTAAACCCTAGTTTTCTCTAACCTAGAAGTTGCCATGACCATGAGAGCTTAGCCATAGGCTTAGAACCTCAAATTAGTGATTTTTAGCCATAGGGGTATTTTGGTAATTTTCTAGAGATTATTGGAATTAAGTAGGATTAGTGAGATATTACTATTCATGGACCTTTAGATTAGTGACTTGCTAATCCCTAACCTAATTACCCTAATCTATAGGTTAAACCCTAACCTAGAATGACTAAGGGGATTAGATATTCATGGTAGTTAAGCTATATAAATATCTAGATATTATTTATTGATATTTTGCTTAAATTATGCAAAATATCTTAAACCCTTTTTACAAAGTCCTTCCCTTAGCTTGCAAGCAACCCAAGGACACCCCCCCATTGCTATGACCAGCCAAGAACCCCCCCCCTTGGCATGACCCCCTTCCTATATATTTTGATTAATTCATTGCATTTGCATTGAATTAAATTCATGAAAAATACCCCTTTACTTCAAAAATCCATAACTCTCAACCTAGTGATCCAAATCACTTCAAACCTCTTGCATTGGGTTCCTACAACCTAGAGGGTGCTAAGGGAGGCTAGCAAGTTGGACACAAGACTTGGACACACCCACAAGTGGACTTGGACACACCCCCTCATTATTTGAATTTTCAAGGATTTTGCACATAGAGGTAAATATATTTAACCTAGTTATTTTACTGGTTTTTCTTCATTATTGCATGCATATAGTTGTAATCTAGCTGTGGGTAAGGTTTGGTGAGTTTAGGGTTTTGTTTGGTGTGTATCGGACACGTGTCCTAATTTATTTACATTGTGTTTTAATGTGTTTAGCACACTGTCACATGGGTATTCACTCACTGTTTGTAAATAATTTTGAACTAAATTCTAGCCTAAACTTAGCCTAGCTAACCTAAACCTAACCCTGTGTCACTGTGCACGATTTTAGCTTGTGTCGTGTCCAAAACTGGACATAAAAGACACTGGGACACAACACTGTCCAACACTGCAGTACACTGTTCATCCCCTGCTACCACCCCCTTGGTTCTCCCTATACACAACACGTGGACACACCAAAATTGGTGGACACGAGGGGGCAGTGTCTGCGCACATGCCCCCAAAATTTGGTGTCGCCTCGTGTCGTGTCGAGTGAGAAATCTCACTCGCACTGGACACGGGCTGTCAGCGCACACACGCACAGACACCAACTTCGAGTGTCTCGTATCGCACGGACACGACACGATGACACCTCGTAGTGACACGAGAGTGTAGCCCTATAGTTGGCGTACACGAGGACACGAGCACGAGGTGCGTCGTGTCCTGTGTCGCGAGCACGAGATGAGTGCATCGCTGCACGACGCGGTGCAGAACACTGAGTATCAGTCGATTTCCTTCGACTGATACGGAGTTCGTGCCGTGTCCTGAGGACACGTGGACACGAGACAGGCTACCTAAACCCTAGACCAACCCTAGGCGAACCTACCCACACGTGCACGAGACTTCTAGACACGGGTGTCGTGTCCTAGAGCTAAGTGCACGCGTGCACGATACTGTGTGTGTGCGTGTGTATCAGGAATTTACCCGAGTCGTGTTTTTGAGTGTTTGGACACGTGAAAACGTGTCGTGGTGTCGTGTCAGTGTCCTAGGACACTAGTATATGTTCGGGGTGTCGGTTACCAACCTTGGGATACGAGTCTTAGCTCGTTGGGTTGCGTGTATTTCGATTTTCCTCAAATCGGGTGCACTGTGTACTGCCAACTGTTTTGGGTTATTTTCCCAGTTTTTGAATTCCAGTTTTAAACCTAATTTTGATGTGAATTATACATTGTATAGGTGTATTTTAGTACGTATATATGTAGTATATATGTATAAGTGTGTGTAGGTGAAATTTGGGGCTAATTGGTTGTGTGTAGGTGTAGTTATATGTATATACATATATATGTATATATGTATTCTGTTATGTGTGTGTTGGGGGTGTGGTTCCAGGTTCTGAAACCCCCCACTGTTCACCCCTCACTCTCTGTCTCACAGTCTCTCTCTCTCAATGTCTCACTATCTCTAACTCTCTCTCTCTCTATTTCACTCTCTCTCCTTTCTCTCTCTATATATGATTATATATATATAGGTTATTATATATATATATGTATATATGTATATATGATATATATTTTGTGTTAGATATATACATAGTGTTATTTATATATATATATGTAGGGTTGGGTATTATATATAGGTATTTCCATATTAATATGTAGTTAGGCCTATATATATATATATATGTATAGCCTTAGTTATAGGTTTATGTGAAAACCTAGACAATGGCCTATGGCCAAGAGCAATGGCCTATGGCCTAAGTGACTAGCCCATAGTCTTGGGACCAACCCCATTGACCTAATGACCTAAAAACCCAACATGTTGACCCTTGTTGACTAAGGGTTGACCAAAGTCAACATTAGGTCAAGTTTGACCTAGTTAACCTAGAAATGTCTAGGAATGACCTAAATAACTAGTTTAACATTGTTTGACCTAACTTGGACTAGTGTTGACCTAGCCTTGACTTAGAGTTGACCATTGTTGACCATGGTTGACTAAAGTCAACTATTGGTCAAACCATGACCTAATTGACCTAATAAATGACTAGTTCAACTAGTCAGACCATGTTTGACCTAATTACCCTAACTGACTAGTCTTTGTTTGACCAATGACTTAGTTGGTCTAAGTTTGATCTAGACTTGATCCAGATTGATCATGTTGGCTAGTATTGACTAGTTTGATTAGAGTGTTGACCAGGAGTTGACTTAAACCTAGATTAAACTTGTTTGACCTTGTTTGATCTTGTTTGACCTTATTTGACTTAGTATGACTTCCTGTGACTTAGTTTGACTATTAGAGTTGACCAAGAGTTGACTTTTGACCAGTTTGACCTAGAATCATGTAGTATGCATTGTATACTTTATTTTTATCATTGTGGATACATTGTGACCTGTGTTGCTCTGACTAGGAGCCACACACCTCTCCTCAGGCAGTATATCTTCTTCAGACATTCAGTTATCAGGCGAGTACATTCTCTGACCGTTTCATATTTGCCTGGATTTATATTCTTGCTCTAGATTACTTTACTTGATGCTGACACGATTGTTATCACGGATTGGTACTATATGGATCTTTTCATGAGATGTTATCCCCCTCGGGAGCATCAGATACGACATGTTTGTGCTTTTCACGAATCATCATGTATCTCTATGCTTTCATAGATTCACGAATCGCTTGTGACTCATGTACTCTCATGCTCACAGAGCCTCTCATGAATCTCCCATTTATGGGCTTATCACGAATCTTAACGTAACCTGAATGGATCCTTGTGTATTGATTGGGGATGGGAGAGTGGAAATAGTCATGTGGATATTACCCCAGTAGCTGTAGTCATGAATCACTTCTAGCTGTAGTCATGAATCTCCTATGCCATTTCACATGTCTATATTTTACTCTGACTCACTAGACACTGCTAGTTCTCTATATACAGTAGATATTTTCTTTACAGCTATCTCTTTTGCTACATGTATCTTCCTTCAGCAGTTCCTGTATTTTACTCTATTGCATGCTTTATATCTCCTATCATTCTATGCACTGCGTGAGATGTATTGTGCTCGTTCCCGTCCCGATTGGACCTGTTGAAAATATTACAGAGGATGAGGAGGAGGCCCTGGTGTCTACCTATTATGGAACAGGCCTAGATGATACTTATGTTGTGGACCCTCAGCAGGATCCACCTGCAACTGAGGATGTTGTTCCAGTAGTCTAGACCAGTTTAGCCTAGGCAGTCTTTTCTATATTTACTTTTGTCTCACATCTGAGTTGTATTTTGAGATGTTGAGTTATGTATAGACTCTTAGTCTTGTATTATGAGTTGACATTCTGGATGTTATGTATCTTAGACACTTAGTCTTATTTCATCTATGCTATGGTTCTCTTTGAGTTACTATCTATCTGTTCTTCGTTCTTCTACCCTAGATGTGATTGAGATTGTTTTCTATTTGTCACCTCCATTCGGAGAGTATAAACTGTACAGGTACCTTATACTGTTAGATGATTGACCTAGGACAGCGTTCTACCGCCGACACTGCGGCGTAGGCTGGACGTACCCACTTCTCGTGCCCTTACTCTAGGGTGCGGGTCGTGACAGGGGTCGCCGGAGGGGGGGGGGGTCGCCGGGAGGGGGGGGGGGACTCTGGAGGGGTCGGGTGATCGGGGAAGAGAGGGGGGAAGAGGGGGGGAAAAATTTTCAGAATGAAAATAAAACCATCTCTTTCGATTTTTACTGAAACGTAGCGACGGATTCTGCCGTTGCTAGTCCGTCGTTAGACAGTATCCATCGCTACCATGTCGCTAGTTAGTCGTAACGTTATGATATATTTTAATAAACTACGCCGTCGCCTATCAGTCGCCTTTCAGTCGCTAATAGGCGACTGAGTTGTCCGTCGCTAATAATTCAGTCATTATTTGCCTGTATTTTGGTAGTGGAAGTCCAAAAGCTTTACTTTGAATCCATCCTATGCCCACGTTTGGTTCACGGAAAGGTAATGAAAGGAAATCAATTTCTTGGTAATTTGTTTCTTTGGAAAATTATTTTATATTAAAATTTTTTGGGTGTTTGAAAATATTAAAAAATTTGGAAGAAAAAAAAAATGAATACTTAAGACATAAAAGTGAATTATTTGATGGGTGGAGGGAGCCATTCATCTCCCACTTTCATTTCCACTAGAAATCATTTTCCCTTCCTCCTCCACTCATTTGACATCCAAATATTGGAAATACAATTGATTTTTTTTTCTTTCATTGCCATGATTCCGTGAACCAAACAAGGAATGGAGAAGATTGGATTATAATTGTTTATTGTTGGTTATAATAATAATAATTAATTTATTTCTCATCAAACGTATAAATTGTTTGGCAATAACAACTTATCTAAATATTTTGAAATCGGGTTAACTACCACTATATTTTATATTTATTACAGAAACTATTCGTATTATGAAACTAATTACATGGACCACCCATATAGTTTATATTTTCTATAGAGACTTATAACTATCCCTAGTTGTATAAAGAATTTAAAGGAGAAGAGTGATCAGTATAATTATTTGTGGAATATGATTAGTTACTCATAAAATATAGGAGATGTCAGTGTATTTATTTCAAATTTGAGATAATTTTTTATAAGTCTATCATATGTTGTTAAAAACCAAAAACAACAACAATTTCAAACCAGATGGAAGTCCTCAAGTACTTTAAAATTTTATTGGAACTCTAATATTTTGTAAACTTTTATGTATTATAATTGAAGCAATTTTATTCATGTGTTTCAGTTCAAGTTGTTCTGTCCATCCAAAATTTTCCTAAACCTATTAGTTTGGAAGGTTAAGATACTCTTTCTTATATAGGAAAAAAAAAAAAAAAAACCATAAAATCCACCTCACAGAAAACTTGGCCCAACCTGGACCTGAGTTGACCGGCTTCAGCCAAGCCAGATCGTACCAGCCCGGCCCACAACAACTTTTAAAAATAGGTATCAAACCCAAGAAAATTAATTTATATAGACAGAAGAAAAAAAAGAAAAATAAGGTTTCCAAACAAACCCTAGTTCTTGAAGGGGTTTCTCACAGGGAATGGAAGAGCAGAGGTAAGAAGACCTCTCCTCTCTTTATTTAATATATATATATATACATGATGATGACGACGACGACGACACGGATCAACGGACACGGCACTTACGCTCGTCCTGGTGTATTTGGAGTGCCCGGGCCGTGTCCACTACGCGTCGGCCCTGTTTTGTGGAGTGTCCGTGCTTCCTAGGAGCGACGACACGGATCAACGGACACGGCACTTACGCTTGTCCTAGTGTATTTTGGAGTTCCCGGGCCGTGTCCACTACGTGTCGGCCCTTTTTTTTTGGAGTGTCCGTGCTTCCTAGGAGGTTCATGAGCTGATCTCGTAGTTACCGGGATCTCCCTACCCCTTTATGAATCAGGTTTGGCAACCCCAAATGCCGCCTCTCTCGTTACTGATGGCCAATAGTGGTTTTTTTTTTTTTTTTTTTTTTTTTTTTTTTTTTTTTTTTTGCGTTACAGGGTTTTTATTTGATAATATTGTCAATAATCTGCAAATAAATATGTATTTCCACTAATTTGGTCATCACCAGCAAAGATAATAAACCTAGGAAGTCCTTAGTTCAAAAGCTCATAACTCCCAAATTATTAAAAAGGCATGCAGGTTAATCCCTGAAGTAACAAATAAGTCGCGAGGAGTGTTGCAGAAGTAATTGATGAAGAGCAGTGTAGTTTTTTTTTTATTACAACCCACACATGCCTACACGTCCTTACAGTTGGGGGGGCTCGAACCCTGCCGGCCCGCCTGGTGTCCACAATGCTTTCCACAAGAGCTACAACGCTGGACAGAGCAGTGTAGTCACTTAGGTAAAAAGTTAGTTTTTACCTGTAATTCATGTCTCAATTTTATTGTCTACCATGTTTTTATCTAATTGAGTTATTCGGCTGATCATTGATGCTACTTGCTGCATCTGAGAAGTTGACAAGGCGAGATCCGTTGTGAAATTGCGGGTTAGGTTGTTTGGCAAGTTGGACTGTAGACATTATAGACTCTAACAGCAGGTTGCTATCAACAATTTTGTCTATGTAATGACTCTATTATATATACAAGTTTGTAATGACTTTATTATATATAAGTTTCTACAACATCACTTTTCTAGTGATCCCGAATTTAGAGGAAGAAATGTGTTCGAATAGGTTTATGGTTTTATACTTGTATTCTTCCCACACTAACTCCTTCAGACACTTGTAAGCTGAAATTAACCAACAGGCGAGTCATAATTGGCTCTAAATATATTTTGTCACCTCCCATTTCTTTAATTTTTTTTACTCTCCTAAGTTTCTTTTAACTTAATACTTTTTTAATATATGAATCCACTGAGTTGAGTGAAAAAAAGTGTAGCCGATTCCAAAAATTTGCAAGAAAAGCTATTGCTGTTATTGTTTCTGGGCATTCTGCTCCAAGCTAATAATTCTTCTACTTCCACGTGCTTCAAATTATGAACTACTCAAAGAGAGAGAGTTTGTTCTACAGTATACTTTAATTTATGAAGCCTTTGATTCGTTAAGATGGTTCAGAGTCGTACTATTTTCTGGTATCTTGTAAGTGCGCATGACTCATGTATGATTCGTGAACAATAACTGTGGAACTCATGCTCCACATTATTCAAACTCCTTGCCAACCATATATTGCAAGCCCAAGAGCTAGATATGCTCCAAAGAAACTGATGCTAATAAGATAAACCCGGCCATGTTACTTTGAAAACACACTGTAGAATTTGATCGAAAACCATTAATGATCTATGATTCTGTGGATATTTTGACAAACACTTATGGTGGAGTATATATATATATATATATATATATATATATATATATATATATATATATATATATATATATATAGTGTTTTTTTTTTACATGACATTCTTGTAGGGGACCTCTTGCACTTTACCGTGTTCACCTGAGAGTTTGGAAGTCTAAAGAAAGTAAGGCTTGTTGCATGTACATTTATTATCTTGAATTCTTAGACTCTGCTTCTTGTAGTTAGTCAAGTGAAAGTCTTGCTTGCTGGAAACAGGTGGTCAAGTGAGATGAGCTTCTGTGCTTTTATCTTTTCTGCAATTCCAATAACTTTCCTCGTCTTTTACTCAAATGAATGCAGTAACGACAAGCACCTCCCTACCAAAGAATGTAGGGAAGGATTCTTTTAAATTTCTAGACTTCTATTCATTATTCTATTTGTTTCTTTAATTCTTATTTACTTTGCAAAACAGCAGAGACTCAGAATGAGGTCTATCAACATTCTCTACAAACATACATGAGTACAACCAAACAAAGTGAGAGCCAACAGTGTCATTACTAAAAGCATATCCTTGTATGCAACTCGCGCGAATCAACTGAGTGAAAGCGCGAGTTCTAGCTACCAAACACTCAAGGAGGCATTGCTGCAGCTTCCTATCTGATATCCTTGCAGCAATTAAGTGAATAACCCCCTTACAACTCCAATTCATCATATCGTTGAGCAGCAAAACTTTATGAAAGGGAGGGTACATGTGCCTTTAACAACAGGGTATACAGGAAACTCAGAAACCCTAATTTCTCCTGGAACTGGGATGCTTTCTGAAAGGAAGGGAGAACATAAGAGAGTTGTAGCAGATTGATTTCTCTTCTAAGTCATTCGTCATATCATGCTTATTCGCAATAAGCTTCGCTGCCTTCTCTCTTCTTTTACTAAAGTTCATGGAAAGGCCATTCATAATCATGATGGTAATTGTCATCACCTCCTACTCTCTACTCTCCTTAGAAGATTCTCCACTTTTGAAATCCAAAATCCATCCCCTAAACCCTCCACTCTTGAAATCCAAAATCCATCCCCAAAACCCCATTTCCTGGTGGTGGAATACCTGATCAACTCATGCGGGTTCTCACTAGACAGAGCAAAGAGAGCATCCAAGCACCTCACCGGCATCAAATCAACCTTGAAACCTGACTCCGTCCTCCGTTTCTTGAGGCAGTGCGGCTTCGGCGATGCTGACATCACCAAGTTGCTCTCCAAGGACCCCGGAGTTCTCTGCAGCGATGTGGACAGAACCCTCAAGCCAAAGTTCACCGCTCTGCAAGGAATGGGGTTTTCAGAATGCGAGCTCATCCAGCTTGCTTCGGCTACTTGTGCCCTCCGGCTCCGTGATCTGCAACCCAAGATAGAGTATTTGAGATCACTGTTGGGGACCAATGACAGGTTGATCAAATCTTGCCGTAGGGATAATAACCTTCTTTCTGCAAACCTCAACAAGAGGATCATCCCAAATGTCTCTTTCCTAAAGGAACTCGGCATTCCCGATTGCCAGATTGCTACAATGATTGTTTCCATCCCCAGGCTAATAGGCGGCCATAATCCTGACTATTTCAAGGCCTTGGTCAAATGGGCAGAAGAATTGGGATTCTCCATCCACTCTGGTATGTTCCCTCATGTTCTACACTTTGTTACCAGCAACAAGAAAGGCACATTTGATGCTAAATACAAACTCTTGAAGAGCCTAGGGTGGTCTGAGATGGACATCATGTCCGCATTCAGGAAGCAGCCAAGGTTGTTCAACCTTTCTGACCAGAATCTTTGCCGAAAGATGGACTTTTTTGTTAAGGAAGTCGGGTTTGAGATTAGCACACTAGCCTGCTATCCGGTACTGCTATCTTTAAGCTTGGAGAAAAGATTAAAACCCAGACACTCTGTTCTCAGGCTTCTGAAGAGGGATGAGCTGCCGGCAGCTAAAGCAAATGATTTCATCATGAGTAAGGGCAGTTTTATGGAGAGGTACCTTGTCCCTCAAAAGGACAAGGTTCCGGGCCTCCACAAAGCTTATGTTGCTGCTTGTGCTGGTAAGGATCCACAATTTCCATCAATGCATACTATTAAGGAGAGGCGAAATATATGAAAAACTATTTATATGCTCTTTCCTTTTGTTTGTTATAGATAAGTTGATGTCATGCACTCTTTATTAAACATATTTCTTGAACAAATCCATGCATTACATCTCAAATATGCATATGGGTTAGGTTATTGAGTTGCTGATGGACGCTTGAACCCAACTGATTTTGTTGCTACTGAAGAGCTTTGGAGGCCTTCAACTGCTAGTAGCCTAGTACTAGACATTTTTTCTTATGCTTTTACAGTAGATATGAGTTGTGCCTTAGGTTGGAGAAGATGTTTGTTCAAATGACCCCATTTTTCATTCAACAAGCTTAAAGTTTATTTATAGTTTGAGCGCAAGTGTTGAACACAATGTTTTAGACAACTATATGTCACGCACAAAAGTTTGCACCCCACCGAGACGGACTTGCATAACTCTTTACGGATCGGGGTTATGCGGGAAGCTTTCATAGTGTTCCAGAAGATGGTGGCATCTTCCAGAAGGACCCAGAATCTTCCAGAGGTTCCAAGAATCTTCCAGAAGACTCAAGACCTTTCTAGACGTCTCATGATCTTTCTGGATGTACTAGAAACTTTCTTAAAAAAATCTAGTAGGAGAATAATTCCTGGAATATGCCGATTCTAGAAGTTTTCATATAAGCCTTGGAGATCCTATAAATAAGTGGGAGGCTCATTTGTTCCTCACCGCCCAAAGTTGTAATCTCTTCTAGTATAGTGAAGTTTTCATACTTCTAATTTTTCGTTTTTGCTCCACATTGTTCTCAATATCTCCTTAGCGATCTAGCTAAGCGGGTTCGGAAAGGCTGACACGACTCTTCGAGTAGGAAGATAGTGTGTCGTACGGGTCTAAGTGTAGCAAAACACTAAGTCCGTGACAAGTGGTATCAGAACGAAGGTCGGTTGGTGCCATGTCGACATCTGAGAACGTCCAGGAAGGACCTATGTCGCCTAAAGAGGGGCACGCCAAGACGCTCAAGAAGGGCAAGAGCAAGAAGACTACGGCGGAGCGTACCCTTGCCGACTTGCCGAGCGCGTTGGAGTCTTGGAGACGGGTTCGAGGGACATGGAGATGCGCATGGGCTCCGTGGAGCAAAGCAACACGAGGCTAGAATAGTTATACGATGGGCTGGAGAGCGACGTTGCTTCGTCCATGGCAATCTTTCGGGAGCAATTTCAAGAGATCCGATCCGCACTTGAGGAGGAGCTCAAGGGGCATCGTGCAGAGATTGAGGACTTGCGTAGGAAGGTCCAAGGCTACGAGGAGCTAAAGACCGTGGCCGAGAGTTGCAAAGAACTCAAGACCAAAGTTGCCATATTGGAGAAGGCCGTTGCGAACGGTGGACCTTCGAGTAGGGAGGCACCGAAGCGAAGGAAGATCTCCGAGCCAAAATCCTTCAGCGGGGTGCGAGATGCCAAAGAAGTTGAGAACTTCTTGTGGAACGTGAAGCGATACTACAAGGCGTTGCACATCAACGATGACGCCGAGAAGGTGTATATTTCTTCACTCTACTTCATCGATGATGCTATGCTGTGGTGGCATCGAAGGTGCATGAAGGCCGAGAAGGGTTTGTGCTCGGTAGAGACTTGGGAGGATCTCAAGAAAGAGATCAAGTCTCAGTTCTATCCGGAGAATGTAGAGTTTGCAGCGAGGCGGAGCTTGCGGCAACTCAAACATACCGGGACGATCAAGGAGTACATTGTGGAGTTCACATGCTTTATGCTCGCGATATCTAGCATGGACAAGGAGGATCGTTTGTTATTCTTCCTCGATGGACTCAAACCGTGGGCGGCTCAAGAATTGTAGCGACAGAGTGTGCAAGACTTGAACACCGCCGTGATAGCAGTTGAGCGGTTCGTCGAGTACATGTGGGACGACAAGGATGCCGAGGCCAAGCCAAAGTCCACCAAGAAAAATGATGGGGGAGAGCATGAGAGCTCTCCTAAGGACGGTCCGTCCTAGCGCAGGAAGCACGAGAAGGCCTAACACGAGCGAGTCGTTTCATGCTTGTTATGCGGAGATAATCACTTTGCTCGGGATTGTCCAAAGAGGAGCATGCATGTTAGCGTCGTCCAAAGCGAGGAGGTGGAGGACGATGAGTGCGAAGTGAGAGCGCACATGGGAGCGTTGCGCTTACACAACACCGTGAAGACCAAGTCTGTCCTGTCGAGGACTCCGAGCAGGGAGCTCATGTACGTTGATGTGAGGATCAATGGCATGAGCACACGGACGTTGGTTGACACGGACGCCACTCATAACTTTATCGCGGGCGCGGAGGTCCGTCGTTTGGGTCTAGCCTTGGAGGAAGATCCGAGCATGATGAACGCGGTCAATGCGGAGGCGCGCCTAGTGCAGGGGTAGCCAAGGGGGTCCGCATAGCGGTCGAAACTTGGTCGGGTGTTGCCAATTTCACCGTTACGTCGCTAGATGACTTCAAGATGATACTGAGCATGGATTTCCGTATCACGGCTAAGGCGATTCCGATGCCACATTTGGGAGTTGTTGGCTTCATAGAGGAAGGCTCATCGTGCATGGTGAAAGCTGCACGAGGCAAGCCTTCGAAGGTGAAAGCTATCTCCGCTACTCAGCTCAAGAAGGGTGACAAAAGGGGGACGACATACCTAGCGGTGCTCGAGAAGAAGAAATGCTTCGAGGAGGAAGGCCTTTCGTGCGAGACCAAGGGCGTTGCAAAGGGGCTTCCCGAGGAGCCACTTTCGTAGAGGGAGGTGGACTGTGCTACCGTGCTGGGCACGAGTGCAGAGAAGCGTGTTGCAAGCTACGCGGAGGCAGAAGCGACGAGGCGGAGTAACTCGCGTAAGAAGTCGCTCAAAAGGCGGAGTAACTCGCGGTGGCAAAAGGGGGACGGCATACCTAGCGGTGCTCGAGAAGAAGGAAGGCTTCGAGGAGGAAGGCATTTCGTGTGAGACCTAGGGCGTTGCAAAGGGGTGTCCCGAGGAGCCACTTCCGTAGAGGGAGGTGGACCGTGCTACCGGACTGGACACGAGTGCAGAAAAGCGTGTCGCAAGCTGCGCGGAGGCAGAAGTGACGAGGCGGAGTAACTCGCGTAAGAAGTTGCTCAAAGCTCGTGGAGGACATTCGGGTCGACATGCTTGCAAGGTGACTCGCATGCGCAGAGGTGTGCAGAACCAAGTGCAGTTACGAGACGAGGGTGATCGACGACTTGATAGCCTGCACGAGATTCGTCATGTGCCAAGGAGGGCACAGACCAAGACCGGAGTTGGTGCGGCGAACCAGTTTGCTTCCGATCTTGAGGAGAAGATGGAAAATGGAAGCGCCGCACGAGTCGCACAAAGAAGGGACGATGTGCAGCGACCATGCCTACGAGAATGGACGTCGTTCCAAGACTTACTGCACCTGTCGACGAAGGCGTCGACAAAACAAGTGGAGGAGAATGTCACACACAAAAGTTTGCGCCCCACCGATACTGACTTGCATAACTATTTACGGACCATGGTTATGCGGAAAGCTTCCAGAGTGTTCCAGAAGATGGTGGAATCTTCCAGAAGGTCCCAGAATCTTCCAGAAGACATAAGACCTTTCTAGACGTCTCATGATCTTTCTGGATGTACTCGAAGCTTCCTTAGAAATATCTAGTAGGAGAATAATTCATGGAATATGCCGATTCCAAAAGTTTTCATATAAACCTTGGAGACCTATCAATAAGTGAGAGGCTCATTTGTTCCTCACCACTCAAAGTTGTAATCTCTTCTAGTATAGTGAAGTTTTCATACTTCTAATCTCTCTCTTTTGCTCCACATTGTTCTCAATATCGTTTTAGCGATCTAGCTAAGCAGGTTCAGGAAGGCTGACACGACTCTTCGAGTAGCAAGATAGTGTGCCGTACGGGTCGAAGTTCCTGGCACGACTGTTCGAGTAGGAAGATAGTGTGCCGCACGGGTCGAAGTGTAGCAAAAACACTAAGTCCGTAACATATAGGAAAAGTTGTATTTAAGAGCATCTCCAATTTACCACGCATACTTTGTGAAATATTATATCTGAAAAATGATTTTAAGACACAAAAGTATAAAAATTCCGTTTGGTTAAATAATTTTAGAAAATATTTTTTGAAATAAAATTTTGTAAAATGTGTTTGGAAAGTATTTAATAGAAAACATTTTAATGTAATACTAGAATGCATCTTGAGAAGTAATTGGAATGGTTCACATAATAATAATTATAACCAAAATAGAAACTCTATACCAATCAAAAAGTTTGAAATTTAACATAAATATAATATTTAGTACATCACACATACTTTGTTCTTGAATACATAACTAATTAAAATCAAACAACAGAGTACCAAAAGTTTTACTCCACAACACTATTCAAATTCTGTATTCCACATGTACTGAGCAATAACATCTCTCCTCCTAGCCATCCTCGTAAGGTTTTGCTGAGACAAGTCTAATGCTGGTATATTAGGTTCATGTGGTGGTTCACCAAAAGGAGCTACAAAATCTTCCTCTTCAAATGATGCAACAAAAACTTTGTCATCCGTTGAAAAATGAAAGTGTGCAATCCGCAATTGCAGGGATATAAAATTGAAGTGTGCAATCCGCAACTGCAGGGATATAAAATTAGTACCATTTAGTTTGTTAAGTAAACAGGGATGCAAACAATTCAGTTGATATCACAAAGTCCTACTGTAAGGGGGGAGGAACCACTCTTTCATTCTCATGGTAAAATTTGTACCATTTCAGCTTCATGTATCTATCATGGTTTTACAATCATGTATGATGAGAATTTGTGATAGTAGCTACACCCAACCATAATATAAATACCCAGCAAGTCTCATATGCTTCCATTTACTGTTACTGCATGTGGAGTGAACACATTCTAATTAAGAAATGGTTAATGTACTCAGAACTTAATCAATGGTTCCGAAAGTGGAGTGAACACATGACCTGCAAAAAATAAAACAGGTAAATTAAAGATAGCTGTGAGCCTCTAATTCTTACTAAAATGCACACGAGGTATTGTGTCCCAACAGACAGTTATGCAGCAGTATTGTCTCAACAAAAGAACATATGTGACAGTGTCAGAGTATCAGTAGCCAACTGCGAGTGACAGGCAGAGTATCAGCAGTAAGTAGACGGACAGTTATACATTCAAGCAATTTTGCAATGTTGAGATTCAAAGAGAATCACTGCAACACTAACATTCATAATTTTACAATGTTGACATTCAAAGGTCTCCATGCTCTTTATAGATCGACTGCTTAACTGATCTTGGCCCTTACGTCGACGTCCTTGTGTGGATCCAATGTCAATGTCATCAAGATCATCATATATGGCAGGATGAGATCTAGTGCTAATATCAGGATTGGCAAACTCGTCATCAACTGTTATTTCTTTATCTGAATCTAGTGGTAGTTGTGTGGATGCTCTTGAGAACAAACCGGTGGCAGTAGACATCTAAAATATTCTACTCAAAGCTTCGTAGATTGACAAGTCTTTTGTCCGAAAAACTTTTGTTCTCAGGTTGTCAATAATGTAACGAATTGTTTACATGATCGTCTATAATCTAATATTTTATATACATTGATATTTAAAATAAAGTATGTGCAGTTGGATATAATTTTTTCACACATCATTTTCATTCGTCATTGTGTTAGTCTGAGTGTCCTATCCGAATCCAAATTTATCTTTTAGTTTCTCAGATTCCCGGAACTTAACCTTAACCGACTATGCTCGTCTTTAAGTTGTTTGACACCTAAGTTATGGTTTAGTTGGCTTTCAGTTGTACGACAAAGTTTTGCCAAATCTTGATGCAAAAGGTTGAACTACTCAGATTGTTCTTTGCCACCGCGGCGTCCATCAAAGACACTAATGCATTTTCAACGGGTGAATTCCATAAGCCAATGTCCTCATCCTGGATCCTTTTCTCTCCATTATACATCTATAGAATGCACAAACTAGTGATTGATACATAAATTGGTTTTGTTTGTAACTTTTATATCCCCAGCTTGGATTTTTTTTTTCTCTTGTTAAAATATTAATAGGATAAAAATTAGAGGAGAAACGACAACAATGTTTCGAGGAAACATACCTTTAGTTGATGATGAGAGAAATTGTCTTCGACTGATTCCCTGGAACAAGCTAATTTATGGAGGCGATGAGGAGATCTAGTTTCACAAAGCATGCTAGGATCAAGTACCGAAAAGGAGATTTATAAGCAACCAAAAAAATTAACTTTGTAAAACTATTTGATCAGTTAAAACTTGTAAAAACATAAAATCCTAAGAAACACACCCTAATGGTTCTTAATATAGTAATTCACAAAACTAATGAGCATATTGTGGTCATATTTCCAAGTATGTTGTGAGAGAGTGTCAAAAGCTGAAGCCGTTGGAGAAGATAAAATCATTATTTGCATGTATTTTTTTCTTTTGAGATATCGAACACGGAACCACTATTTGCATGTCAATTAAAATTCATGTCCAGATCAAATATTTCTCACAAACTAAAATTCCTACATGTCTAGATCAAATCTTTATCACAAATCCTCAAAATAACCAGCATTTCTCATCGGCCTATGACTCAAAAATCACAAAATGAACATCATTTCTCACCAAGACAAGTAATAAAAATTATAATAGAGCAAAGTTTTGAGAGCAACAAAGTTGTCGTGAAAGCAAAGCTTTTGAAATTAGAAAATTGTAAATAAAACTCTTTGTCGGGATGATGAAGATGACTGTTGCTCAAAACGAGATTCGGTCCTTTTCGTCGATCAGCTCACATGAACCAGTAAGTTCGGATGAACTTCCAGAATGCCCATTTGTTACTGCCTTGACGTTGGACAGAGTTGTTGCTACGGAACTCGTTGGTTGTTGCTTAGTAGTGCACTCTCATGTATATATTCTCTTATGTTTCTTAGCTACGTGCAAAAACAAAGAACTTATAAAAGGAGCCACTCCCTAGCAGGCATAACCGTCTACTAACCATGTGGACAAAAAACTAAGGAATTGATCATCATTAAGTAGACGGTTACAACAATAACTCTCTTTAAATAGGACGGTGACAAACTGAACATCTTCACAGCAACACAAAACAACAAACCCCACGAAGTCGTGGAACACGTGAGATATCGCTGAACCGCGCCAACTTTGTCCGTTCAAAGCGTCCTTTGCCTGCGTCCGAATCTGAGTCAGAGTAGCTAGGCCCCAAAGAAAAATTTCCTAGAAAATGGTGACAAAAATAATTGTCTTTTATGGGATTTGAACGTTGTCCTCTAGTCCGTACCAACCACTTTGAGCTACTACACCCTATGTCTGATAACTCAAATATTGCAAAGCATACACTTGGTATTTGCCAAATCATGGAGTGGTGGGTCCAGGTCACTAATGACCAATTTAAAATAAATCCCAACATAATTTTGTCTCACTTTGCCATAAAATAAGTCATTGCTTATTTTTAGGTGAAATGAAATTATGTTGCCATAAGGGCCTATTTGGTAAATGGTAACTCAATTTGGATTTGGAAATCCTGAAATTATGTATTTCCAAATTCAGAAAATCTGTTTGGTAAGTAGGATTTCGGCATTGAATTTATAAAAAAAAAAAATTCAAATCCATTGTTTCGATAGCCAACCTGAAAAATGGTTAGGATTTACACTTCAACCAAATTCATTGTTTGGTTAGCCAGGTTGGATATTGGTTAGACTTACCACATATGAAAGTGGTCATCATACCACTTGCATACGTAAAAAAATATGTTATCATAGCCCAGATTCACAAAGATTTTTTTTTCCCACCAAATCCAACATGATTTTTTTTTATAAAGACAAGAATATCCAACATAGATTGAAGTTCGAGGCTCAGAGTTTTTTTTAGCTCTAATTACACAAGAAGCAGTACACTTGACTGAATGCAGCGAAAGATTCAATACCAAAGGAGACAATTTAGACAAAATATACATGTCCATCTCATTCTCAAGTAGTATGCATCATCAAAAAGCCTAAGCAGCCTCAACAGTAATATCCTCATCACAGCCTCAAAGATATAATCCTGCAAGTCCTCATCTCATTCTCAAGTAGAGTAAAGTGGTCCCAAACACAGCCTTTGTAGCAAGCCTCTTCTTGTTTCATCAATAGTCAAAACTGTATTCAATATGGCAGAAGCAGAGTAACAGAAGATAAGAACCAAGAGTAAAAACTGAAGATACCAAAAGATACCAAAAATGAAGATAAAATGAGATTTCTTAAAGAAAAACCTAATTCAAATATGATTACCTCTTCCAACAGTAAAACAAAGCAAGTAAAAATATTTGAAAAAAGACATTAGCAACTGATTTTCAAATATTCACAAAGCCAGAAAAATAAATCGCAGACAATAAGTATGATAAATCAGACCTGATAAAAGAGAATTAAACTGCAGGCAAAATAAGTATAGATCTACAAGATCTACACTCAAATCCATTTTCTTTTTCATAGACCTAAAAAAATTATGGAAAAAGTTTCAGATCGGGGAAAAATAAGTATAGATCTACATTCAAATCTGAGAAATTTTATATAGATCTAAAAAAAATAATTGAAAAAAGATTCATAAAGGGGGAACAATAAGTAGATCAATATGATCTACACTCAAATTCGAAAAATAATTCATAGATCTAAAATTTCAGATCGGAGAAAAATAAGTATAGATCTACAAGATATATACTCAAATCTGAGAAATTTTACATATATCTAAAAAAATAATAGAAAAAGTTTCAGATCGGGAAAAAAAAGTATACATCTACAAGATCTGCACTCAAATTTGAGAAATTTTACATAGATCTAAAAAAATCCTATAAATACAGTTCATGTATGTTTGAAAGCCATGAAATTTAGACAATCATGGAGAAAAAAAAGGAGATTTAAGGTTCATAGACAAGCATACAATAGAGGTGGCACGAATGGAGCAAGGGGTGACCGCAAACCAACGGTTGCAACATCACTTCCAGTGCTGGAAGGAGAAGAAAGGAAATCAACAGGCTCTCCCACATCCAAGGCCTCGTTTGGTTCGCTGAAAGGAAAGGAAAGAAATTATTTCCTTGTTCATTCATTTCCTTTGAAAAATTGTAATTCCTATCAATTTTTCTTTTTGGTGTTTAGAAAGGCCAAGAAAATTGGGAGAAAAGTGAATCCCTAAAGTGGAAAGTGAACCCTAGGTGGGTAGGGGAACCACTTTCTCCCTTTTTTTCTCTCTCTCTCTCTTGGGAATCAGTTTCCTTTCCCAAACATTTTTTTGGCATCCAAACATAGGAAATGAATTACTCTCCTTTCCTAATTTCATAATTTCGTGAACCAAACATGGCCCAAGTGTGAAAAGAGGAAGTGGAATGAGAGAAAAATCCAGGAGAGAGAAAGCCAGCAGAACAAATCACATATTTAACCAAATAACAAAATGGTCAGAAGTAGGCCAGTTCCACCGAAAACCCAAATTCAGAGCCCCATTCCCATTTACCAGACAGCCCCTATGTCACTTACACTTAGGGCCTGTTTGGTAAACAGGAGTTTGGAGTGGATTTCTTCATTTACTGGGAAGTGGAAGGTGGAAGAACAGTTCCATTGTTTGGTTGAGAGGAATTTGGGGGACGAGAATTTGGACTGCAGAAGGAGTGCAGTTCCTGTCCCCCTCCAAATCCAGGTTTTCCACATCCTCTCAAAAAGAGAGGATGTGGGTTGGAACTGGAAGCCAGCAGTGTCACGCCCCGATTCCGTAGAATCGATAGTCGTCCCCCGGGCGTGATGCCGTGCGAACCTAAGTTGTGATCGCACAAGGCGTAGTCATAAGGTCATCCGAAACACATCAAGTTAGAGTATGCAGCGAAATTGATTGACACACATTGAAATAGAAGTAGACTTTTTCATTGATAATAAGACTTTATTTTCATTGACTTCATTACATTCATTGCCGCACGGGCTACAACATGACTCGACTTACAAAATGAACGCCGATGAGATAGTCGTTCCATACATTACATCCCTATTTACAAGCAAAATAGTTACACTTTCCACCTGCGATCGAGGGAAGCCGAGCCGTCATTGGTCTTCTATTGTACTGAATGCAGAGTCTTCAAAAGGAATTTAGAAACAAGCCTTTACACGGACGAGGCTTCAAATGTGTCCACGCCGCCTTGAGATTTAAGTGGCACGCCCTTCGGGATTTGGGGTACCTGCGTGGAGAGCGAGGATCAGTACATTATACTTTGTACTGGTGCGTGGCAAATTTAAGTTCCAAGCTCTCATTTGGTTGATGAGTTTATATGACTTAGTTCATGAATGTTTCTAACCATCCTAATGAATTTCAAATGAGCAATGACAAGCATAAATGTAATTTACGTCAGAACTTACCCGCGACGGGGGTGTAGTGCCCCGTCCCTACATCGTGCCCCGTACTCTGTCCACGGGGTGCGCGAGAATGGAATACTGTCGCTATCGATTCGGTCGGGACCGATAGGTCGGGGAACGGTTGAATTAAGATCCATTCCTCGTTATGGAATGTCTTCTTCGGAACCAAGTCCCATATTCAGCGGGATTGCGCCTCGAGGATTGACTCTGCGGCTGAGTCGGGAGAGACCTCCCGTTGCGCTGCTTTTCACGCCGCTTGCGTTGGTTTTGGCTTTGTTTTCTGAATACGTTTTCGTGAATATTTTCGATGGTTTTCATGGCTTGCATTTCGAACTCGCATTTCCTATCGAACTCCTTGAATAATGCAGTATTCTAATCGGTTGCTTGTGCGATTTTAGGTAATCGCGTAGGCGACGTCTAGTGCGACCAACAAGTTCTCTCGCCGAAGTAAACTCAAGGTGAGTGGCTGACCCTTCTCTTCTCGACCCCCTTCTTAAGTAAATCGATAGTGTTGTTGCGGATGAAAGAATGAAAGCAAGGGCACGGACACGGTAAAATGATCAAGTTTCAAAGTGAAAGTAGGTTAGGCCTTAATAACTGAATAATGTCTTAACTCGGTCATTGGACAACTTATCGACAAGGAGAAAGTTTCCTCGAGCGACAACCCGGGGCCACGGGATCGACTCGGCCTAGGAGAAAACACGGTATAGCTGTAATGACCCGCTCCGCCCTAGCGGAACGCCGATTCAAACGGCAAGTGCAACGACTCAAACGAGCCGTCGACCCAAAGAGTTGGCATCGTCCTGATGAAGAATCGATGCAAGGCTTACATTGGCCCGTCAAGACGAATCCAGGCTTAGACTTTCAAAAGCGCGCTCGGAGTATCGCTCGGCCGATACGAACATCGCTAAGGTGGGTGGCTCCGATGAACCCGTCTTTGCTTAGCCTAGACACATAACAATACATACACTATTGATAGAATCGTTAGGCGATAACACCGCACATGCTAATAAATGAATGACTCAACGCACCTAGCTAAGGGAATAATCCCATCTTGCATGCTTGTATAGAATATAGAAAGGAACCTGGAAAAATGTGAGAACTCTCGCACCGCGCTCCACGCTCGTGCTAAGGCACAAGATTACGTTCAAGTCCCTTACGCGTTCAACAATGAAATAATGAATGGATTACAATAATGAAATGGGAAGACTATCAACATAGTCGTTCCGAGTAGAGTATAGCAACATTGAAAGATTATGGGACCGATGGGTCGCCAAGGCGACTCCCGCACGAGGAGTTGCAAAATGTATAAATGAATAAGTGAATGAATGAATCGATGAATGAATGAATGAATATGTGAATGTAATGAATCAATGAACAAACGGACAAGTGAAAGAAAGAATGAATGAAAGATAAGAAAGGAAAGAATGGTTAGCGACAAGTGTGACGGGCACGTGCAACGGAGCTCGCTACCCGCGCTGCACGGACGCCAACCTGGTCGATAACGCATTGTGGCTAAGGTTAGCCTACGGTTCGGAGACAGCCGTTAAGTTAAAATAACAATAAAATACGAAATGGTCGTGGACGGCTCATGCACGAGTGAAAAAGGGATTCCAAGGACAACGAACGACGATTTTGTGGCTGGCCTAGGCGAAATCATGGCCTACGGGCGGACAGGTGTGCGGGCTTGGGCACATAACCAAACGTAGGGCCGGTACTTCAATAGTCTATCAAGGTGTACCAGCCATCACGCTTGATAGATGAGAATGCCAAAGGAGAAAATGTCCAAAATGGCTGACATACCAGCGACCGGTGCATATAGATTTAAGTGGACTTTGCTGGTGGCAATCCACGTGCAAGTCCTTGCGTTGAAATCAAAGTAGTCTAAGTTAACTAAATGAAGCGCCCTCTGAACAGACAACTGAATGTAACATACAAATGATCAAACGTACTTCATACAAGCGAGTAAGAAAACACGTCTGCGACGCGCTAGGACCCGAAGCAGGGACACGTCCTTGATATTGAAAGTTCACATGAATCACGTTAAGTTATTTCCTATGAATTATTGACTAACTTGGTTTACTTTGGACAGGGAAGGCCGGACGGTAAGTATGGGTAAGTCGTACATGTATTTCCATGCACACACTTGAATTTGGTAACACGGGATAGGTTATGAAATATGCCATGAAACTGACCCTAAGGCAAGATTAGAAAGACAATGAATGATAGACGGTGCACAAAAGTAAATAGAACGTGTTTGGTAATGATAGCATTATGGGCGAGCTAGCCTCCCCACCAGTGCATAACAATGTACTAATAATCCCACAGTCTGCTTGCAGGATGCAGGAGACGCCAGGGGGTGCGAAGCTTCCATCGAATGTGTTAAGGCGCGGAACCAACTCTGGGGCCTTGGAACATTGCAGAAGCTGAAGCACCATATACATGACATAATGTATCGGAACATCGCCATGAATCATTCCATCTTGTAAGCCACTTGGTACGCCTTTTATGTTTCAGGAGAGAGAGCTTGAGAGATTTGTAAACTCGGCCTAGCGCCGCTTGTAACTTCTTGAAAATCAATAAAGAGTTTGAATTCGCTTCAACTTATGTTCATTTTACTTTCCGCTGCAAAGGGGAACACTCTGTGCGACTCTGTGGCCTAGCTCAAATCGGCCGTTTATGGACTTAGCCTTGCACGGGCGCAACCTAGGCCCGTGCGGCATCACGCCTTAGCGAGCCTTAGCGAGGACGATCGCTCCTGCGGGAGTGGGGCGTGACAGATTGGTATCAGAGCACGGCTTTACATCCTTGGACTTTATTTCGATTTTCTCCGTTTTGAAAGCTCGTTGGAAACAAAAGAAGTGTACGCTCTCTCTCATGGTGCCTTGGAATGTTCCATACAATAAGTCGAATACTTTCAAAAGCTCGTACGATTACTCGGTTGGACGGGATCGATAGGCGAAGGCCTTTGTGCTAAAACATGACGGATTTGAGTTGGAAGAAACCAAAATGCTAAAAGTTAGCAAACGCAAGGCGTAATTGAATAACCTTACGCTGACAATAGCGAACGAGTACACGAGATCGGAGTATAGTTCGAACGGGATGGTTATGCACGCAGCCTTTTGGCTAAGTCGTGCCGAGTATCGCGCACCTAGACCTTCTGGTGCGAACGAGTTTGTGAGCGAGATCGATTATCGCTCGGATGAGAATAAGTGAGACTTAGAACGTATGTTGATAGAGGCGTCACTTGACCAACGCTAAAGCGAGCACGAGAGATGGTTCTTAGACTTTAAGGAATGGACGAACGCACGATTGAACACATCGATTGGGAATCGAATGATCTTTTGAGGATTTGTAGAATGACTTGACTCCGAGTGGTGTATGTGATAGCTTCGAAGAAGGAAAAGAACGAGTGTCGATGACTAGTCGAATGGCTCGAACCCTGAGTGGTGTATGGACGTTGTAGAAATTGTTCGAGCAAAACTAAAGGATTTACGAATAGAACGAGTATGTCGGCAAGCGATGATATCGCACAAGCCTTAGAATAAGTAACGCTTAGTTGGTTTCGACTTCGAGAGTCTCAAACGAGATATCGTTTGAACGAATTAAGAATGCGTAGTACGAATCATGAAACGAATGAAGGTCTTGGTCGAGGAAACATAGAAGATCGTGCATACGATTTTGAATTTAGTTGAATGGATTGAAACTTGAGTTAAGGTGAATTACTCATGGACGAGATCGGGAATAGCACGGTCGAAAGATAGCGTGCATAGGAAACGATGATTTGAAGATACGAGAATGACTAAGGAATTGAAATTGATGTTGCTCGATGAAGAGTTAGCACGCGACATGTGAATTGAGGAAATTAAGTTGCACGACTTGGAATTCGTTGCAAAAGGAAGATCGTCAGGTTATGTACATCATCGATGGTATTGAGGCGTATCAAAGATCGATGTACGATAACTCGGGGGTACTCTGATTCGATGAATGATGATCGTGTTAGAAGTTATTGTTTTGAAGGATACTATGTTGGAGAATTTTGATAGAAATGAATGTTTAGAATGAAGAAGGGAAGTGACTTGATTGTTCGGTGATAACCATAACGACAACGATTTTGTCTTGCGCGAGCGCAACTCCAGCCTCGCACATGCGTCACGTCGGATTTGGGACGATCATTCCGCATGAGCGTTGGCATGGTGATTCATGTCCAGCGGGAATGATCGAACTCGAAATACCTTGACATGACAATTTTGATTGCTTCGACTTGTGGTTTGAAACGAAAGTAAATTCGAGGATTGTTAGGACCTGCGATTGAAGAATAAGAAAACTTGAGGATTGAATAGACCCAGTCCACGTATCGAAAATGAGTAAGTCTAGATTTAACGCAAAAGTTACGTCCCGATGAGGACGATTATTCTGCAGGAACGTTGATATGGTGATTTATGTCCGTCGTGGATAATCATACTTGCGTGAGATCGGGGCGCAACATATTGCAAGGCTAGACGACCTTGTAATCGACTACGTGAATTGGATAGGATGGATAGGTGGATTAAAATCCAACATACTTGAAGAGATAGACTACGAAAATTGCTAGTACGGACACACGATAATAACATGTCGAGGATTTGGTTGAGGACAACCTATCGTAGGATGACTTTCCTAAACGAGCTCAAACTTGGAACGGAGAATATGTTGATGCGAATAGGGTGAACGCTGCTTGATGTTTAGAAATTTGAGCGAGACGAACTTGGGTAGAAACACCCGTACGAACAAACAAAATGGTTTGACCATAGGATTTGGGGCGAACGTCATGCAACGACATTGTACGATGAGCCACGAACTTGACTTGTGACTATGACCTTGTGAGCTGACCTAGAGGATAGACGGACGACCCTATACCGAGTGATTGAACCTGTACGATTGACATTACAGTATCGTCTGGACGGACGATAGACTTTGGGGCAACAAGACTTAGAGTAGGACGGGGAACGAGGAGTGTGCGTGAACGACGACGAGATTGGCCTTAAACGAAGTGAACGTATGAAATCGATATTGTGCAAGTAAAGTTGGGATAACGAATTGAATCATTGATAGGAAGACGTACTCGATGATAGTACAATACTTGGTCTTAAATCGGACGAGAAGTGCTTAGACTTGGTCGACTCCGCTAAGAAGAAATCATACTTATTTCGTGGACAAGAGCGCTTGACAAGCGAATCGAATCATCTCGAGGATCGAGATAAACGAAATGTGAAACACACATGAGTTCGATTTTAATCAAAGTAAAAGTAAAACGATCGACAAATCAAAACTATCACGAGTAGCTTGTCCGACTTCGCTAATCGCTAAGCTTGATTGAAATGTACGTATTCAGGGGACGCCTTGAATATGTGCACGATCCAAACTCAGCGATATGATGAACTCGAATGCAGTTGCAAGTGGGTGTTGAGATACGCATAACGAAAGTGAGTTAGCCTCAGCCTACGACTCTCGTGTTTAACAAATTACAACGCACTTCGTGTGACCGTACAGCCCCGTAACAGGGCACAATCGTGACCGAATCGAAGAAACACGACAATTGAATAAGAAATATAATGCATGTGGTTCGTAATACATATTTCTGGAATACGTGTGCGTATTTATTCTTATATTGCATAATTTTCTTGCTTAATTTCCTCCCTGGGCTTGGTTTATTCTTGGTTTGGGTTGGCTTGGTTCGGTTTGGGATTGCTCTTGGTTCATCATGAACCAAGGGGTGAACCCCCTACCTACTACCACCACTCATATTTATTACCTATTCTTCTCTCTCTTCATTAATCTCTTCTTCTTCTTCCATTTACTCCCTTTACCTACCAGAGAGAGAAGAGAGAGGACTAGGCAAGTGCAACTTGCTTCATGGATGAACTCTGATTTTATTGCTCCATTCTCTTCTTTACTACATTCTAAAACACTTTAGTACTTGGCATTTCTAATTTCTATGGCTAGATTTTTGTAGATCTAAGTTTACTTTATTTTTGGAATTCTTGGGTTTTGATCTATTTAATCTTGTTATTTTCGAGTTTTGATGGTTCCATGTTGTAGAGAATTTTATCCTATCCAATTTTGACCTTTGAAAAGTTGGATTTGGACTTATTTTGACCAAGTTATGGACTTTTGAAGTTTTGGGTTCAACCATGGAGTTCTTGCTGATTTGGAGAAGACAGTGAGCAGTGAGTGAGCTTTTTAGCTTGCGTCACTGAGCTGCGTGCGCTCTTTAGCGCAGCACAGTCCTCATACGCTGCCTTTTGAAAGCGTATGTCTTGCATACGCTGTCTTTTGGAAGCGTATGTCTTGCATACGCTGCCTTGGCAAGGAGTCGTATGGACCTCATACGCTGCCTTGATGAGGAGTCGTATGGACCTCATACGCTGCCTTGATAAGGAGTCGTATGGAGTACATGTCAGCCCCTGTTTTTTTATTTTAGTTAAATTAGAGTTAATTAATTTTTTTTTATGTTAATTATAGCCAAAAATAATTATTTAGATTTTTAGGAATTTTTCTAGAATTTTTAAATGATTTTTAAATAAGTTTTATATGTTAAAATATCAATTTGCAATTTTTCTAAAATGTTTTTAATGCATTTTGTAATTTATTAAATTGTTTAGATATCAGTTTGCAAATTCCTATTTGTTTCATGCAAATTTTATTTGCATATAATAGCTGCGGGAGGGGATTTGCAAATTTTATTTGCAATATTTACCTGTGGGGACCTATTTGTAAATAACCTAAAACCTAAGGACCTAAGTGCTAAACTACCTACCCACCCCCGACGACTGCCCCGACTGCCCCGACGACCGACCGACGCTGCCCTCCGCCATTTCCGGCTGCCCCCGACCGACCTAAACCCTCTATTTAAACCCCCACAGCCCCCCCTCGACCTAGCTACCACCACCACGACGCACCACAGCCCCCAACCGCCCAGTTCTCCGACCTAAACCCTAGGTTCTAAACCCTAACTCCGGCGTACCCTAGCGCCGCCCCACCGTCCATCGTCGCCAGTCGCCACCACCACCATCACGTCCGCCTCGACGAGCCGCGTCCAGCGCCACTGAAGTGCCACGTCGCCGACGTCTCCTCCGCCGTCCACAACCCTCAAAGCTCCCTCGACTCGCCGGACACGTACGTAGCAGTTTGCCTCTGTGTCTTGCTTGTGTCTCGACTTCACGTAGAAGACTCGCCTGGTCCCGACGAACCTAATGGTAAGCTTGGACACGGCCAAGTCCATTCGTGCGTGTCATAAACAACTCGGACACGTGGATACCTGTGTCCTGAACTGTCTGGACACAGGACGAAATTTATATATATATTTTTATATATAATCTAACCTAATCAGAATATAACTAACCTAATCCTATCTCTAACATAGCGGGCCAACTGGCCCACTGGCCAGCCCGTTCTAACTAAAACCCGACCCCCCGCTGGGCCGAGTTCGAACCCCCCCCCCCTGCTTCTCTTTCCTTTTCCTTTTCCTTTTTCTTTTTCTTTTTTTTCTTTTGTGTATATATGTATATATAATTATATATACTGTATTTTAGTATATATACTTACTGTTTTTCTTATGTATATTTGTATATATATACTTTATTCTCTTGTATTTTATTATTCTATGTATATATATATATATATATATATATATATATATATATATATATATATATATATATATATATATATATATATGTATTATGTATACATATATATTTATATATTTCCTTGTGTATATATATATATATTATTATATATATACTATTATATGTATATGTATACATTACTTTGTATATATATATATATATATATATATATATATATATATATATATATATATATATATATATATTATATAGATAAGTATTTTCTTATATGTATGTATATATACATATATTTGTATATATATATATATATATATATATATATATATATATAATATAGTTGAGCATTTTTCTATATATATAAATATCCCTATATTTATATATATATATATATTATTTCCTATATACGTTTTACTTAGCTTAGTGTAAATTATTTATATAAAATAATGTTCATACTTTTTACTATGTAAAACTTTACCTTATTAAAATATTAATATTTATTTTGCATTTCTACCACTTAGTATTTTCTGTGTATTTAAATTACTGCAACCATTTGGTGTCCAAGCCTAGCATGGATATTTGGGCCCAAATGTGTTTTCACACATTCAAGACCTGTACAAGTCATATTGGACTTGATTCATGGCCTTGGGTCCTGTATTTGAACTTTGGTTCAAATTATATACATGGACAAAATATGCAGATAATTAATTATTATTGTGCATTAGTGTTTTTGATATTCTAAAAATACTTAAAGTATTGCAAAAATCATGGAAAAATAGTTTTTAGATACTTTGTTAAGTTGACTAATTTAGTATAATTTTTGTAGTATTTAATTTACTGTTTTGCCCCTAGTTTGGCATATGAAACCAAAAGTCATTTTCTGTATACTTAGGAAAACTGATTTTTATAAAATATTTGTACTGGTTAATAAATTCCAGAAAAATTATAATAAATTTCTATGATTAACAAGGATCACTTTGGTACTTTACTTTAAGAAAAACTAGGCTTTTTTCCTATCTCTAATATTGTTAGAACACAATAGTCTTTTGATTTATTTATTGATTAATTACGACTTGTAGCTTTTTATGTTATTTGCAGTTTTAGTCGTGTTGAACCCCATCCCTCACTAGTGTAAAGACCCTGAAAAGTTAGTTAACATAGTGTGTCACCTCCCACATTGGTCTCCTATGCCAAGTTATCATTTTGGCTAGGTGCCCAGTCACAAGTCGTGTTTTCACCAGTTAGTGTCTTAGCGTTCTAGCTTAGTGTAAAAAGCTAAGTTTATTGTATTTATTGCTACAGTGACGAGTTACCGGACATCTATAGCACATTTATCGCAGCTTGTTTTGCTTTGCTAGAGGCAAGTACTTTCTACGAACTTTACATATTGTCACATAAATGAACTGCAAAACCCATCATGTTAAATGCTGATCCTTGGGGTAGCAAGTTAAAACATCACATGTTGTAATTTCCATTACTACCATGCTTAGACAGTTTCTTTGTATCTCTCACATGATTAGAGTATGGGTTATGGGAAAACTGATAGTAGAGTACGTGATCATGCCCCCCCTATATAGTACCGAGCAAAGTTTCATTTTATATGTTACGGCGCCGTAGGCCTTACTTACCAAGGCAGATTTGTGCGTATGTACATCTCTCGCCCTATCACTTGTACGGAAGTACATTTTATTATGTGCCACAGCACATTGTATACCTATTGACCGATCACGTACCCGCTACAGTTTTAAACATTACATATACATCTGTCTTTATGACATATGTATCCTTGCCATGATAGATTGCGTGATGCCATGTTTCCAGTTATTTCTTCTATGTTCATTACCATGTTTCATATGCTAGTTTGCTAGAAAACAGTACTTGCTCCCGTCCTGACAGGATAACGTTGTAGGTATACTTACTGAGGAGGAGTTACTCTGCGACTCATACTATGGAGTTACTACCGAGGACCCGGCTCTGCTTTACGAGGATGTTCCTGCGGGGAGACTCGTCTAGTTTGCTTAGCTACTTGGGATACTTAGTGTAGTCATGTATTAGACTCTATCATTTTGTAACTGGACATGTATCCAGTTTTACATTTTAGACTTGTACTTTGGACTTATTTCTATATATGAGACGACTTTTGTGTTTGGAGCATTTATGATTCTTCTTCACTTATAGAATTGTTAGCACATTTAGTCTTATCTTGTTATCTCTAAGAACAGCTTACTGCGTTTTATCTTAAGCGTAGGCTGGACATGGCTCGGCCCGGCCCAACAATTTGGGTAACGGGTCGTGACATGTTTTTTTGGCGGCCCATGCAGGTCCTGACTAAACTGTTTGGTTACGTTATTGTACCAAACATGCCTGCAATTAGGAACTTAAGGTAATTAGACAACATTAGGAAAGACACTTAGAACACCTAGAGGAATGCTAGGATTGCAACATAGGAAATACATCACATGTTTGTTATTATAATTAGATTTTCTTGCATATGATTGCTTGCTTTAAACAAATCCTTATAAGTCTTTTTATGTGTAATTTAAATGGTGCTTACCCGTTCATCCCAGTACGTTACCCCCGAGAATGGGGCCCTCCATATCCAGTCCGCTGACCAGTTGACTGATACACCTCCACCTACCACTTTCCCCCATTCCACAGATCCACAGACCCAGATACCACCTTCCATATCCCAGGCCCGGCAGGACCCGATACTTCCACCACCCCCTATCACTATACCTACCCAGGCTTCCGTCACACTCGACGGGACCCAGCTGCTCACACTGATCCAGGGGTTCCTAACAACCCATCAGGAGCAGACTACCCTACTCCGCCAGAGCATGGAGCGTTCTGAGGGACGTCCCGTGGTCCCACCACATGTAGAGCCACGGCAGAGAGCGGGGACGGTCAAGGACTTCATGGGTCTAAATCCCAAGGAGTTCTCAGGGACTGAGGGCATAGTAGTAGCTGATGACTGGCTAGATTCTGTAGAGAGGAAGCTTCTGGGAGTTAGGATGCCGGATGACCTTCAGGTCGAGGCAGCAGGATTTCTGCTGATAGACTTAGCCGGAGTCTGGTTCAGGAATGAGCCGTTGTTCGCGAGAGGTAGAGCCACCTGGGACCAGTTCAAGACCCAGTTCAAGAAGAAGTTCTTCTCGACCACTGCTAGAGTAGCCATGGGGCTACGATTCCAGAACATCCAGCAGGGAAACCGTTCTGTTGATGACTATGCGGGAGAGTTTAGTCGCCTGAGCCGTTTTGCTCCTAGTCTGGTTGCTGATCCAGAGGAGATGACCCGTAGGTTTTGCCATGGTCTAGTTCCAGACATTGGCATTCTTATAGTGGCGAACGGTACGACTGACTACTACCAGAGCCTAGAGTTAGCCCGGAGCATTGAGGAGCGTCTTCTGTCTAGCAAGAGGCCGGCTTCTGTACACCATGAGGGTCCGTCCAAGCGTCAGGCTTTCCAGCAGAGAGCGCCGACGCCACCCCAGCAGACTTACCATCCCCCTACATCACATCACCCAACCCAGCCAGTTAGAGCCCCGGGACCCCGACAGCAGCAGCAGCAGAAGGGAGCTATATGTTCTTTCTGCGGAAGACCAGGGCATGAATTCGTCGTCTGCAGGAAGAGGTTGGGTCAGTGTTTAGCTTGTGGGTCTGCCATCCATCAGATTCGGGACTGCCCAGTAGCCAAGGGACCCCAGAGGAAGACTTATAGCCTAGTCCTTGAGCCGGAGCCGGAACAGGTTTCGGGAGGTTAGTTTTGATCGTAGCCTTAGTCATTTGTTGCATTGCTTGCTATGTTAGAATGTTGTTGGGTCTTCAATCCTTGTGAATTTCGAGGACGAAATTTTTCAAGGAGGGAAGACTTGTCAGCCCCTGTTTTTTTATTTTAGTTAAATTAGAGTTAATTAAATTTTTTTTTATGTTAATTATAGCCAAAAATAATTATTTAGATTTTTAGGAATTTTTCTAGAATTTTTAAATGATTTTTAAATAAGTTTTATATGTTAAAATATCAATTTGCAATTTTTCTAAAATGTTTTTAATGCATTTTGTAATTTATTAAATTGTTTAGATATCAGTTTGCAAATTCCTATTTGTTTCATGCAAATTTTATTTGCATATAATAGCTGCGGGAGGGGATTTGCAAATTTTATTTGCAATATTTACCTGTGGGGACCTATTTGTAAATAACCTAAAACCTAAGGACCTAAGTGCTAAACTACCTACCCACCCCCGACGACTGCCCCGACTGCCCCGACGACCGACCGACGCTGCCCCCCCGCCATTTCCGGCTGCCCCCGACCGACCTAAACCCTCTATTTAAACCCCCACAGCCCCCCCGACCTAGCTACCACCACCACGACGCACCACAGCCCCCAACCGCCCAGTTCTTCGACCTAAACCCTAGGTTCTAAACCCTAACTCCGGCGTACCCTAGCGCCGCCCCACCGTCCATCGTCGCCAGTCGCCACCACCACCATCACGTCCGCCTCGACGAGCCGCGTCCAGCGCCACTGAAGCGCCACGTCGTCGACGTCTCCTCCGCCGTCCACAACCCTCGAAGCTCCCTCGACTCGCCGGACACGTACGTAGCAGTTTGCCTCTGTGTCTTGCTTGTGTCTCGACTTCACGTAGAAGACTCGCCTGGTCCCGACGAACCTAATGGTAAGCTTGGACACGGCCAAGTCCATTCGTGCGTGTCATAAACAACTCGGACACGTGGATACCTGTGTCCTGAACTGTCTGGACACAGGACAAAATTTATATATATTTTTTTATATATAATCTAACCTAATCAGAATATAACTAACCTAATCCTATCTCTAACATAGCGGGCCAACTGGCCCACTGGCCAGCCCGTTCTAACTAAAACCCGACCCCCCGCTGGGCCGAGTTCGAACCCCCCCTGCTTCTCTTTCCTTTTCTTTTTCCTTTTTCTTTTTCTTTTTTTTCTTTTGTGTATATATGTATATATAATTATATATACTGTATTTTAGTATATATACTTACTGTTTTTCTTATGTATATTTGTATATATATACTTTATTCTCTTGTATTTTATTATTCTATGTATATATATATATATATATATATATATATATATATATATATATATATATATATATATTATGTATACATATATATTTATATATTTCCTTGTGTATATATATATATATATATATATATATATATATATATATTATTATATATATACTATTATATGTATATGTATACATTACTTTGTATATATATATATATATATATATATATATATATATATATATATATATATATATATATATATATTATATAGATAAGTATTTTCTTATATGTATGTATATATACATATATTTGTATATATATATATAATATATAGTTGAGCATTTTTCTATATATATAAATATCCCTATATTTATATATATATATATATTATTTCCTATATGCGTTTTACTTAGCTTAGTGTAAATTATTTATATAAAATAATGTTCATACTTTTTACTATGTAAAACTTTACCTTATTAAAATATTAATATTTATTTTGCATTTCTACCACTTAGTATTTTCTGTGTATTTAAATTACTGCAACCATTTGGTGTCCAAGCCTAGCATGGGTATTTGGGCCCAAATGTGTTTTCACACATTCAAGACCTGTACAAGTCATATTGGACTTGATTCATGGCCTTGGGTCCTGTATTTAAACTTTGGTTCAAATTATATACATGGACAAAATATGCAGATAATTAATTATTATTGTGCATTACTGTTTTTGATATTCTAAAAATACTTAAAGTATTGCAAAAATCATGGAAAAATAGTTTTTAGATACTTTGTTAAGTTGACTAATTTAGTATAATTTTTGTAGTATTTAATTTACTGTTTTGCCCCTAGTTTGGCATATGAAACCAAAAGTCATTTTCTGTATACTTAGGAAAACTGATTTTTATAAAATATTTGTACTGGTTAATAAATTCCAGAAAAATTATAATAAATTTCTATGATTAACAAGGATCACTTTGGTACTTTACTTTAAGAAAAACTAGGCTTTTTCCCTATCTCTAATATTGTTAGAACACAATAGTCTTTTGATTTATTTATTGATTAATTACGACTTGTAGCTTTTTATGTTATTTGCAGTTTTAGTCGTGTTGAACCCCATCCCTCACTAGTGTAAAGACCCTGGAAAGTTAGTTAACATAGTGTGTCACCCCCCACATTGGTCTCTTATGCCAAGTCATCATTTTGGCTAGGTGCCCAGTCACAAGTCGTGTTTTCACCAGTTAGTGTCTTAGGGTTCTAGCTTAGTGTAAAAAGCTAAGTTTATTGTATTTATTGCTACAGTGACGAGTTATCGGACATCTATAGCACATTTATCGCAGCTTGTTTTGCTTTGCTAGAGGCAAGTACTTTCTACGAACTTTACATATTGTCACATAAATGAACTGCAAAATCCACCATGTTAAATGCTGATCCTTGGGGTAGCAAGTTAAAACATCATATGTTGTAATTTCCATTACTACCATGCTTAGACAGTTTTTTTGTATCTCTCACATGATTAGAGTATGAGTTATGGGAAAACTGATAGTAGAGTGCGTGATCATGCCCCCCCTATATAGTACCGAGCAAAGTTTTATTTTATATGTTACGGCACCGTAGGCCTTACTTACCAAGGCAGATTTGTGCGTATGTACATCTCTCGCCCTATCACTTGTACGGAAGTACATTTTATTATGTGCCACAGCACATTGTATACCTATTGACCGATCACGTATCCGCTACAGTTTTAAACATTACATATACATCTGTCTTTATGACATATGTATCCTTGCCATGATAGATTGCATGATGCCATGTTTCCAGTTATTTCTTCTATGTTCATTACCATGTTTCATATGCTAGTTTGCTAGAAAACAGTACTTGCTCCCGTCCTGACAGGATAACGTTGTAGGTATACTTACTGAGGAGGAGTTACTCTGCGACTCATACTATGGAGTTACTACCGAGGACCCGGCTCTGCTTTACGAGGATGTTCCTGCGGGGAGACTCGTCTAGTTTGCTTAGCTACTTGGGATACTTAGTGTAGTCATGTATTAGACTCTATCATTTTATAACTGGATATGTATCCAGTTTTACATTTCAGACTTGTACTTTGGACTTATTTCTATATATGAGACGACTTTTGTGTTTGGAGCATTTATGATTCTTCTTCACTTATAGAATTGTTAGCACATTTAGTCTTATCTTGTTATCTCTAAGAACAGCTTACTGCGCTTTATCTTAAGCGTAGGCTGGACATGGCTCGGCCCGGCCCAATAATTTGGGTAACGGGTCATGACAGTACATACACTGCCTTTTGGAAGCGTATGACCTGAGCATATGACCTGAGCGTATGACCTGAGCGTAGCTTGACCTGAGCGAATCTTGACCTGAGCGTAGCCTGACCTGAGCGTAGCCTGATTACCCTGGATCTTCTATAGCCTTGTATATTGATATTTTATTAGATATTTAACGTCCATTTTATATCCTTACGCCTTTTTGTCTTGAACTGGATAATCACGAATTTACTTGATATGTTTGGAATTGATAATTGAGCATGACGTGATAGTGATCCGTAGTGGTGCACTCCTGACATAATAACCTGACATGACCTGATAGTGGCCCGTCGTGGCGCACTCTTGACAAGTACACTTGGCATGGTAACCTGACATGATTATCTCAAATAGCTGTTGCGACGGCTACCTGACATGACATAATCTGTATAATTAATTCATTGGCCTGGACACCGTGGTTGTTTGCATGGATTGTGCTTGTATAAACTACTGGTCCGATTGTGTCTTGCATTATGTCTAGGGCATGATCCCTGAGTACCACGGTCAGGGATTCATACTGAATCTGGCTAGGTTAATGACTAGATTGATCAAGTAGTTCATGGAGAATTTTCCAGTTACCTGTTGCCCCTTTGGTCCCGGCCTTATATATATACATGGGATTTGTTGCTATCCGTTGAGATGAGCGCACTTCCAGCCCGCCGTCGAGTGTGGTACCTTAGGATACATGTATCTTACTACAGTGTGTCTGCTATATCCTGCTATCTTTTTATTTTCTTGCTGGGATCACTCAGGTAGTAGCGAACAGGTAACCGTGTCACGACCCGCACCCGCCTTTCAGACGCGGGCTCGTGAGCAAGCCAGCTACGTATCGAGCGGACTCCAGCCCGACTCGAGTACGTATAAGATGTCAAGGTCATGGGTATCATGTCTAATCTAAACTATATCTCAATCCACATGAATCATATAAACAAGAATGAACAATCATGGGTCATGGTCTGCAGCCCATTAGCATATTGTTCGGTTAGACTTTAAGAACGATATGAGTCTATAAATAAGCAGAGTATGTCATGGTACTGAATATAAAGCACGAGAGAAACAATAAAGAAATATCACAAACGATACCTGTATCATAAATCGCAATTCTCTACCATCCTGCTCTGCTAACTAACTCCATGCAGTCGCTAAACCTGAAGAGATCATCAGGTCCTCAGAGGACTAGCAAGATACATAAAAACGAGCCTTTCTAACAGTTTATTATGCATGGAGAAAAGTACAGAATAAACAAGTAAAACGGAACAATGAATAAAGCACGGATCTATACACTGTCTACACGAGAATAAACTGCTGAACAAGGACTAGAGAACTCATGTCAAGATGTCAACGGATAACCAAAACGAATACTCAAACCCTTGTCCCTAATGTGGACTCGCAGGTTTGAACTACTAACCCTCGTCCCTAGTGTGGACTCGCAGGCTAGCCTCTACTACTAACCCTCGTCCCTAGTGTGGACTCGCAGGCTAGCATCACCCTCGTCCCTAGTGTGGACTCGCAGGCGTAAACCCTATACCACTAACCCTCGTCCCTAGTGTGGACTCGCAGGTTTGCATCTACTACTAACCCTCGTCCCTAGTGTGGACTCGCAGGCTAGCATCTACTACTAACCTTCGTCCCTAGTGTGGACTCGCAGGCTAGCATCTACTACTAACCCTCGTCCCTAGTGTGGACTCGCAGGTTAGCTTCAAGGTTCAAGACACGGAGGCACGACTCAATCAAGGCACGACCGATAAGACACAAGGCTAACTGTGAACACTGTCCAAAGCAATAAAATATACCAGCTTGATAGAAAAGATACATGGCAACAATATGAGAAACTGGATAAAATAATAGACAGTGCATGTAAATAAAGCTGTGTAGAAAGGCAAGGTATACTTACCTGCTATTTGTCCAAGTCCGCGTGCGGTCTTCAAATATCAAGGCCTAATAAATACACATATAATACAACAAAATTAATATTCCCATATATCTATGTATATTAGTTTTCTTTGTACATTATATCTAATTATTTGTTGTTAACTATCCCATTATAGTTAGTATATTTTCCTTTCTTTTTCCCATTGCACCTGAGAACAATATTATAGGAATTTATATGCAAGGATCCTTTATATTCATATTCAGAGAAAGGGTCATATACTAAACATGCAGTACTTGTGTGTGGGGGCTAACTTATATGTAAAAGTGTTTCTTTGATTAGAATAGCACAAAAGAAGACATGGGGCCCGCACTCATTTTTTCTATTTCCAGGTGATTGGTGCTTAGTTATTAGATTGGACCATGCCTTAACAAGTCTGTTCAATATCTTTTTCCATGTACACAAGTCCACCAACTCCAGATGGCGACAAAGCAAGTTTCCCACACGTTGCTGGTGCCACAAGTGACATTAACAAGTTTTTCTATTACTAGTATATGCGAACAACGTCGGTTCTCTTCTTATAGGAGGTGCCAGAGAACAACTATATGTGCACAGGGAGGGTTAGTGCATACAACGTTGGCTTTTGAACAGTATTCCTATTATGCATGCTGAGTCACCTATCCCTCTATATTATGCCGATGCTATTTCTTAATCTTCTTCTCTATTTGCATGCAAGAACAATATGATTTACTACTATTGGTGTTGTAAACAGAGAGAGCGGGGAATAGTTCAAAGGGTTACCAGAGAATTTGTGAGGCGTCGTCAGCGAACGACTTGCTGTGCTAGCAGCCGATCAAAATATGGTGACTGATAGGCGCGCCTCCTGACGTCTCTAAGATGGACGGTTTATGAGAACTCGACGTGTCGCTGTCCTGGTGTTACTGAGCGACGAGGACAGGGAAAAAGTGTTCGCGCGCGCGGTAGGTGTTGGTCCACCTACCGTCGATGATCACGGAAAAGCCACAGAGAGAGGTATCTGAACTCAAAGGAGTTCGGTTACTGCTATGTACATATGTATTCTTTCGGTAGATATATATACTGCTAGCTAGGGATTAGAAGAAGAGGCGTGAAGCGATAAAGACGAGAGAAAATAGGAGTATAAGTCCAAATATGATGTTGCTAAAAATAGCTTCAACGTGGATTCAGCCTTATCATGAGCACCATTCAAATATTTTGATAGTTAAATGAAATTCCTATCTTATCAAATTGGATGACCATTATTTAACTATATATGTATAGTGTTGGTTGAGATGGAGCATAGGTTAGCTTACGCGTATCTATAAAATTTAAGGTAGAGGAAAATAAGATCTTCAAATACAAGGTGTTACGAGTAGGGGGTCGACACATGAAGATTCTGAGTGTAGCCACATCTGCCAATGGATTTAATTAAGGATATTTGCATTAAGGTCCTTGGACTTCGGGTTTTGTCAAAAATCCACCTCCTAATCTTTTCACTTGCCACAAGTCTATACATTGATATATGAAATCAATGATGACAAAAATAAAAATCCCATTAATATTATTAATAATAAAAAATTTGGGTCCAAAGCTCACAAACCGGACTTGGAATTCTCATTGCATCTTGCTAGTAACTAGACCTGTGATAACCCTAGTTAGTTAAAGTATCAAGCCGTACTTATTGCTTGGCCATGATTGTTGGATGGGGTTCAATCTGTCTAGTCTTGTCTTGATCCTGTACAAGATTGTTACATGTCTCAATTTCTTATATTTACCTTGCCGATAAATGGTGGGAGAAGCCAAGTTCCGTTCAGACGAAGGGTTACAACCCCGGTCCTTGTTTGGTTTACGGGTTGTAACCTGGTTATCTGAATAGTCCCATGGTTATCTCATCGTATATCATACTATCATGCTTTATCATATGTTCTGTCTTTTATTGATTATGTACAAGATTGTCTTTTATAATCACCTGTCATGCTTTTTCTTAATTACTGTCTCTTATTAAGTAATTGTATTCTTGTGCTAATTGCTGGTTTTAGTTCCTAAGTGAAGCCTCCTTTGTGGCACTTGCTCTTTCTGGGGTCTAACCCAGCTGGTTTTGTATGGCCAGATATCGGAGCAGCAGCAAAGGATCTACCTGCTTTCCAGCCAGATGGTGACCACTAGAGGGAATCCTGGCAACGAGTGGGTTTCTTTTGTTCTCCCACTATAATTGTACATTATTCTTTTGAGGCGTTTAGCCACCGAGCAAGTGTTAGCTCGTGTATATTTTACTTACTGTCTGCCTATGGGCTGTAAAATGATTGGCAACTCGAGGTTGATCATGTATAACTTAACTCTTGCTAGTCCTTACATTTTGTACGACTAGCTTCATGATCATCTGGATATGTAATGTTTGGGACGCCTTACAATTGTATATTTGGTGGTCTGATATCTTGTAACTATTACTAGTTGGTTGAGATTGAGACAATAGGATAATTTATGACCTTAAGAGACTGATGGCTTGTAGATAAACTCTCACATATCTAGACAGCCGTGACCGTATGGTGAGATGGATTCCATTTCATTATACGTAGCTGGCTATGTCTGTCCCCGCTCTCCAGTATTCTGGTTCTGGGGCGTGACAAGAAATCATCAACTCTGAAATGAATGAAGAGCCATTCAATAAAAATCGACCAAATGTATGCGACACGGAACTTGAAAAGGTATCGAGTATAGTTTGATACCATCGAATGGTAAAGCCATTCGATAGGAATTGTCTAAGATACGTATACGGCATGAGTTAAGGAACGATAGGATGACCCGCACTCAGGAAGTCTCGGGGATGAGACTTGTTTTGAGTGGTGTATTATGTAATGACCCGCTCCGTCCTAGCGGAACGTCGATTCAAACGGCAAGTGCAACGACTCAAACGAGCCGTCGACACAAAGAGTTGGCATCGACCTGATAAAGAATCGATGCAAGGCTTACATTGGCCCATCAAGACGAATCCAGGCTTAGACTTTCAAAGGAGCGCTCGGAGTATCGCTCGGCCGATGCGAACATCGCTAAGGTGGGTGGCTCCGATGAACCTGTCTTTGCTTAGCCTAGACACATAACAATACGGACACTATTGATAGAATCGCTAGGCGATAACACCGCGCATGCTAATAAATGAATGACTCAACACACCTAGCTAAGGGAATAATCCCATCTTACATGCTTGTATAGAATATGGAAAGGAACCTGGAAAAATGTGAGAACTCTCGTACCGCGCTCCACGCTCGTGCTAAGGCACAAGCTTACGTTCAGGTCCCTTACGCGTTCAACAATGAAATAATGAATGGATTACAACAATGAAATGGGAAAACTATCAACATAGTCGTTCCGAGTAGAGTATAACAACATTGAAAGATTATGGGACCGATGGGTCGCCAAGGCGACTCCCGCACGAGGAGTTGCAAAATGTATAAATGAATAAGTGAATGAATGAATCGATGAATGAATGAATGAATATGTGAATGTAATGAATCAATAAACAAATGGACAAGTGAAAGAAAGAATGAATGAAAGATAAGAAAGGAAAGAATGGTTAGCGACAGGTGTGACGGGCACGTGCAACGGGGCTCGCTACCCGCGCTGTACGGACGCCAACCTGGTCGATAACGCATTGTGGCTAAGGGTTAGCCTATGGTCTGGAGACAGCCGTTAAGTTAAAATGACAATAAAATACGAAATGGTCGTGGACGGCTCGTGCACGAGTGAAAAAGGGATTCCAAGGACAACGAACGACGATTTCGTGGCTGGCCTAGGCGGAATCATGGCCTACGGGCAGACAGGTGTATGGGCTTGGGCACATAACTAAACGTAGGGCCGGTACTTCAATAGTCTATCAAGGTGTACCAGCCATCACGCTTGATAGATGAGAATGCCAAAGGGCAAAATGTCCAAAATGGCTGACATGCCAGCGACCGGTGCATATAGATTTAAGTAGACTTTGCTGGTGGCAATCCACGTGCAAGTCCTTGCATTAAAATCAAAGTAGTCTAAGTTAACTAAATGAAGCGTCCTCTGAACAGACAACTGAATGTAACATACAAATGATCAAACGTACTTCATGCAAGCGAGTAAGAAAACACGCCTACGACGCACTAGGACCCGAAGCAGGGACACGCCCTTGATATTGAAAGTTCACATGAATCACGTTAAGTTATTTTCTATGAATTGTTGACTAACTTGGTTTACTTTGGACAGGGAAGGCCGGACGGTAAGTATGGGTAAGTCGTGCATGTATTTCCATGCACACACTTGAATTTGGTAACACGGGATATGTTATAAAATATGCCATGAAACTGACCCTAAGGCAATATTAGAAAGACAATGAATGATAGACGGTGCACAAAAGTAAATAGAACATGTTTGGTAATGATAGCATTATGGGCGAGCTAGCCTCCCCACCAGTGCATAACAATGTACTGATAATCCCACAGTCTGCTTGCAGGATGCAGGAGACGCCAGCGGGTGCAGAGCTTCCATCGAACGTGTTAAGGCGCGGAGCCAACTCTGGGGCCTTGGAACGTTGCAGAAGCTGAAGCGCCATATACAGGACATAATATATCGGAACATTGTCATGAATCATTCCATCTTGTAAGACACTTGGTACGCCTTTTATGTTTCAGAGAGAGAGAGAGCTTGAGCGATTTGTAAACTCGGCCTAGTGCCGCTTGTAACTTCTTGAAAATCAATAAAGAGTTTGAATTCGCTTCAACTTGTGTTCATTTTACTTTCCGCTGCAAAGGGGAACACTCTGTGCGACTATGTGGCCTAGCTCAAATCGGCCGTTTATGGACTTAGCCTTGCACGGGCGCAACCTAGGCCCGTGCAGCATCACGCCTTAGCGAGGACGATCGCTCCTGCGGGAGCGGGGCGTGACAATAGCTGTGCTGGATGATAGCACGGGTTAAGCGGGGACTTGCAGCGGGGCTCGCTACTTGTGCTGTAAGGGCCCCGGCTAACAAAACTATAAGTCCAGGATGGCTTGTGGTGTCAGTGACTAATCACACGTAATATTGCACTTGGTATGAAAAATGATAACAATTGACAGGAAAGAACATGGTAAGTCTCATAAGGCGCGGCGCGGCCCGCCGTGGGTAAGTTCTGACGTAAATTACATTTATGCTTGTCATTGCTCGTTTGAAATTCATTAGGATGGTTAGAAACATTCATGAACTAAGTCATATAAACTCATCAACCAAATGAGAGCTTGGAACTTAAATTTGCCACGCACCAGTACAAAGTGTAATGTACTGATCCTCGCTCTCCACGCAGGTCCCCCAAATTCTGAAGGGCGTGCCACTTAAATCTCAAGGCGACGTGGACACATTTGAAGCCTCGTCCATGTAAAGGCTTGTTTCTAAATTCCTTTTGAAGACTCCGCATTCAGTACAATAGAAGACCAATGGCGGCTCGGCTTTCCTTGATCGCAGGTGGAAAGTGTAACTATTTTGCTTGTAAATAGGGATGTAATGTATGGAACGACTATCTCATCGACGTTCATTTTGTAAGTCGAGTCATGTTGTAGCCCGTGCGACAATGAATGTAATGAAGTCAATGTAAATAAAGTTTTATTATCAATGAAAAAGTCTACTTCTATTTCAATGTGTGTCAATCAATTTCTCTGCGTACTCTAACTTGATGTGTTTCGGATGACCTTATGACTACGCCTTGTGCGATCGCAACTTAGGTTCGCACGGCATCACGTCCGGGGGACGACTATCGATTCTACGGAATCGGAACGTGACAAGCAGGAGCCACTCGACCGGCGACCAGCGGGGGCCACCTGACCGGCGACCAACGGGAGCCATCCGACCCGCGGCCAGCAGGAGACACTCGACCTCCATGGCCTCATCACCACCACCCGAGCTCCATGACTGCACCACGATGGCTACACCATCGTGGAGGAGGAGGACGGTCTCGGCCGCACCACCACGGTTGAGAGAGAAACTCAACCTCCATGGCCTCATCTGGGGTACACCATCACGACGGCTACACCATCGACAGCTACACCCGCGGACTGGAATTTTATTTGTTTGTGAGAAACTCTCCTCTTTGATGAGAGCAGAGAGACGAGAGAGATGTGTGGTTTTTTTGAGAGTGCTGAGAGAGATGTGTGGTTTTTTGTTTTGAGTGCATTTTGAGAGTGCTGAGAGAGATGTGTAGTTTTTTTTGAGTGGATTTTGCATTTTTTATAGGATTTTTTTGAATTAATAATAATAATAATAATAATAATAATAATAATAATAATAATAATAAACTATTATTATTATTATTATTATTATTATTATTATTATTATTATTATTTTAAACAAAATAATTGTCATATATTTTTATTATTATAATATGTTATTCTACTTCCCACTTCTCACTTCCCATCTCAACCAAACACCTTTGTCTCCTACTAGGGGGACAAAAAAATGCATGGATTCCAATTCTTCTTTCCTCCTTAAAAGTTTAAATCCAAATTCAAATTCACTTCATGTTTACCAAACAACCTCTTAGTTTATTCCGAGGGCCGTATCCCATGGGGAGCACCCCGGACATCCGCCGCGACGTCAGGTTCGAGCCATGACATCTTAAAGACGTGTAGGTGTTCGTGCGTTAAAAAATATCAAGAAAAATAACTTACACTCAGTTTATAGTCGATCTCGGGATTGTTTTGGTTTGAGGGAAAAAAATACACCACTTGACAAAAGGTCGTACTATTTAAGAAATGTGATTTAGAGTCTGTTTTTAATGTTGTTTTTTGTCAGTGATGTGTATGATTTTTTTTGTTTGGATTGGACTGAACAGCATGTTTTAAGACATCAATCTAATCTTCAAGCTTGTAACTCCAATCGAATGAAAGGCAAAATTTAAAAAGGACGAGCTTGAAAAGTATAGGGAGCGTTGTTCAAGCATACCATAAATATAACTGATTTGAATATGATTAAATATAGGACTAATTAGCGTTTAGATTCTGGATTTTAGAGTTTAGTCTCTGACATGTCCAATAGAAAAGTTTTTGAATATGAATTTTTATTTTTTTTTTCTTTTTCCTCAATAGTCTATATAAGGAAGTTTTATTGTTATGAATAGGAGGGAGGGTATAATGGATTTTTTTTTTCTTTTCTGGATCTAAACTTGACAATTGGACATGTCAGGACTTGAACTCTAAATTGGTATAAAATCTAGGGTCTAAACACTAATTAGCCCTTAAAAATAACTATAATTCAAACTAGTTCTTGATAGCCCAATGGTTGTATCATACTTTTTAATATAGCTAATTAATTAAGTTTAACATAATGACGTCACTAATATTCATGTAATCATTATCATGTTGCTACATAAACTTAGCATTTTCCTAAATGTTCACTATATCATATTGATATGCTTGTATCATACTATATTATATTGTTTTGTTCGTTTAACGTGTACTTGCAGACAAGCAGTAAGCGAGATCAAAGCAGGACATATGCAATGAAGAATTATTAATGGACCAAATACGACGTTATACAAGAAGATTTCTTTGAACCGTCCAACGACGTATCCAGGGCCTCACACACGGGGGTTCCGCTGCCCGGTCAGCGGGCATGAGTCGAGGGGACAGCGCCCCCCGTGAGGGTTCGGGGGCGAAGCTCCCGAAAGGTATTCAGATTTTTAGATCCTTTTATTTTTGGACGACCGCCGTCAAAGAAAAATGTGTCTTCAAGTCTGCTCAAATATCAGAAGAAAGACGTCATCAAAGGGCTCTAAACTTTTATATTTTCTTCTGAAATTTCAATTTTATTGAGTCTAAGAATTATATGTGAGGTTGATCATGATTCGTACTGGCTTAGGTTTTCATCAATCCACTTTTCAAAAAAGTCTACCTATCCATACTTCCAAGTCCATTATCCAAAAAGTCCAAAACCTAAAACAAATCTGGCACAAAACAAACAGTTTTGACCTTGACAGAACTCTGGACGAACTCGACCAGAACTTGGTCCGAGTTCGATTGAGTTATTTTCAAAATTCAGTTTCTACCAAATCTTCCTATAACGTTCGTATGCGAGATTCATGTATCCGAACTCAGTCCGAATTCGACCTGCAAAAATACTACAAATAGAGGAGAATTCTCACCATTTCAAATCACTCATTCACTATCTTCTTTATCTTCTAAAGTATTTTCTACGATTAAAACTTTCAAATCATGCCTATACCGCTCTTAGCCAAAGCCAGTACAAGTTCTGTTCAATCTAGAGTTTTGGTACTGATAAGTTGTTTCATAGGCGTCATTCAGAAAACGTTCCAGTTTTCGAAATCAAGTTGTGGAGTCGGTCGTGCGCTCATCGCCAAGCATAGTGTTGTAAGAGACTCCAAGCACTCAATTATCTTGTGCTATAGTGGATTTACATCGAGTAAGAGTACTCGAGACTGGACTAGTACTCTCATAGAAAAACCAGTGTACATCATTGTGTCACTGAGTTTGAATTCTTGACTTTTACTTTACCGCATCTCATTTACCGTCTTTTATCTGCCATAATATATAGTTGCTCAATTTTTAATTGGTGATTTTCTTCGCTGTACACGCACACACTCTATTCACCCCCTCTCCTCTAGAGGCGTTCAATGGTCCTACAATATTATTTGGTCAAAGTGTTGTAGGTTGTTGAACAAACAAAAAGAAAGTGGTTGTTGATTAGGTTTATAACACGGGGTACCCTTACTTTTAAACTAACTACACTGACCACCCCTCCATTTAGAAAAAGAAGAAGGAATAATTAGTGTTATAACTTTTTGGCTAAATTTTAACTTGATACCCTCAACTATCCATGTTTTGTAACTTGATACCCTAAAATTTTAAAATAGTTAACTTAATACCATCAACTATTGAATATTTTCAACTTTATACCCTAAAATTCAAAAAATTCCAAAAATACCCCTACCCCCTCCACCCCCCCTCTCCGGCGTCCCCCACCCTCTCTCCCCGACGAGGAACGTGGGGGCCGAACGGGGCAGCGCGCCGGAGCAGCAGTGGTAGGCGCGGGCGGGCGGGAGGCTCGCTCGCTGGCCGACGACGCTCACGAGGGGCGGCGGCGAGGCGCGGGGGAGGGGGGTGTTGGTTTAACGACGGGAGGGGGGTGGTTTAACGGCGGGAGGGGGGGGCGGGGGAGGGGGGGGTTAAGGATAAGGTTGGGAAAGATAGAGAGGGGGGGCATTTTGGGAATATATTTTTCAGGGTATCAAGTTGGCTATTTTGAAAGTTTAGGGTATCAAGTTGCAAAATATGGATAGTTGATGGTATCAAGTTGAAATTTAGCCAACTTTTTATTTTTTTTCTTAAAGTAGGGTACTCCGTGTAATAAATATAAAATATGGGAGTGGTCAATATAATTAGTTTAAAAGTAGGGGTACTCTATTATAAACCCAAAACTTATGGATAGTTAGTGTAAATTACCCAAAAGAAAAAGAAAGTTTGAGAAGATATTTGAAAAATGTAATAAGTTCCAAAGCTTTACTTCAAATCCACCCTAAAAGTTAGGAAGGTTGGGTTTATAATTGCTTATTATTGTTGGTTACTAATAATTATTTTTCTTACAAAATGATATAAATTGTTTGGTAATAATAAATTATCAAAATAATTTTTGAAAAAAATATTTCAAATTTGACATAATTTTTTATAAGTCTCCCCTGTGCTGCCAAAAAATATACTACTGTAAGAAAACAAAAAGGAAAAAACAACAATTACAAACCAAACAATCCAAACGGAAGTCAGTTGAGTACTTTAAAATTTTATTGCTAACTCTTATATTTTGTAAACTTTTACGTATTAAAATTCAAGCAATTTTATTCATGTGTTTCATTTCAATTCAATTGCATTCAAGCTGTACAATGTCTTGTCTGCCAATCCAAAAATTTCCTAAATCCTACTTTGGATTTTTTTTTTCTTTAGATTTTTTTTGGACAAATTAGAGTTTAGATCTTGAATTTTATACCAGTTTAGATTTTAAACAATCATGCTCAATTGAAAAATTTAGACCCTGAATTTTTATATTTGTTTTTTCTTTTTCATTATACCCTCACTAGTTTATATAAGAAAAATTATTATCATGCATGGGGAGGGAGGAAATAATAGAATTTTTTTTTTAATAAATAATAAATATCAAGGTCTCAAACTTATTAATTGGACAATTTAGGACTTAAATTCTAAGCTGGTATAAAATATATGATTTAAACACTAGTTAGCCCTTCTTTTTTATATATACGGAAAAGCCATAAAAATCCACCCCTACTGAAAACTTGGGCCAACCTAGGCCTGTATTAAACCTGAGATTGCCAGCTTCAACCAGGCCAGATCGGCCCAGTCCGTGCCATAAACAAACCTCAGTTTCTACTTAAATGAGGGAAAATTAGGATGGAGTCCCATTTACTTTTAAAATAAACCCAAGAAAATTGATTTATATAGAGGGACTAGAGAGAGGAAAAGCAACAAAAAATGTTTACAAACCCTAGTTCATGAAGGGGTTTTTTTTCTCACAGGGAATGGAAGAGCAGAGGTAAGAAGACTTCCCCTCTCCTTATTTATTTTATATGTATACACGATGATGACGACGATGACACGGATCAACGGACACGGCACTTACGCTTGTCCTAGTGTATTTTGGAGTGCCCGGGCCGTGTCCACTACGTGTCGGCCCTGTTTTTCTTTTTTTCGAGTGTCCGTGCTTCCTAGGAGATCCGTGAGCTGGTATCGTAGTTACCGGGATCTCCGTATCCCTTTTAGGAATCAGGTTCGGCAACCCCAAATGCCGCCGTCTCCCGTTACGGATGGCCAATAGTGGAATTTTTTGGCGTTACTGGATTTTTATTTGATAATTTTGTCAATAATCTGCAAATAAATATAAATAAATATGTACTTCCACTACTTTGGTCATCACCAGCAAAGACAAACGAAGCCCTTAGGGGGCGTTTGGTACGATGTATTTTTTTTTTTATTCCCGGTAAAATTTAGGGTGGGAATCTATTATCATGTTTGTTTGGGCTATAAAAAATTTATTCCTGGAAATTAGAAATACCCGGCTAAATAGTTTACCCATAAAACATGGGAATCCTATCCCTTAAGAATAGGTGGGTATTTTTTTTTGCCCGGGAAAAAAAAATTGTTTAAATTTTTTTCTACTTTTTTGATCATTTTAACCGTTTTTATTTTTTTCCTGGGAATATTTATATGAGTTATTTGTATTTACCCCCCCAATTGCTAATCCTATTTCTACTTCCCCCCCAATTTTATTTTAATTAGTGTTACCCCCCAATCTTTGGGTAAAGTGCAAATAAACCCTCCTTAGATTTGTGTTTTTGCATTTGAAGATCCATTGTTTAAAAAAATTCACATTTTAATTTTTGCTTAGTTTGCACCAATGTCATTAACAGACATTAAAATACGTCTAAAAATACGATTTTATCCCTCCCCCCTCTCTCTCCGATGGTGGGGACTTGACAAGCGGGGCCGACTAGAGGAGATGGGAGGATGGCCGACCAGCGGAGGGAGGAGGGGACATGTCGAGCTAGGGTTGAGCATTCGGTTGATTCGGTTCAAAACGAACCAAAAATCGAATAAGCAAAATCAAAACCGATCCGAATTGGCCAATAACCAAATCAAACCGAACCAAATTAAATTGGTTCGATTTTTTTTTATTCGATTTATTTGCACTTTTTTGTTAATATATATAGTACTTAAATATACCTAAATTTATTTAAAATATATCTGTAATATATATATATATATATATATATATATAAACAAAAGCAAAATCAAAATCGATCCGAATTGGGCCATAACCAAATCAAACCGAACCAAATTAAATTGGTTCGTTTTTTGTTTATTCGGTTTATATATATATATATATATATATATATATATATATATATAAACTAAATTTTTTTATTCGGTTTTGGACCGAAACCGAAACCGAAAATCGAAACTGAAACCGAATAAGAAAATTTAGTATTTTCAAAACCGAAATCGAACCGAATCTTTTTTTAACCGAACAAAATCTCTTATTCGGTTCTGTTCGGTTTTTTCTTATTCGGCCCCCCTCGACCGCCCCTCCTCCCTCTGCTAGCCGGCCCCTTCGACCCGTCCCCCACCTCCCTCCGCTAGCCAGCCCTCCCAACCCCCTCCTTCCTCCGCTGGCCGACCCCCCTCCGCTGGTCGGCCATGCTCGACCTAAAGGTGAGCATTATTCAGTTTGGACCGAAAATCGAACCGAACCGAATAAGAGATTCGGCTCGATTTTAAAAAGTTCTTATTCTGTTTCAGTTTTGAAAATACTTTCTTGTTCTGTTTCGGTCTTAGGTTTCGGTCCAAACCAAAAACGGAATAAGAAAATTTAGTTTATATATATATATATATATATATATATATATATATATATATATATATATATTTAAGTACTATATATATTAAACAAAAAGTGCAAATAAATCGTAAATCGAACCGATTTAATTCGGTTCCGTTTGATACGGTAATGGGCCAATTCGGTTCGGTTTCGGTTTTGCTTATTCGATTTTCGGTTCAATTCGGTTTCCGGTTCGGTTTGAACCGAATTAACCACCCCTAGCTCGACCCGTCCCCTCCTCCCTCCGCTGACCGGCCACCCTTCCCTCTCCTCTGGTCGGCCCCGCTTGACAAACTCCCACCACCAGAGAGAGAGGGGGGGAGAGTGGGGGGAGGGATAAAATCGTATTTTTAGACGTATTTTAACGTCTGTTAATGGCATGGGTGCAAACTGTGCAAAAATTAAAATGTGGGATCTTTTTTTTTTAAACAAGGGGTCTTCAAATGCAAAAACGTAAATTTTAGGAGGGTTTATTTGTACTTTACCCAAAGATTGGGGGGTAACACTAATTAAATAAAATTGGGGGGGAAGTAGAAATATGATTAGCAATTGGGGGGGTAAATACAAATAACTCTATTTATATAGTCACCAAACTTGGAAATGTAATTTTCCAGGGAATTTAATTACTTGGAATTTGATTCCCGGGAATATAGAATTCCCGGCTATATAGTATTCCGCATACCAAACGCCCCATAGTTCAAAATCTTGTAACTCCGAAATTATTTTTATCTTACATTTTTTCATTCCGTTGACACTAATTCCCGGATCCGTCACAATTATACATCATATAGACATCAGATTAAAATAAGGCATGCAGGTTAATCCCCTGCAGTAACAAATAAGTTGTGAGGAGTGTTGCAGAAGTAACACACGAGCACGATCTATTTTACATTGTCCTTAATTTATTAAGCCTTGGATTCGTTAAGATGGTTCAGAGTAGTACTATTTTCTGATACCTTGTAAATGCGCATGACTCATGTATGATTCGTGAACAATAACTGTGTAATTTTTGGAACTCATGCTCCACATTATTCAAACTCCTTGCCAGCCATACATTGCAAGTCCAAGAGCTAGAATGCTCCAAAGAAACTGATGCTAATAAGATAAACTCGGCCATGTTACATTGGAAACACGCTCTGTAGAATTTGATCGAAAACCATTACTGATATTATTCTGTGGATATCTTGACAAGAACTTATGGTGGAGAATACTATATGTGTGTGTGTGTGTGGAAGTAACAGTTTTTTCTACATGACCTCTGGTACCGTTTCGTCAATCTTGCAATTTACAGTGTTCACCTGAGAGTTTGGAAGTTTAAAGAAATTAAGGCTTGTTGCATGTACATTTATTATCTTGAATTGTTAGACTCTGCTTCCTGTAGTTAGTCAAGTGAAAGTCTTGCTTGCTGGATAAAGGTGGTCAAGTGAGATGAGCTTCCGTGCTTTTATCTTTTCAGCAATTCCAACAACTTTCCTCGTCCTTTACTCAAATGAATGCAGTACAATTCATCATTCTGTTTGCTTCTTTAATTCCTATTTACTTTGCAAAACAGCAGATTGAGACTCAGCATAAGGTCTATCAACATTCTCTACAAACTTACTAAAAGCATATCCTTGTATGCAACTTGGGCGAATCAACCGAGTGAAAGCGCGAGTTCAAGCTACCAAACACTCAAGCAGGCCTTGCCACGGCTTCCTGTCTGAGATCCTTGCAGCAAATAAGCAAATAACCCCCTTACATCTTCAATTCACTGTATCATTGAGCAGCAAAACTTTATGAAAGGAGGGGACATGTGCCTTTAACAACAGGGTTGCTTTCTGAAAGGAAGTGAAGGGAGAATATAAGGGAGTTGTAGCAGATTGATTTCTCTTCTAAGTCATTCGTCATATCATGCTTATTCGCAATAAGCTTTGCTGCCTTCTCTCTTCTTTTACTAAAGTTCACGGAAAGGCCATTCATAATCATGATGGTAATTGTCATCACCTCCTTCTCTCTACTCCCCTTAGAAGATTCTCCACTTTTGAAATCCAAAATCCTTCCCCTAAACCCTCCACTCTTGAAATCCAAAATCCATCCCCAGAACCCCATTTCATGGTGGTGGAATACCTGATCAACTCATGCGGGTTCTCACTAGACAGAGCAAAGAGAGCATCCAAGTACCTCACCGGCATCAAATCAACCTCGAAACCAGACTCCATCCTCCATTTCTTGAGGCAGTGCGGCTTTGACGATGCCGACATCACCAAGTTGCTCTCCAAAGACCCCGGAGTTCTCTGCAGCGATGTGGACAGAACCCTCAAGCCAAAGTTCACCGCTCTGCAAGGAATGGGGTTTTCAGAATGTGAGGTCGTCCAACTTACCTCGGCTACTACTGCCCTCCGGTACCGTGATCTGCAACCCAAGATAGCGTTTTTGAGATCCCTGTTGGGGACAAATGACAGGTTGATCAAAGCTTGCCGTAGGGATAATAGCCTTCTTTCTAGAAACCTCAACGAGAGGATCATCCCAAATGTCTCTTTCCTAAAGGAACTCGGCATTCCCGATTGCCAGATTGCTAGAATGGTCGTTTCCATCCCCAGCTAATAGGTGGCCATAATCCTGACTATTTCAAGGCCTTGGTCAAATGGGCAGAAGAATTAGGATTCTCCAGCCACTCTGGTATGTTCCCTCATGCTCTACACTTTGTTTCCAGCAACAAGAAAGGCACATTTGATGCTAAATACAAACTCTTGAAGAGCCTAGTATGGTCTGAGATGGACATCATGTCCGCATTCAGGAAGCATCCAAGGTTGTTCAATCTTTCTGACCAGAATATTTGCCGAAAGATGGACTTTTTTGTTAAGGAAGTCGGGTTCGAGATTAGCACACTAGCCTTCCAACCGGTACTGCTATCTTTAAGCTTGGAGAAAAGATTAAGACCCAGACACTCTGTTCTAAGGCTTCTGAAGAGGGATGAGCTGCCGGCGGCTAAAGCAAATGATTTCATCATGAGTAAGGGCAGTTTTATGGAGAGGTTCCGGGCCTCCACGAAGCCTATGTTGCTGCTTGTGCTGGTAAGGATTCACAATTTCCATCAATGCATACTATGAAGGAGAGGTGAAATATATGAAGAACTATGCATGTGCTCTTTCCTTTTGTTTGTTATAGATAAGTTGATGTCATGCACTCTTTATTGAACATATTTCTTGAACAAATCCGTGCATTACATCTCAAATGTGCAGATGGGTTAGGTTATTTAGTGGCTGATGGATGCTTGAACCCAATTGATTTTGTTGCTGCTGAAGAGCTTTGTAGACCTTCAACTGCTAGTTGTAGACATATTTTTGCTTATGCTTCTCCAGTAAGACTTGTTAAGTACTCCCACTCCCCAATGCTTGTAGATTTTTTGTTTTGCTTGTGATGCTAGAGATATGAAAGAAGGAACCTTAAATTCTATAGAATTATTCCTCAGTCTACAATGCCCATAAAAACGGCCATGTCTTCCAAAACTTTCATGCCAAATGTTTTCTTGCTTGATCGCCTTTAGCAACTATTTGGCTGACGAAGACCCGAACACCTGGTTCACCCGAACTGTGACAACTATGATAAATACGATATTGTTCCTAACAATATGGTTGGCGCTTGGCACCTTCTGATTACGGATGATTTTAGTCGATGAAAGACCCCATTTTTTGTACATCCATGTAGACATATCATTTTTGTTCCTTATCAGTCACTAATTCCAAGAGCATGTTCCAACTTCCAAAGGGGTGAAAGCAAACTCTCTGTGGAAGCATCTGTTGTTGATCTCTTTAGTAATTTTTTAAATTTCTGTAGGGTTTTTTTTTTCAAGATAAAGGAGTTATTCAATCTTTCTGAAAATTTGATTTCAAGAATGGATAATAAAGAACTCTAGTCTGATTTGAATTCTAGACCTCTCGCAATACTCATAGTGGTTTTCTTTGCCACCGAGATATAGTGCCTCATAATGAAGGAAACTCATAATGAAGGAAATTGATGTTGCCATGGGTTAAAAGGAAAAAATAGGACTTCTCTTCTCTTAAAGGTAGTCTCCTCTTCCAAGTGAGTAAACATACTATTCTTTTTCATAGTATTCAAAGACGTGCCTTGTAACTGGGCACAAAAGTTGTGTTTCACACATTACTAGGTTAGACGCATTTCTCCAGATGCGTCCGTCTTTAGCAAGATGCAACCAAGAAAAAATGCGTCTAGGTGTGCTTTATATATTTTTTTAAAATAAAAACTTTAAGGCATGAAAATATTATTTACCGTACATGTAGGAGGGAGAGAGTTGCCAAAGTTCAACTGAAAAAAACTAAAATTTACTAAAAGCGTGGTAGGGAGAAGTGAGAACACAAATTCTTGATAGTTCTATTGACTACTACTGCAAGTGCTGCTTTGTTAGTTCAATTGGTTATGTTTTAATATGTTTTTGTTGGTTTTAATATATATATATATATATATATATATATATATATATATATATATATATATATATATGGAAGCAGATCAAAAATTTTCCTTAGAAAACCTCCTAAAAATTCCCTCACTCTCAACCGTAATTTAATGTTAATATTAATGTTAATATTAACATTAAATACTAAAATTAACATTAAACTTAACATTAGAATTAATATTAACATTAATATTAACATTAACATTAATACAAAAATAAAATAAATATTAACATTAATATTAACATTAAATTACGGCTGAGAGTGAGGGGAGTTTTCTAAGGGGGGATTTTGATCCGCTCCCTATATATATATATATATATATATATATATATATATATATATATATATATATTTTTTTTTTTTTTTTTTTTGGAACCAGGTAAATTGTTTCTGGAATCGCTTCCACTGGGATTCGAACTCCTGACCACTCGGACCGCATGCATCTCTCTTAACCACTAGGCTAGAGGTCATCTGCCCCTATATATATATATATATATATATATATATATATATATATATATATATTGAAAGAAGGATTGTGGCGAACGCTCCCACCGGGAATCGATCTCCTGACCACTCGGGCCGCATGCATCTCTTTATATATATATATATATATATATATATATATATATATATATATATATATATATATATACTAGTATATCACCCGTGCGATGCACGGTTTGTATATTTAAAATTATTTTAAAGCGCAAAATAAATAAGTGAATGTTCTTCACATTTATTTAACATTTGAAATTAAAACAAAAGTTAGAATAAACTCAATTTTGAAATACATGTAAGATAACATTACATTAATATGATTATTTAATAATTAAATTTTAGCAACGTAATTATCATTAGTACTATGTATGTAATTCACAAAATATCTTGGACCAACATATATTAATATGTTGTTGAACGAATTATAATAATATATACCTCAATGTAAATAAAATAAAACGATAAAGTCTATTTTGATGACATAAAAGATAACATTTCACTTACTTCTACAAATTTTGAAATACTTCCTTATACACAACATTTGTTGTTGAATTACATTGATCTTCATCTTGGCTGCATATTAAAATCTTCAATCCTTTCTTACTTGTTACCCTTGAAACCGCAACATATAACTGTCCGTGACTAAAAACGGGATTCTTCAAGAAAAGTCCAACATGAGAAAGTGATTGACCTTGACTTTTGTTTATTGTCATTGCATAAGAAACAATCAATGGATATTGTCTTCTTTGAAATTTGAAAGGCAATCTTGGATCAGAAGGTGTCAGTGACATTCTTGGAATCAAAACTTTATTACCAGCATTGTCTCTACAAAGAATCTTTGCTTTAAGAACACGATTGCCTAATTTTGTAATCAGCAATCTAGTACCATTACATAGGCCAGCTGAATGATCTATATTTCTTAATAACATTACTGGGGTACCAACTTTCAATTTTAACTCGTGATTCGGTACACCTGAACATTTAATACTATTCAAGAACTCTGGAGTGTGAACATCTGATAATAAGTCAACATTGGCATCTGACTTGGATGGACTATCAGAACTTAAATATGTGCTTGCGTTACCAGAATTCAGTGAGATCATGTACTCATTTACAGACTCGACAACATCAAGAGTTGGCGCTAATATAGCTCTATCCTTCAAGAAATCTGGATCGATGACGAAATTCGCAAATGAAGGATATGTGCTCTCAACAATTGTTTGCAGTGGATCATTTGCATTACTAAGTAAAATATCACTTGGAATATCGATACTTGCACAACCATCATTATGCCCTCCAAGTGTTCCATCTCCTATACTTGCAATCCATTCAGAAAACCGTTTGAGCTCTTCACTTTCAGATGTTATGCTACAACCATGAAGTCTCATGTTTTTTGTCAACCTCAAAACTTTGCAGTTTTGCCAAATATAAGAAGAATTTATAGTTGCATGAACTATATCTTGTCTACTACCTTTCGGAATTACAGGCAATATTTGTCGAAAATCTCCTCCGAAGACAATTGTTTTTCCTCCAAATGGTGTCTCAGAACTTAGTGGATTGCTAAACTGTATTATATCTCTAAGCGATCTATCCAACGCTTCAAAGCAATATCGATGCATCATCGGCGCTTCATCCCAAATTATAAGTTTGCACCTAACAATTAGGTCTGCAAGTTGACTTCCTTGTTTGATATTGCATGTTGAACCCTCATTTACATTTATTGGAATAGCAAATCTTGAATGAGTTGTTCTTCCACCAGGCAACAGAAGTGATGCTATCCCACTTGAAGCCACATTTAGAACTATTTCTCCCTTAGATCTCAAGCATGCAGATAATGTTTTCCAAATGAACGTTTTTCCAGTACCGCCATATCCATATAAAAAGAAAACACCACCATTTGTAGAATTAACAGCATCCATTATTATGTCGTAAACATGTTGTTGTTCATCATTCAAGCGAGCAAGTAGGTGCACGTGTTCTTCTGCTAGAGCCGCTCTATCATAATTTAATTCATCATGCACCAATCTATTTGTAGAATTTGATAAGGAGTCCATGTTTGGAAATGGCATTGATGGAAATTCTCGCAAACTTCTACCACAATTTCTCAATAACTTTTCAATCTCAACCAAAGCGTAATTCTTAATGTCATCCTCACTCATAAGCAAATCTAGAATTAAAGAGAGAGAATATGTTGTAATTAATTATAAAGCTATATTAACGATCAAATAATATGCAAAACACAAATTAAACTTAAAAATAGAAAATAAAACATTTTACCTTGGTCGTGCAACGCAATTCGTTGATTATATAAAACATCATCTGATAAGTATGTTCAACACTTGTTCCAAAGTAATTCAGGCCGACTTATAGAGCAAGATGACAACAATGTCACAAATAAATTTCTCAAAGAATATGCAGATGCCCAATAACTTGCCTCAATAATACCATCGATATACTCATCATCATCCTTCAATAAACCTAAGACATAGCAAGCTTCACGATATGACTCGTAATGAATACCATTGACTTTCTTAATATCATCATAGCATTTAGGTCCACGGACGATATTGAGAAGACATCTTAAATGGTACATCTCACCGCAACCAGGTGGAACATAAAAAATTCGACCTAATGAGAAACATTTTTTCTCGGAGTCCACTCTCTAGTCTTCTGTTTCCAAACAAATTTTTGTGGAAATTCTGCATATGTGAGATTTTTTGCCTCTGGATATCGCTTGTTCGCTTCAAACCAAGCTAAGAACATGCTTTCATTCACACTGGCACGATCAATAATGGTATCAATAGCATCTGCGTCTGAGAAAATAATAGGCTGCTCGTCGGGTAAGTGAAAGCTAAGTCGCTCAACAGGAGGATTCTTATATTGGATCTCAAAACCAAACAATCTCCATGCTGCCTCACAAGCAGAAATGTATCTACAATCGTAATACATGTTAATTTCATCTATTGGTTTTTTGGTTTCCTCATCGTCCGTAGTTCTATAGAAGGATGCAGTTACACGATCATGCCCTTTATTCACATACTTGAACAAATATTTTATAGATCGAGACTGATTGCACCATTCAACATTCATATGACCACCATACTTCAACAATAGATAACGATTATGAGGCACTACAAATCGATTATCTAGTTCAACGCCATTCTTTAAAACCGTTCTTCCATCATCTCTGCGTCTATATACTGGATATCCGTCTTCATCAACCAAAGTATTTTCAACAAATTTTTTTGGAAAATGCTTTGAGCAACGACCATCTGACATACATGGTGAATTCTTTCTTGCAACACCACAAGGTCCATGTATCATAAAATCTCGCACTGCATTGTAATAGATAGGATCTAATTTTTTATCAGGAATTTCTGCTGAGATTATATGATCTATATATTTACCCGATGGAAACTTATCTTCTTTCGCTAGGAACAATAAAATATAAGCATGCGGCAACCCACGTTTTTGAAATTCAACCGTATATATAACTGAAAAACAATAGAAAAAAATTAATATTAAATCTATTAATAAAACACATGATTAAGTACAAAAAATATAGCAAAATCATTACCAGCTCTAACTGTTCCAAATATTTATTATGTTTCAGATCTTTGATCAGCCCATCCAATTTCACCTTGAAAACCCTACATAATATATCTGGTCGATCTTCAGGATGAAGACATTTTTTTCAACATATCGAAGTATTTCAGGCCATTTGGGGTTGCATGTAAATGTTATAAACAAATCCGGGTAACCAACCCATCTGCATATTGCCATTGCATCTTGGTAATTTTGAATCATGTACCGGGCACCTCCTGTAAAAGAAGATGGTAGAATGACTCTTTTTCTTGAGTAGTCGGATCTGTTTCACCTCGTAATAATGCATCTGTAAGACCTTTATACATCTCACAACCGTAATTGTTTTTGATGCGTTCGAATAAATTTTAATCTTGCAGATTCAACCATTGTATAAGCATCAACCAAAAATTGTTGCATAAGTCTTTTAGTAGCAAATATGATAGAAGGCTCATTATCCCTTTCATGCAGTCTATAAGCAAACCATTCTCTAGTACTTACTCTCCTTCTTCCACCATTACCTCTATTTGTTGATTCAGATAATTGAATGTCTTCTCTATAACCATCTTCACCGTAGGGAAAGATCAAGGGGTATTGTAATGCTAAATAAGAAGCATGTAACTCATTTATTCGTTGTAGGTTCCCAGCTTGTGTTTCAACCATAATATCTCTATCACCTAAGCATTCATCAAGATCTCCAACTATCAAAGCAGCAACTTCAGAAACTGTAGGTAAATTATACTGTCGTCCATCTCCATGTCTCCTTCCTATCAATTTCAATCGGACGCTTGAATTACCTCCTTCACATATTTTTTCGCGAGCCATTCTAAAAGACTTCACTAATACATTATTTTGATCCAACATATCCTTCAACTCACGTACAATTTCTGCATGCAAATTATTAATATTACCGTTCTTCCTGAAAATAATGTAAAAAAATATAAGATAACTGAATATATTAATAATCAATGATCAATATACAATTGTACATATCTGGGAAAAATATTCGATAAATACCTAACAGCTTTCATTCTGTTTTGAATTTCATTTTCTGTATCATAAATATATAGCTGTGCAAATTTTGGACTTGAACCTTCAACGGGTAATAAACTTCCTAATAGATGGTAGTTTTGTCCATGCATTCTAAAAATTGGTGGAGAATTTCCTTGATTTGGTTCCGGATCAACCTTGCCTCCCATTGAAGTGAATGAGAACATGCTGTTATATGATCTTATATTTTCTAGAAAATGTTTGCTCTTATCACTCACACCATATAATAGATCATTTAAAACTTTAGGCGGGCTCTTCATTGGTGAAATTTGAATCTTTCCTTGCATACAACATAAAGAGTACGTCGGATTTTTGCATTTGTAGGAAGACTGCACTCTCTCGTCATACCAAAAGTGTGCACCACAAAAGTTACATTTATAAGTTGGATCGCCAATATCCCAATAATCTGTTAATAAAAAATGCCAATAAAATATAAATAAATTACAAAATCCATAAACTAAACTAATAAGTACACACATAAACACACAATCTTTTATAAACTAATACCAATTTTAGGATTTGCATGTCCATGATCAAATTTACAATCTCCATTCGTCAATTTAACAACAACTGCAACAGAAAAAAGAATTATTACGCATTCGATCTATCATACAAAAACTGAAACTAATTTCCTTTTAAGAAAAATTGAAATAAATCACAAAATTTAAATACTTGAATTTTAAAAAAAAATTAGGCTTACAACATACTTGAAGACTCCTCATCTGCAGTTAAATCAATTGTTGTTAAATCACTATTTTGCTGCAAATTTGAGGTTGTATATTTCTTGCAATATAGTGAACTTTGGTTCATTGAAGTAGATAAATCAACTGCTTCACTTGATCCACACACTGCATAATATTAAATGAAATTCAAAACTTTGCAAAAATAAAATATATAAGTATGTATGTATAATTTAATAATAAATATCAACCATACCATTCGTTATTTCGCTAAAAGGATATGTAGAAGTATGACACACATTATTAAACAATACGCTGCTAGAATACAGCTGTTTGCCATATGGATTTAAATCTTCTGCAAAAAATTAAGAAAAAACTTAGAAAAGTAATAACAATACAATAATAATATATAACATTTTTATTTATAAAAATAGTAAATTAGGCTCTAATAGATTATCGTAACACATTTTTTAGTATATATATATTCGTTTTAGGTTTGGGAAAAAAAAACTCACTCGAATGACCATCATCATTAGTTTGTAAAATCACTCTCGATGGATCAGAGTGTAGTTTTGTAAATCTCTTCGTCGAGTAGTCAAATGATCTTTTCTTCTGAGAAACAATTAAATCCGCAGGCTCACTTGACCCACATACTGCATACAAATCAACATATATATGTATGTACATATATATTGTTAGATAGATATGTAAAAATCATTAACCATTAAATACTTTGTGAAAAAAAATCATAACTTACCATTCGTGATGTCACCGAAAGGAGATCTAGATGATGGACAACTGGTCATGTTCGAATCGTTCCCACAAATTACGTCCGATTGAAATTTTTTCTGGCTTGATGGAGGCGTAAATTTACCTAAGTCCACATCTATATTTTTAACAAAAAATAAAGAATAATTAAGTAAAATTTTAACAAAATTTAAACGTAAATTATGTATGTCATAAATTTTTAACAAAATTTAAACGTAAATTTAACAAAATTTTAACAAAATTTTAACAAAATTTAAACGTAAATTTTAAAATTGTGTATGTTATATATATATATATATATATATATATATATATATATATATATATATATAAGTTTTTATATTAATATTTTTAATCTTCCATAAATTGTGGTTTTGGGGAGACAAAAAAAAATTGTTGAAACGGTGCTTTGGACTGTGGTTTCGGGAAACCAAAAAAAATTGCTGAAACCGTGGTTTTAGCCCACAGTTTTTTTAGACCATGGTTTTAATAGCCCACGGTTTTACCAACCGACGGTATTCCCAAGACCTCAGCATTGAATGGTAAAAGAATCACTTTATTTTTCTTCTTTTCCTCTCTCCATTCTTCTGTTTCATCTTCCCGTGCACTTGTGTATACATTTGGTTTTCTTGGGTTTAAATTCTTTTTTTTCTCTTAAAATCTATTTTTCGTCCGGCTTCTCTTCTTTTAATCTCTTAATTCTTTTTTTTTGCTTTAATCTTCCTCCTTCCATCCGTATGCTGCATCGCACGGGTCATAAAATCTACTTGTGTTTTTTTTTTTTTTTTGATTATAAGCATGGAAATGGAATTTAAATGTTTATTTTTCGTCCGGCTTGAGAATTTTTTGTTCTGGAATTATTTATTTTGCCAATTTATTAGGTTTTCGTCCAGTTTTCATTGTTCCCTCTTTAATCCATAAGTTGTGGATGTTATAGATCTTGGATGTTATAGATCTTGGATATATTGAAAGTTTTGTGGATTTCGAATATTTTTGCGGTTGCGAACGGATTTATGTAATAAAAAAAAAATTTGTAGTGTTTATTTATGTTGTCAGTTTTTTTCATTAAAGAATTTAAATTTATTTTTACAGTTTAAATCCAACAATTTATATTTCATGTTTTTTCTTATAAATTCATGACCCAGAAAGATAGATTAAAGTAATCAGAATTTAATATATATATATATATATATATATATAATTTTTTTATATTAATATTTTTTTTTCTTCCATAAATGGTGGTTTTGGGGAGACCAAAAAAATTGCTGAAACGGTGGTTTTGGACTGTTGTTTTGGACTGTGATTTTGGGGAGACACAAAAAAATTACTGAAACCGTGGTTTCAGCCCACATATTTTTAAGACCATGGTTTAGTAGCCGATGGTTTAACCAACCGATGGTATTAGGGAGACCTCAGCATTGAATGGTAAAAGAATCACTTCATTTTTTTTCTTCTCCTATTTCCATTCGTATGTTTCATCTTCCACAAATTTGTGTTACGTTTGGTTTTTCTTTGGTTTGTAATTTATTAATTATTTTTTCATTTAATCTTTCTCTTTCAATCCGTATGCTACATCTCTTTAGTAAAGACTACTTGTCGTTTTTTTTTTGTAAGCACGGGAAATGGAGTTTAAATGTTTCTTTTTCAACGGAAGCCAAGAATTTTTTTTGTTCTGGATCTAACGATTTAGGCCATTTTGTGAGGTTTTTGTCAAATTTTTATTGTTCTCTCCTTAATCAATAAATTTTGTATTTTATAGATCTTGGATATATTGAAAGTTTTACATATTTCAACCATTTTTTTTTTTCTTTTTTTACAATACATGCAACAACATGTTCGGGTCTTCTATTTTTTATTTGTCTTGTTTTCGAACAGGATGCTGAGAAATTCTTTTATTTTATTTTTTTGAACGATTTTTTTGAGCCTCATACGGTTTTAGGAAACTGTGGTTTTGGGGAGACCCAAATAATTTCGGAATGGTTTTAGCCCACAGATTTTGAAGAACATGGTTTTAGTAGCCCACGGTTTTACTAAACCATGGTATTGGGAGCATTTAATGGTATAGAATCACTTCATTTCTTGTTTCATATTCCTGTTTTTCCATTCGTACGTTTCATCTTTCACAAATATGAGTTATATTTGTTTTATATTCCTGTTTTTTCTTTCCTTTTTTTTTAGTTTTTCTTTTTCATTTTTTAATGTTTCCTTTTTCGGTTCTTTCCGTTATTGGGGCAGGAAACTGATTCTGTTATAAAGATATATACATTAAATTTATTATTGATTAATATTTACAGGTATTTGTTGCCTTCTATGAGTCAATGGACTACTTCGAGATGGTCAGCTACTAATTGAAGGTATAAATCTACTCTTGTACTAAATATCAGGTAAATAAATTTAAATATAGTCTTATGCTGAATATTTTTAGAATAATGTTGGTACAGTGTTCTAAATACAACACGTTATTTATGTTGGTACAGTATTTTTATAACTAATATCATTATAAATTTGAATATAGTCTTGTAAAATAATGTTGTTACACTATTTTTTAGGACCAACACGTTATTTATGTCTGTTAAATGGTAATTTTCAGCTAAATAAGTTAGAAAAGTTATCTGATGTTGAAAATGTATATTATTGATAAAATTATTCTGCACTATTAGAAGTAACTGAAATTAAAATAACAATTGAAGCATAACAACAGAAATTAGATGGAACTATTACCTCCTTTATCGTTTGTAAGTTTCGGACGCTTGTTAAGTGTTGTACTCATTGTCAGCTTCTTCATTCTCAATTTCTTCCTTTGTAAGAGTTCCTTCCTTGTTATATTTCTGTTGTGATTTGAAGTGACAAAATTGAAACACCATTCTTGAATGTGCAAGTCCAATATATAGACATACAATTAATGATTAATTTTGTATTGGGAGGAGGGAAAACAGGAATGCCAACAGTTTTTGCTGTTATCCACACATCATTAGAGGTGTATGAATTTGTCTATGCATCGTTTTTCGTATAATTAGGCCAATATATGTAGGCTGTCAATTCATCATTAGTTTGTATTGGGAAGACAAAAGCAATCTTTTAAAATAAATATTCTGATATTTGGTTTTTCCAATGTATACATACATGTTTTAAACATAAAGCATTTTTTTTTAATGTTCCAATATATGTAGGCTGTCAATTCATCATTAGTTTGTATTGGGAAGACAAAAGCAATCTTTTAAAATAAATATTCTGATATTTGGTTTTTCCAATGTATACATACATGTTTTTAAACATAAAGCATTTTTTTTTTAATGTTCAAATGATGTGTGAACAACTATTTTTCTAGATTTCAAAAAAACAGTTGTATTTAGAACAATATTTAATATAAACATTATAAAACTCAGTTGTCTGATCTGTAATGTTACAATAATCAATATGTTTTAAATTGTATTATTTAGTTGTGTTTAGAACAATATTTAAATTGTATTATTTAGTACAATGTCTGATCTGTATTATTTAGTTGTCTGATCTGTAATGTTACAATAATCAATATGTTTTAAATTGAATTATTTAGTAATGTTTAGAACAATATTTAAATTGTATAATTTAGTACAATGTCTGATCTGTATTATTTAGTTGTCTGATCTGTAATGATACAATAATCAATATGTTTTAAATTGTATTATTTAGTTGTGTTTAGAACAATATTTAAATTGTATTATTTAGTACAATGTCTGATCTGTATTATTTAGTTGTCTGATTTGTAATGTTACAATAATCAATATGTTTTAAATTGTATTATTTACAATAATCAATATTTCCAAATTATGACTTTTGAATTTTAATGATAATATTATGAACCTATATTTTGGTTGTTAAACATCAAAATTTGATGTACGGCATTTAATGACATTCGAAGGGTGATAATGTATATGTTGTATGCACTGCCCTTTTTTCATACAATTGGATTTGAAGAAAAATAATTTATATGTTTGCATGTAGTTTGCTGCTTTAATATACCATCTTAATTGTATGTATAATCAACATTTTATGATGTACCAAATGTCATTTCTTATTTGTAGTCATGTTTCCCTGTTTTCTATACACATTGCAATGGTCAGATTTTCTTAAAACCTGAGTTTGTATCCTCCCTAGTACTCAGAAATGAACTGGTTGTGCATTAGATAATGTGAGTCATTGATTTCATTTACATTCCACTGTTTCAAGATTCGTAGGATACTCAATCCAGTACATTATTTTTTAGATCCCCAAAACTGGGATTACAATTTCGTTAATAATAACAATCATTTGTTTGCTGCTTTAAACCATCATCTTATTTGTATTATTAATCAACTGTTTAAGAATGAAAAATGTCATTATCTATTTTTCTTAATATTGACAATCTTGAACTTATTTGTAATTATGTTTCCTTGTTTTTACTAAATTAGATTATCTAATAGAAGCAAAAAAGGATTATATAATCTCTCTTCAACTAAATCTTCATGACAATTTTTAACACAAATGAAAATAACATTGAGAATAACATAAGTTGAAGCAACACAAAATGTTCTTTTAAGAACTGGCACAAAATGTTCAGCACCAATGAGAATAACAAAAGTCGAATAACATAAGTTCAAGCTCACACAAAATATTCAAAAACGTCAATTCCTCATTACAAAGAGTTTCTTTTAAGCTGAATGATATTAAAAGCAATAATGATCAAACTAAGGTAATCTTCATTCCTTCTCTTTCTTTATTTCAATCTTCATCTTCTTTGATCCTGCTGTTGTTGAGTATGCATCAACCAACGACATCTTCAAGCGGGAATCTTCAGGAGTTTCCATAGACTCATTTTCTTGTGAATATTTAACATTTGGTGTTGAAATCATCTCTCCACACGATCCAATCTATTCAAAATAGTTCAAAATTTATAATTATTTGTATTGTAAATGAAAACAAAAATGACTAATTAAAGGAAAACTTGTTTACCATTTCGAAATCATTATCCTCCTTCAACAAATTTGAAAAGATATCAGATTCCTGTAACCAAATAATTTTAAACAGAATATTTTAAATATAAATTAAAGTAAATTCAAACAACCAAGATGTTAACACATACCTGACTATCTTTAAATTGTTCAGAATATAGTGAAATTAGTCCTTCATCGGTAGTCAACTTTAATACCGTAAATGATCCAGTATAATTACGTACTTGTTCAGATCGTACTTGAATTTTGAAGAAAATTCTCAAGCCAACTAAATTTTCTATTTCCTCTGGAACTTTGTTATCATTTTCTGATTCCTACAAATTTAAAAAAGACAAATTTAGGTATAGTCAATAAATTTTCAAATATGTTTAGAGCTTATTTGCAAACGTACCTCTGTCATCTTCTTTTTTAAGTCCAAAGCTTTTTTTCCAATAAGCTGAACGCATTCCTTGTCCCATAATAGTAAATCAATTTCTCCGGTAGTGTCAATGACACGAACATTAATTTTGTACCTGTCACATAAAATTGTATTTAGGTTTCTAGTAGAATAGTAGTTGAATTTAGTTCTCAAGTAGTATAGTAATTGGCTTTAAAAAGATTGTAGGTTATTACCTGATGTTAACATCTTGTTCAAATTTGTCACACCTGTCACAGTAAAATAAATCGTCGCATTTATCTAGTTTTTTTTGGACATTTGTTACACGATAAATACCACCAAGCATTCTTTAATACAACTTCAACAATTTCAGCATAAACCCAAAAGCTTCCAATCTGATAATCAATAATGAAAAATCTAGATTAATATTATAATAAAGGTAAAAGATGTAATAAAATATAATTATCAAATGTAAATGAAAGAAATATATACCTCATGGTTATCTTTCAATTTATCAATGGTCCGAACTACAGCATGGCCACTTGATAATTCATTTTCAACCAAATTTGTAGAAGTAAGGGAAACTGTACTTATAGTGATTGATTCACTACTTTCCTCAACAATCCTTCATGAAGTGGACAAATATTCATTAATTTAATTCTGAGTACTAATGTAAACTATAATAAAGCAAAAAAATAAATTTTATTATCACAATGATTTAGTTACCTTGCTTTAAAATTTTCAATATCTGGAATGTCAACATCAAAAATCAACCTTGAAACATAGAAGGTGTTGGATGCTGTAACTTGTCCTATTCGGAAAACAATGCAATTTAAACTTGTATTAAACAATTTTATAAATTTGGAAATGAAGAATGAAAATAAAATTATATTGCAAAAAAATTAAATTATACCACGGTTTATTACCTCTATATAATTTCGTACGAAACATCTGTAAAATTACTACAACAGGTTCATTTCTGCCATTGTTAACGTAAGAAACCATATCATCCACCAAATTACCCCACAAAGTACATGGCAGACGATGTTTCCTACAAATACAAATGAATTTAATTTTTTTGTTAATTATATAGATAATGTTAAAAAAAGAATATTAAAAAAATTAAATTATTACTCATTGTCCTCGAGAGTAATATCCATAAGTCGTGTTGGTCCATCTTTCAAATCCCTTTGTTGGGGAGGATCTAATGAAACAACTCGTCCAATAATATCTGAAATTGATGGTATTTACAAATAACATTAAATTTGATGAAAAAAAATTATTTCATATTTGTAATAATTTCTAAAATTTAACAATGTATTTACCAATAAGTTTGTTATCATCCAAAGATTCTTCACTTGTAAGATCAGAAAACTTTTGAAAACTAAAAACAAAGGAAGGAAACTTATCGTCAAATATTTCAACAACTTTCGTTTTTGCCAAGAATAATATCTTGTATTTATTTGCGGTTGTTTTATATTTCATGTTGTTATTTGTAACAACAAAACAACGAACAACATAGACTCTTCTCTCATTCAACAAAGGTTGAAAGTTGGCGATTAAGTCTTTCTTAATACTTGCATGAATTCGATCTCCCTACAAAGGAAAAAACTTTAATTAGTACAAAAATATTTATGCTTATAATTTATCCAAGTATGCAGCTAAGTTTATTATCATTGAAATACTGCAAATATTTTTAATTATGGCTAATTGGTATTATTATTTATTATTCAAGATATTATGTGAATAAATTTGTTCATTTGATTCTGTTAATTTTTATTACATGTTGGTAAGTTATCATCATCATATTTTTCAATTTATTTCCTAAGTTGTATGTACATTTATGGATATATTTATATATGAATGTTGTTTTAAAATTTAATTTTATTTTCATCTTTATTTTCAGTTGATACAAATGAAGGTTAAGGAGTTTACTGTAAGTTAGTATCATCCTACAATTATCTACATTCGGCTATTGTCAAAACCATTGGCGTGGCATTCGTTGCAGCCATTGGCCATTGGCAATGTGTTCGTGTGATCCGATGTTGTAAAAGATGCTGACTTTTTATGGTATTTGTGTTTTTTTTGTCGGAATCCAAAACAATGTGTTTTATCATTTAACACATTTCGTTCGATTATCGCTAAAACCATTGGCGTGGCATTCATTGCAGCCATTGGTTTATCGACAATGATGATTTGACATCCAATGGCGAGGTATTGATTGCAGCCATTGGATGGTTATCCTAAATCTGAGTCTACAGCAGTTTTTTACATTATTATACATCAATAGAGAAACAGAAGAATATATAAAAATTTGGGGAACATAAAACGTACGAATGGAAAGAGGAGAAGAAAAAAATGAAGTGATTCTATACCATTCAATGCTGAGGTCTCTCCCAATACCATCGGTTGGTAAAAACGTAGGCTACTAAAAACATGGTCTACAAAATCAGTGGGCTAAAACCACCGTTTCAGCAATTTTTGGGATCTCCCCAAAACCACAGTTTCCTAAACACGTTAGATGCTAATGGTTGATATTAAAATTTAACAGATTCAATGAACATGTAAAAAAAAAAAAAAAATACACGGTGTGCGTGTATAAGCGTAGTTTTGTTTCCCTGATTTGTTACAGTTTTAAATGGCATGAGATGATACAATATTCTGATAATGGGTTCTTTAGAAATTATATAATTGTTATTTCGTATTTTATTGATGAGTTCCACTGAACACATGTCACTTATTTTCCTAATTATATTTGTATAACAAACTGTCAATATAATTAATGATTAAACAATGATGTTTCAGTTTTCCCAAACCATAATCACTACTAAATCTGATAATAATTTTGTATATTGTGTCTTGATCTGTCCAATGGTTAACTGTAAACTTTGAGTTCTTGGGTCTGTCAAAACATAATCAGATTTCCTTTACTCTATGAAACCCTGACTTGAATGTTTATATTATGAAACATATTGAAAGTGTATATTGTTTTCAGATTTCATTACCACTATTATATTTGATATAAATTGATGTATATTGTGTCTTGATCTGTCCTACAGGAGCAATGGTTCATGTTAGATAGGCTTTGTATGATAGATTATGTTTTTGGTTCATTAATGATAATTTGTCATGAGGAATGAGACTGTTTTGGTAGACTCAGATACATTCACTTCTGTTTTTAACATTTTGTAATCTGATATTCGATTTTCATTACTCCTTGTCAACCCATAGCTGGGGGAAAATGAATGTTTAATTCATAGTTAAATGTCAATTTTGATTTCTTGGGTTTGTCAAAACAGAATTTGATTTCCTTTACTCTATTTTGTTTTCAGAGTTGGACGGATTGTTGATTCACTGTCTCTTTAATATCAACACACGCCCAGTAAATTGGTTTTCCTTCCATCCAAAAAAACTGAGATTTTTGGTTTTTCCCTAATGTAAACTATGCTTTGATTTTCTTAATGCTGGATACAGACTCAGATTTATCTGTTTTCTATACACATTACACTGTCAGATTTCCATGTATTCTATACACATTGCACTAGTCAGATTTTCTATAACCATATGTTTTTGTTTTCTTGTTTTATCATTTAACACATTGCGTTCTTATAGTTGAAATAATGGCGGGACATTCGTTGCAGCCATTGGTACACTTGACATGATGATTTGGCAACCATTGGCGGGGTAGTCGTTGCAGCCATATGGTTTTTAATCTAAATCTGAGCCATTCAATGCTGAGGTCTCCCTAATACCGTCGGTTGGTAAAACACTGGGCTACTAAAACCATGGTCTTAAAAATATGTGGGCTAAAGCCACGGTTTCAGTAATTTTTTGGGTCTTCCCAAAACCACAGTCCAAAACCACCGTTTCAGCAATTTTTTTTTGGTCTCCCCCAAAACCACGGTTTCAATGATTTGAATTAACATTTATGTGGGGTACACTTGACATGATGATTTGGCAACCATTGGCGGGGTAGTCATTGCAGCCATATGGTTTTTAATCTAAATCTGAGTCTACAGCAAAATTAATCAACCTACGTTTTTTAATATTGCTGACAGCTATTGTACAATTTGTAATATTTCGTTGTACCAATATGGTTTTTATTCTAATTGTTTATCAGGATAAAAAACCATTCTCACTCTTCCGGGTTTAAAATTTCATTTCCTATTGCTTGAAGGACTTTAGAAATTGTACAATTCTGAGTTGTAATATATACCTGGTTGTAATAATATATGCTGTTGTAGGAAAAGCATTTCTAAGTTCTATATTAACATAATTCTGAGTTTACAGCAAAATTAATCAACCTCCGTTTTTTAATATTGCTGACAGCTATTGTACAATTTGTAATATTTCGTTGTACCCATATGGTTTTTATTCTAATTGTTTATCAGGATAAAAAACCATTCTCACTCTTCCGGGTTTAAAATTTCATTTCCTATTGCTTGAAGGACTTTAGAAATTGTACAATTCTGAGTTGTAATATATACCTGGTTGTAATAATATATGCTGTTATAGGAAAAGCATTTCTAAGTTCTATATTAAAATAATTCTGAGTTTAACTAACATAATCAGAATTGCAGAATGTAATTGGTTTATGGATTAGTAAAGTTACCTCAGAATCGTGAAATACACATTCGAGACTGAAAGGTTGTCCTTTTCCTCCATAGCCGGGTACTTCATACATACGAATAAGCCGAACTTTCAAATTCCAGAATGTTTTCGATGGACTGATCTCACGAATTAGAGAGAAGAAAGGAGCCATGGGTGAAGAATTTCTTTCTTACTTTTCTGAAACGGAGAGTGAGAATGGTTGCCAATTTTCCACTGTATTTATAGACAGTAAATTAAGACAGAATATTAATGTAAATAATGTTGGGAAACTCAAGAGTTGTCTTGGTTATGTAAAAAAGTGGATTTGGGTACCTTACAAAAAATGCATGGGTTTAATTATTGACAGCTGAGTTTAGGCGGGAATATGCTGATTCATGTGAATTTTGAATAATTTGAATTTTGTAAGGTGAAAAAATTGGACTTTTCTTTATTTTTTAGTAATTTTTTATTGTGCCTGAGTTTGGGCGGGAAAATGACAGGGTTTGTAATTTCTTTCAACTATTTTGCTATTATATATATATATATATATATATATATATATATATATATATATATATATATATATATACCTTGTTTTGTTTGAGCGTGCGTTTTAAGTACGCCTTGAGTGCACCTTGCGCCTTTGACTAGCTTGCTCTTCCTCCATCTTGAGTCCTTGTGTTTGGAAGGGTGTCCTAGTGTCATGAGGTTTATTATTATGCGGGCTACGGGGAGGATCAAAATGTATGGCGGTGACTGTTGTTGGATTTACTCTCAATATAAATCGAGGAATTCTTGCAAGTTAATTTGAATCCTGATGTTGGCCCTTGCCTTCTTTTGGAGAGTAATTGGAAACTGTCGTTAGGATTATACATTGGTGGCTGACTGGTAACCACAGGTCCACAGCATGCTTGTGTTTGACAAACGTTTGGATAGGTGTTTGGATATGTTTTTTGAAATTGGGTTCTGAAAACAATTTTCAATATATATATATATATATATATATATATATATATATATATATATATATATATATATATATATATATTAGTTTTATAAATTTCGACTTTGTGTTTGGTTACTTACATCTAAAAACTGATTTTAAGAAACAAATGTTTAAAAATTTCGTTTGGTAAAATACTTTTAGAAAACAATTTTTGTAAAATATGTTTGGAAAGCATTTAATAATTTTTTTAATATAATATTAGAATGCATCTTCAGAGATAATTTGAATGGTTTGAATGATAATAATTTGAATAACTAAAACTAGAACTCTATACCAATCAAGAAATTTGAAATTTAACAGAAATATAATGTTTAGTACACCACACATACTTTGTTCTTGAATAAAACAACATAACTGATTAAAATCAAACAGTAGAGCAGCAAATGTTTTACTTCACAACACTATCCAAATTATGCATTCCACATGTACTAAGCAATAACATCTCTCCTCCTAGCCATCCTCGTAAGATTCTGCTGAGTCAAGTCTAACGTTGGCATATTAGATTCATGTGGTTGATTACCAAAAGGAGCTATAAAATATCTTATCTTCGAATGCCACAAAAAAAAATTGCCATCTGTTGAATATCTACAAATGAAATTGTGCAATCCGCAACTGTAGGGATATAAAATTAGTACCATTTAGTTTGTTAAGTAAACAGGGACGCAAACAATTCAGTTGGTATCACAAAGTCCTACTGTAAGGGGGGAGGAACCACTCTTTCATTCTCATGGTAAAATTTGTACCATTTCAGCTTCATGTATCTATCATGGTTTTACAATCATGTATGATGTGAATTTGTGATAGTAGTTATACTCGGCCATAATACAAATGCACAGCAAGTCTCTTAATGCTTCCATTTACTGTTACTGCATGTGGAGTGAACACATTCTAATGAAGCAATGGATAATGTACGCAGAACTTATTCAGTGGTTCTGAAAGTGGAGTGGACACAAGGCCTGCAAAAAAATAAAAGCAGGTAAATTCAAGATAGCCGTGAGCCTCTAATTCTTACTAAAATGCACACGAGGTATTGTGTCTCAACTGACAGTTATGCAGCAGTATTGTGTGTCTCAACAAAAGAACATATGTGACAGTGCCAGATTATCAGTAGCCAATTGCCAGTGACGGGCAGAGTATCAGTAGCAAGTAGACAGACAGTTATACATTCAAGCGGTTTTACAATGTTGAGATTCAAAGAGAATCCCTGCAACACTAACATTCATAACTGTACAATGTTGAGATTCAAAGGTCTCTGGGCTCTTTGTAGGTCGAGTACTTGACTGACCTTTGCCCTTATGTTGACGTTCTTGTGTAGATCCAATGTCAATGTCATCAAGATCATCGTACATAGTAAGGATGAGATCTAGTGCTAATTTCAGAGTTGGCAAACTCGTCATCAATTGCTCTTTTTTTATTCGAATCTAGTGGTAGTTGTGTCGATACTCTTGAGAGCAAACCGGTGGCAGTAGACAACTTACTTTTGCTCTCAGGTTCGCCTATAATGTAATGAAATGTTTAAATGATTGTGTATAATCTAATATTTTATATATATACTGATAATTAAAATAAAGTATGTGCACCTGGATATAATTATCCCAGACGTCATTTTCAGTCGTCACTGTGTTAGTCTGACTGTCCCATCCGAACCCAGATTTATTTTTTAACTTCTCAAATTCTAGGAACTTAATCCTTAACCGACTATGTTTGATTTTAAGTTGTTTGACAGTAAAGTTACAGTTTTGTTGGGCTTTCGACAAAGTTTTGCCAAATCTTGATGCTAAAGGTAGAACTCATATTGTTCTTTGCCACTTCGGCGTCCATCAAAGACGTGCATTTTCGACGGGTGAACTCCATTAACCAATGTTCTCATCCTGGATTCTTTTCTCCCCGTTGTACATCCAGTTTATAAATTGAGAAATTTTGAGTCGCACTCCACTATATTGGTCATATTTCATGGTGCACTCCACTGCTTTATCTTAATGTAAGTTATCTCCCACATTTCACGGATTTCGTCTAAGACCGACGGTCAACGCGTTTGACCAAATTTTTAGGACAAAAATATCCCTGGCCTTGTTGGGAGGACGGAGGAGCGTCGTGGGGGAGCGGGAGTGACGCCATGGGGGAGCAGGGGCGGCGCCATGGGGAGAGAGGGCGCGGGGGAGGAGGGCGACGCCATGGGGGTACGGGGGAGGGGGGGTGCCGTGGAGGAGCAAGGGAGCGGACGCGTGGTGGTGGTGAAGGAGGTGGTGGTGGTGGTGGTGGTGGTGATGATGGTGATGATGGTGGTGGTGAAGGTGGTGGTGGTGGTGGTAAAGGTGGTGGTGATGATGGTGGTGATGTTGGTGGTGGTGACGACAGAGGGCTGAGCGAGGCGAGAGAGGGGGGGCCGAGCAAGGGGGAGACAAGGGGCTGCTATGAAGGAAAGGGTAATTTTGTCCTAAAATTTTGGTCAAATGCGTTGACCGTCGGTCTTGGACGAAATCCGTGAAATGTGGGTGGTAACTTGCATTAGGTGTGTCACGCCCCGCTCCCGTAGGAGCGATCGTCCTCGCTAAGGCGTGATGCCGCACGAGCCTAGATTGCGCTCGTGCAAGACGAGTTCCATAACGGCCGATTTCAGCGGCTGCGACGGGGTCGTCGCACAGAAGTCCCATGCAGAGACATTGAATAATAGCAGCGGAATTTGAAGCAAAACACAAGTTATTCAAAAGGAGCTCTTTATTGATATTGAAACATAGTTTACAATGGGGCGCAAGACCAATATTACAAGTCTCTCAAGCTCACTCATCTCACATTACAAGTCACTCAGCTCTCTCTCTCTCTCTCTCTCTCTCTCAATACAAGTTTTGACTCCAGCGGAAGCTTCGGAAGGCGACATCCATACATTATGTCCCGTATAAGTCTTTACTCCATGCGGTCGCACACTTCGAATCGCCAAGGAACTCCGTGCCTCGACGCATCCAAGCGAGCTCCGCGCCACGAGCTTCTACCTGTGCCTGCACATGGAAACTATGTGGGTGTCAGTACTCAACTGTACTGGTGGAATGAGCTCCTCGTCCACCCATACAATACCAACACGTTAATTTACTTTGTGCAACTTAGTCCCCTTTATGATTGTCTTTCTACTCTTGTCTTAGGATCAGTTTTAAGACCGACGCCTTGGCCTATTCTGTGTCTCTAGACCATCTCGTGCTTGCAACAAGAACGTTAACTCATACCTTGTCTCAAGATCCTTCTCGTGCCAACAACGTTAACCTATCGAGTCGAGTTTGCCTTACGGCTTAAAATCAGAGACGTAACTACGCGGCAAGACTCCATTCCCGTATGACCGTGCTAGAAACCCTTGCTGAGGCCGTGCCTTGCAACTCAGTGAAACTTAACCATATCGCCGCCTCGCGACCCTTTGCTACTAAATCATCAACTGACCCATCCAACTTTTGAACTAAGTGTCACTTGACCAACTTTGCCTTGCGGCACCTCCTGACTTAAACTCAAGACAACTCAATCATAACATGCAATTTATATGCCGACAACATAAGACTCGACGCCACATCACGTGCCGAAGCACGTCGCCTATGTTGATGCCAAATCTTAGGACCAAATCTTGTGTTCTAACTGTACACACATCCAACTGACTCAATCCAAAGGCACATACGCGGATTGCCGTCCGTGCCGACCCATCTATATGCATTGGTCACTAACATCACAAGCTATCCTGGACTATAGCCTTGCCATTCGGCGACCCTTTCAATGCAAGTAGCTAGCCCCGCTGAAAGTTCCCGAATGACCTGAGCGGTTCGTCCAACTACGGCTATACATGTTTTCCTCCGGAACGACGCGGTCCCATGGCGCCCAGGGTTGCTGCTCGTGAAAACTCCTTCTTGTCGACAAGTTGTCCAATGACCATGCAAGACTCGACACAAACTGACGTCTCACACAGTCATTCCTCTTCCAATGTTACCATCTCTTTCAAACCAATATCCAGACCTCTATCATTTGAGGCCCCTCGACGACCCACGGTCGCGAGCATTCTTTCTATCATTTGAGACCCCTCGACGACCCACGGTCGCGAGCCTTCTTTCCATGTTATCATATTATTCCATTCAACTCATGAACGCCTATTCGATAGTCCTTTCTCCAAAACTCATTAAATCAACCGTGGTTCATGCCCTAAACACTAAGTCCGTGCATCGTGCCTCAAGCCGACTTCCGATCTACGCGACGCTATCACCCAAGTCATACATCATATGACGGGCCTTGGAATCGTGGGACTATTTAACTTGACAACCGCAGAATGAGCGAGACAGCGCTTGGAATGACTTAGGTCGACCGACATAACTTTGCCAAACTTAATCGAGCCTACAACTTAACTCAAGGAACGAGCAAAGGCTATGCCAAGCCTTGCGTTACGGAAGCGTGCGTGCTTTATCGAGCATTTACGCGGGCGACGCCTATGACTTAGGCTACGTTTCATGACTTCGCCTACTCAACCAACTTTCCTTATCCCAAGCCACGGGATGAAGGACCGAGTGTCATTTTCAAAGCACGCCGTGCACCAACTCTAAGCCGACGGTTGGACCTTTCCATATTCTAACTCAATTCGACATGTCGGGATTATTTCCTTAGCTATGTGGATTCGTCTCTTTTATTTTCAAGCCTACTTGTGCGAGTTGAAAACATGCGATTTATTATGTGAAGGCAAAGATGAGGTGAGTTCACCGAAACTACCCCACCTGAGCGAGCGGTCGCCTCGACCGAGCGATGTCTTCGAACAGCCGTTGTAAGGCTAAGTTCGAACGCTGTCGGCGTTCCTATTCCTCCGATTGACTGAGCGGGACGGGGTACTACATCATACACTGTCATGCCCCAGAACCAGAATACTGGAGAGCGGGGGAATGACTCAGCCAGCTACGTATTACGGGTAGATGAATACCGTATAATACGATCAATACTGTCTAACCAGACGAGGGGGTGCATACTACATGATAGTCTTACTATGGTCACTTCACATCTATTGTCTCAATCATTCAAACAAGAAGCAAAAATAGAGAACATGTGAGAATAAGCAGTAAGGCGTCCCAAACGCTCAGTCAAAATGTTTTTGAGATCTGGCTTTACAAAACATGGCCAGATGGTATAGTAACATATACACAATTGTTATCAGCTGCAGTCTGACTTAGTTACAATCATGTAAAAGTAAGTGCAAGACAATCCGACTAACATGTCGGTGCCAAACGACAAAGTATAAAGTAAATAACAAAACGAGTGGTGAAGTAAGGAACCCACTCGAGTCCTCCTGCGATCATTCCCCTAGTATTGACCATTTTGGAGGTGGAAGTAAGATGAGTCTTCGGGAACCGGCTCTAAATCTGGCCATGCAAAACCAGAGAGGTTAAACCTCTAATAGCAAGTACCACAAGGAAGGACGATATGAAGGATTAAACCAGTAAGTAAGAGAATATAATAATAGATCTCTGCTCTCCACTAGGATTCATATAACATCACGACACTTCGAACCAACCTCCCAACCAAACAAGGACAGAAGTTGGCCCGTCATGTCCTGACATTCTGATCATCTTAGTTAGGCAACAGAGTAGGTACAGTACACAAACAATCATCTTGAACGGCCAATCAATTCCTACGGCTTGCTATTGTGAGTCCCAAGTTATCCTGGAATTATGCAAAATAGGGATTCCTCAGTTCTTACTATGTGCGAGCAAGGCTAGTCTATCCAGTCAATCAATTGCGCCAATCATGTAATTAGACGAGTCCCAGCGGGACGCCCGCCGTTAATATAGCATGTACAATTTAATAATATAAGCAGATACCGTTCCCTGCCCGTGTGACAGATTTACAGTATCTGTGGGAACCAGCCGGCCTGTCGGGCACTACTAGTCCCAAGAGGGCTGCCATGTAAGAACTCGGGAATCCATTCTCTCCATGCAATCATTATTTTATTTAACTTAATAGTCTCTACGTTGAGTGAAGTCCCATGCCGTGGATCATGGTCATTCAAATGAGTACTTTTGTACGGGATACGATATGCGCAACTCTACAACGATACCCGTACGGCTAGGTTGTAGGTCTTACATAACGTAATGCAACAATCAAATCTAACCACGGAGTCATCATGCCTTGACCATAAAGTACACATGCTGTTTTGTAAGATAAATAAATAACTAAATAAATAAATAATTAATTTGAAGCCTGCATGTGCTTGTATGCCAATATTCGGGATCGGCTAATCGATTGTAATAGTTCATTACATGAACGTGTCTCATTCATTCAATTCAATAAGACGACTAGCCAGTCTCTTAGTTCCAACTAGGAACGCATGATCAATTATTAGTCAATGTCACAATCATTATCAATGGTGACAAGGCATGAAAGTCAATTAGTATTACATGGGGTCGAGCCTATAACTCGCAAGGTTAAGTTCCAGTCTTACTGGGTATCCATGGATCAATCAAGACACATGACACATTCCACATAACAATCTGTATTAACAATATTAACATATCATGATTTTATCAAGTTCAGGCCAAAAGGCGTAAGGATATAATAGAAGAATTATCATGCCACCATTAAATGAATAAGTTAGAGAACAAATAAAAACACCCAGGTCAGGAAGTCACGCCAACAAGTCTATGCTAAGGCCAAAAGTCACGCCAACAAGTCTAGGCTAAGGCCAACAAGTCACGCCAAGTCTAGTAGGAGTGAGCGTGAAAAGTGGTAAGAAATTCACGCAAGGGAAATTCACGCACGCACAGCGTGAGCGTGAAAAGTGATGCACGCACTCATAGCGTGAGCGTGAAAAGGGAGCGTGAAAAGGGAGCGTGAAAAGCGGGACAAGAAATTCACGCACGCTTGCAGAAATGTGCGTGAATAAAAATTCACGCACGCAAAGATGTGCGTGACTAAAAATTCACGCACGCATGCAAGGACGTGAGCGTGACTGAAAATACACGCAGACACGTAAGAACGTGTGCGTGACTAAAAATACACGCAGACACGTAAGAACGTGAGCGTGACTGAAAATACACGCAGACACGTAAGAACGTGTGCGTGACTGAAAATACACACAGACACGTAAGAACGTGTACGTGACTCAGGAACCTTCGTCCCAAGCCAGAAATGAAGTTCCCATGGTTCAGAATCCATGGACAATCGAGAATACACGCCAAGTTGGGAGATCAAACCCATGGTCAACCGAAAACATAAAACTTAGATCTGGGAGAAACAAGCCAACGAAATCAAAAATACTAAGTACTAAACTCTCTCAGGATCATGAGAGGAAGAGAAATAAACCATCAAAATGGTTCTCCAAGTGGAAGCAAGAAGCAAGATGTACTTGCCTGCTGATGGGTTGGTGGAGAGAGTGATGAGGAAGAAGAAGAAGTAATGGTGAAGAATGAGAGTTATGAGGAGAGAGAAGGAGATGGGGGCTTAAATAGAAAGGGTGGTGGTAGGTGGGGTTTGTGGTGGTTCGGTTCATGTGAACCACCATGAACCCGAGAAAAATCCCCCAGGAACCCGAACCACAAAGCAAGACTAAAGCAGAGAAGTTAAAAGCAGAAAATAAATTGCAGGAAATAAAATGCAGGAAATAAAATGCAGATAATTAATTAACATGGAATTAAAGGGATTTAAATACAGGATAATACATGATAAATACTAAATAAATATATATGAGTTGTACATGTATAAAAATACGTATTCTGGGAACGGGGAGTGACATACACCACTCAGAAAAAGTTTCATCCTCGAAACTAACTGAGTACTTACTCATTGACTTATCACTCGACATTCAACGACTCTCGCGCACATTTTTTTTCCTAGGCATTTCTCAAATCCGAGCCACGCTCGTGCTACCCTCAATCCTTTTCTTCTAAACTCACGATCTCAAAATCCTCGACGCTTTTCCGTTCCTCAAGTCTCACTTGATTCAGCATATCACTTAGTTTGGATCGTGCACACATTCCAGGCGTCCCCGAAATACATGCATTTCAACCAAGCCTTGTGATAGTGAATCCAATTCCACCTATCGATCCATCCACTCAATCCTGAAAATCAATCCTTCCGATGCTAACTCTCGTAACATGGACATCTCGCCTAGCCACTAGGCAATCTCTTTAGGCTAAAGTCAATTGTCAGTATTGGAATCATAGTTCCCAAACAACAATATCAACACTGACCCCATCCTAAGGTCAAACCAAGTTGATAGTACGGGATTTTCTACCCAAGCTCGCATGACTCCGATTTCTAAACATCGAGCATCGATTCCCTACACATATTCCAACGTTCGTCGCACGGGGTCCGAGTCGTTCATCAAAGCCATCCTATTGTAAGTTCATTCAACCAAATCTTCGATACATCAATATCGTTCGTTCAACAAGCCATTTCACAGTCTATTTCTTCAAACACGTCCGACATAATCTGCCTATCAATTCTTCTCAAGTCAAGCACGCTACGACACGATTCACCGCTAAACCATAATTCACATTTCATACTTCCGAAGTCATTCATCCCAATTCACGTAATCGATCACAAGGTCATCTGACTTGACAATACGTTGCGCCCCGATCTCACGCGAGTCAGATTATCCACGGTGGGCATGAATCACCATGCACGCTCCCGCGGGATAATCATCCTCATCGGGACGTAACTCTTGTTCGAGTCTAGACTAATTTATTCTCGATGCGCAGATTGGATCTACTCAATCCTCAAGTTTCATTCATTTATCAATCGCAAGTCCTAACATCCTCGAATTTTCCTTCGCATCAAACCGACAAGTCAAGACAATCAACGTTGCCGCGTCCTGATTTTCCGAGTTCGATCATTCCCGCGATATGAATCACCATGTCAGCGCTCACGGGGAACGATCGCCCCAAATTCGACGTAACGCATGTGCGAGGCTAGAGTTGCGCTCGCACAAGACAAGAATGTCGATGCTGTGGTTATCCGCGTAACCCTCAAGACACAATCGTTTTCATCCAACATTTATCTCAATCAAAATCCTAAGTATAACTCCCAACCGAACAATAACACTTGCACGATCGTCATCCGCCGAGTCAGAGTACCTCCGAGTTATCGCATATCGATCTTTGATATGCCTCAATACCATCGACGATATGCGTAACCTGACGATCTTCCTTTGCAACAAATTTCGAGTCGTACGAATGATGCTATCGTCCGACTGGACAATCTCCTCGACATTCAAATTCAAGTTCGATCATTATCCCTCGAATCATTCACAACATCAATTTCCTCAAACCCAAATTCGCGTATTGTTCATCCGTCTATCTTAAGTCATCGACCAACGTATTTCTTTAATTCGCATCATTCCTTGCTAACTCAATTCATCGAGCAACATTCATTCCAATCCTCCGAGTCATTCGCGTAACTTCAAAATTTAACTTTTCATGCACGCTATCTTCTGTCGTGCTAACTTTCTCTATACGATTTCACCTATCGATTCCCTTTATCAAATCATCCGTTCGCTACACCTTAACTTTTCCTCGATTCGATTTCATCTACTCAATCATCTTCATGTTTCATACTCGTGCAATCTCAATCCCGTGCACGTTCCGTGCACGTAAATTCTAGGTTCGAATCAATTTGTCAAATCTTCAAGACTACAACTTGTTCAACGACACTCAATCTATGGCTTTGCATACGCGCGACGCTTGCTGACGGACTCATCGACACCCCGAATCCTCAATCGATCGGTCGACATCCCTGAGGCTATCGTATACACCACTCAGGGATGAAGTCATTCTACAATTCCTCAAAACTATCATTTGATTCACAATCTACTTCCTCGAATTTCCGTCCGAACGATTCCTCAATTTCCAAGCACGCTCATCTATATCGCACCGACGATATCGTCGCTCGATAGCACCCCTATCGATAATCATCTCACTTTACTCAATTGATGTAATGACCCGCTCCGCCCTAGCGGAACGCCGATTCAAACGGCAAGTGCAACGACTCAAACGAGCCGTCGACCTGAAGAGTTGGTATCGACCAGATAAAGAATCGATGCAAGGCTTACATTAGCCCGTCAAGATGTATCCAGACTTAGACTTTCAAAGACGCGCTCGGAGTATCGCTCGGCCGATGCAAACATCGCTAAGGTGGGTGGCTCCGATGAACCCGTCTTTGCTTAGCCTAGACACATAACAATACGGACACTATTGCTAGAATCGCTAGGCGATAACACCGCGCATGTTAATAAATGACTCAACGTACCTAGCTAAGGGAATAATCCCATCTTGTATGCTTGTATAGAATATGGAAAGGAACATGGAAAATGTGAGAACTCTCGCACCGTACTCCACGCTCGTGCTAAGGCACAAGCTTACGTTCAAGTTTCCTATGCGTTCAACAATGAAATAATGAATGGTTTACAACAATGAAACGGGAAGACTATCGACATAGTCGTTCCGAGTAGAGTATAGCAACATTGAAAGGCCACGGGACCGATGGGTCGCCAAGGCGACTCCCGCACAGGGAGTTGCAAAATGTATAAATGAATGAATGAATGAATAAGTGAATAAATGAATCAATGAATGAAATGAATCAATGAACAAACGGACAAGTGAAAGAAAGAATGAAGAAAAGATAAAAAAGAAAGGAATGGTTAGCGACAGGTGTGACGGGCACGTGCAACGGGGCTCGCTACCCGCGCTGCACGGACGCCAACCTGGTCGATAACGCATTATGGCTAAGGGTTAGCCTACGGCTCGTGTCACACCCCAGAACCAGAATACTGGAGAGCGGGGGCAGACATAGCCAGCTACGTATAATGAAATGGAATCCACGTCACTATACGGTCACGGCTGTCTAGATATATGAGGGTTTAACTACAAGCCAACAGTCTCCTATGGTCATGAACAAGCCTATTGTCTCAATCACAAGCAAGTAGTAACAGTTACAAGATGTCAGAGCACCAAATATACAATAGTAAGGCGTCCCATACATTACATATTGGATGATCATGAAGCTAGTCGTACAAAATGTCAGGACTAGCAAGAGTTTTAGTCAATACATGATCAACCCTAGGATTTGTCAATCATGTTACAGCCCATAGGCAGACAGTAAATAAAGGTGCAATACGAGCTAACACGTGCTCGCCGGCTAAACGCCTCAAAAGAATAATTTTACAAATAGAGTGGGAGGACAAAAGAAACCCACTCGTTGCCAGGGTTACGCCTGGTGGTCACCATCTGGCTGGATAGTAGGTAGATCCTCTGGTGCTGCTCCGATATCTGGCCACACAAAACCAGCTAGGTCAGACCCCAGAAAGAGCAAGTGCCACAAAGGAGGCTTCACTTAGGAACTAAAACCAGCATATCACAAATAAATAGTAAAGGTAATTAAAGATAGTGATAATAGCTGAGATAACAAATATATATTGAACACGGAGAAACCATTCAAGTAGCCAGACTGCAACCCTTAAACCAAACAAGGACCGGGGTTGCAATCCTTCGCCTGAATAGAAACCCGCCTCAATTACTATTGATAAGGTAACACGACAATAAACGAAGAGAGGACGCAGAACTGCTCCAGAAGCCAGGTTACAACCCTTAAACCAAACAAGGACCGGGGTTGTAACCCTTCGCCTGAACAGAACTGGACCCCTGATCTTTATTGTTAAGGCCAGTATAAATAATCATGGTATTGAAGTAAAGGTAAAACATGACGAGCATGACAGGGGGTTACAATAAGACAATAAACGAAGAGAGGACACAGAACTGCTCCGGGAGCCAGGCTACAACCCTTAAACCAAACAAGGACCGGGGTTGTAACCCTTCGCCTGAACAGAACTGGACCCCCGATCTTTATTGTTAAGGCGGGCACAATAAGCAGGACGATATATGATAAGATAACCATGGAACTATTCAGATAGCCAAGTTACAACCCTTAAACCAAACAAGGACCGGGATTGTAACCCTTCATCTGAACAGAACTTGGTATCCCATCATTTATCGATATAAAAAATCATGTCCTGATACAATCTTGTACAGGATCAGGATAAGACTAAGCTGGAATAAACTTCATCCAATCAATCACGGCCAATCAAGAGTACGGCTTGATACTTTTAACTAACTAGGGTTATCACAGGCCTAGTTACTAGCAAGATGCAATGAGATTATCCCGACAGCCACAAGCCCTGCAGACCATCCGGTTATCCGGGTCGAATGTCCGTTTAGGAAGGGTGCACCACATGACTGTGTGCTGGAAATGTGCCCTACTCGTCGGTAGGCTACAAGTCCGCTGAATGCGCCCAGATAACGGGATTGCCTGTAGCTGGAAATCTCTTCATGACTACTGAATCATTCTAGTTAATTAGCCTTAGTCAAATTCAGTAGGTACCCCTGACCGTGGTACTCAGGGATCCCCATCCTAGACATGATGCAAGACAGTACCAGTTTATTTGTACAAACGCAATCGCCCACGGTGTCCAGGTCAGTCATACTTGTCATGTCAGGCTAGCTGTCATAACAGCATGTCGAGACAGATCATGCCAGTTTACTTGTCAAGAGTACGCCACAGTGGACCACTATCGTGTTCTATTCTCACATTATCATAAATGGGAGAAACTTGCATAAAACAACTAGTGACATATTTCTAAAGCCAAGGGAAAGATATACAACTATGACGTTGGGAGTTGGGAGAATTTCTGACCACAAATCATGCAAATAAGACATAGAATAGCCAAAACAGGCACTATGCGGCCTATTCTGCGACATGCGGCTCATGCGGCTCATGCGGCTCAACAGCGACATCATATGCGCCAACTGCGACATGCGCCAACAGCGACATCATATTCGTCAACTGCGACATGCGTCAACAGAGACATCATATGCGCCAACTGCGACATGCGCCTACAGCGACATCATATTCGTCAATTGCGACATGCGTCAACAGAGACATCATATGCGCCAACTGCGACATGCGCCAACAGCGACATCATATTCGTCAACTGCGACATGCGTCAACAGAGACATCATATGCGCCAACTGCGACATGCGCCTACAGCGACATCATATTCGTCAACTGCGACATGCGTCAACAGAGACATCATATACGCCAACTGCGACATGCGCCAACAGCGACATCATATTCGTCAACTGCGACATGCGTCAACAGAGACATCATATACGCCAACTGCGACATGCGCCAACAGCGACATCATATTCGTCAACTGCGACATGCGTCAACAGAGACATCATATGCGCCAACTGCGACATGCGCCTACAGCGACATGCTGTTCATGCTGCAGATGAACATAGAAATGACCAGAAATTGTTTTGGCCATAACTTCCTCATCCGAAGCCGAAATCAAGTGAAACAAAAGCCAAAACTGCATGAAATTGAATTATCTACAACATGGAACAATCAAAATATGAAAATAATGAAGTTTGGTAGATCAAAACCCAAGAAATCCGAAAATAATATAAACTTAGATCTACAAGAAAATATCCATCAAAATAGAAAATGCCAAGTTCTAAAGAGGCTTGGAATCAAGTAAGGAAGAGAAGGGAACAATAAAACTTGAGATCCATCATGAAGCAAGTTTGCACTTGCCTAAGCTCTCTCTCTCTTTCTCCAGGTGGTTGAAGAAGTTATGATAGGGAAGAAGAAGAATAATGAAGAGAGAGAAAGGGGAATGGGTTAATAAAGGGTAGTGGTGGTGGTAGGTAGGGGTTTTCTTTTGGTTCATGATGAACCCACAAGCAAACCAAACCAAGCTAAGCCGAACCAAGCTAAGCCATAACCAATGATATGCCAAAATAACCATGCAGGAAAAATATGCAATACGAGTCAAGAATACGTACACGTATACCAAGATACGTAATACGAACTACAGGCATTACAACTCTACCCACCTTAAAAGAATTCCATCCTCGGAATTTAATCAAGAGGCTAGAATTGCAAGGACAAGCTATACTAATCGTAAGCTATAACAAGCAGTCTATCATGCAGTCATTTATTCAAACAAGGAATTGAAAGCATAAGGCATAAGGAAGACATTATACCTTACGAGTCAAACAGGTCGGGATATCGCGATCGGATATCATCCTCACGCTCCCACGTCGACTCACCCAAAGAGTGATGACCCCAAGCAACTCGGACTAACTTGATAGTCTTGTTCTTGAGTATCTTCTCTCTTCGGTCCAATATAGACACGGGCCTCTCCTCATACGAAAGGTTGGTACCAACAACCAATTCCGAATAATCCAGGATGTGGCTCGGGTCCGGGATATACCGTCGCAGTTGGGATACATGAAATACGTCATGCACCTCACGTAGCGATGGTGGAAGAGCGAGACGATAGGATACATCTCCTACTCGCTCCAGAATGTCGAACGGCCCTATATACCTAGGACTAAGCTTTCCTCGTACGCCGAAACGAATGACGCCGCGGTTAGGCGAAATCCTCAGGAATACATGGTCGCCGACAGAAAACTCAAGAGGGCGCCGATGAGAATCGGCCCAATGACGCTGGCGATCTTGGGCAACTCGAAGATGATCTCTGACTCTTCTGACCACTTCAACGGTCTGAGCAATCATTTCCGGACCAAGCATCTGCCTCTCTCCAACATCATCCCAGGCTAGCGGGGATCGACACTTCCTACCATACAGTGCCTCAAACGGTGCCATCTGGATACTGGCCTGGAAACTGTTGTTGTACGAGAACTCCACCAGGTGCACGTGATCTTCCCACGAACCACCGAAGTCGAGTGTACATGACCGCAACATATATTCAAGAGTCTGGATCGTACGTTCTGACTGGCCATCTGTCTGCGGGTGATAAGCTGAACTGAACTGGAGGTGAGTTCCCAAACTTTCTTGCAAGCTACGCCAAAAGTGCGACGTAAATCTTGAATCTCTGTCTGAAGTGATACTGACTGGTACACCGTGCAACCTGACAATCTGTCGGAGATACATCTCCGCTAGCTGAGCCGTCGACTGACCAACTCTGAACGGGAGAAAGTGAGCCACCTTCGTGAGCCTGTCTATGACAACCCAAATAGCGTCTCTGCCAGCCGGGGATCTAGGCAATCCAGTCACAAAATCCATGGTTACATGCTCCCATTTCCACTCGGGAATCGGCAATGGTTGAAGTAGTCCAGCTGGTCTCTGATGTTCAGCCTTAACTTGTTGGCAGACTAAACAACGAGAGACAAACCGGGCTATCTCCCTCTTCATGCCATTCCACCAAAAGTGCTGACGAATATTATGGTACATCTTTGTGCCACCAGGATGAATGGAATACTGCGAACTGTGAGCCTCCGTCATGATCTCCTGTCTGATATCTCTACTGGGTACACAAAGACGCTTACCATATCGAAGTATACCGTCTTCATGAATGCATAACTCTGGTCTTCGTCCTGCCTCACACTCTGCTCTAAGTCGCTGAAGCTTGGAATCTGCTGACTGCGCCATCCGGATCCTCTCGACTATAGTGGACTGAACTTGCATGCTGGCCATCAATGCCATACTGGAAGGGAGGGCAACTTCTATACCCATCTTCTGAAGATCGGCTAACAGCTCTGGTTGCGCTGTTAGGAAATAAACTCCGGCTCTCCTGCTCAATGCATCTGCAACAACGTTGGCCTTTCCTGGGTGATACTGCAAGTTGACATCATAATCCACAAGCAGCTCTAGCCATCTCCTCTGACGCATGTTAAGATCCTTCTGGGTGAAAACATACTTCAGGCTCTTGTGGTCGGTGAAGATCTCCACCATATCTCCGTACAAGTAGTGCCTCCACAACTTAAGTGCAAATACTACTGCTGCCAGCTCCAAGTCATGGGTTGGGTAATTCCTCTCATGATCACGAAGTTGTCGTGACGCATAAGCTATTACCTTCCCATGCTGCATCAGAACACATCCTAAACCTCTGCCTGAAGCATCACAGTACACTGAAAATCCTCCAGTTCCATCTGGAAGCGTGAGAATAGGAGCCGTCATCAAGCCTCGCTTCAATCTCTCAAAAGAATCCTGGCATTCTGCTGTCCAAGCAAACTGCACATCCTTGCGGGTCAACTGGGTCAATGGCGCTGAAATCCGAACAAAGTCTGAAACGAATCGCCGGTAGTAGCCGGCCAATCCAAGGAAACTACGGACTTCTGCCACTGTGCTAGGTACCGGCCATGTTTCAATGGCCACGATCTTCTGGGGATCCACTTCTACTCCCCCTCGGGTGATGATATGACCCAAATACGAAATGCGATCGAGCCAGAACTCGCATTTACTGAACTTGGCATACAACTGGTGCTCTCTGAGAATCTGAAGAACAACTCTGAGGTGATGCTCATGCTCCGCTTCACTCTTGCTGTAGACCAGGATGTCGTCTAGGAACACAATCACGAACTGATCCAAATAAGGCATGAAGATGCGATTCATGAGGTCCATGAACACAGCCGGCGCCTTGGTTGCTCCAAATGGCATCACAAGGAACTCCCAATGTCCATACCTAGATCTAAAAGCTGTCTTCGGGATGTCCTGCTCTCTGGCTCTGATCTGGTGGTATCCTGAGCGCAAGTCGATCTTCGAAAATACTGACGCCCCCTTGAGTTGATCAAATAAGTCATCTATCCTCGGGAGAGGATATCTGTTCTTGATTGTCACTGAGTTCAAGGTACGATAATCAACACACAATCTAGACGTACCATCCTTCTTTTTCACAAGAAGCATCGGGGCTCCCCAAGGCGATCCACTAGCACGAATGAATCCCTTGGTTCTGAGTTCTTCAATCATCTTGTACAATATCTCTAGCTCTGACGGCGCCATCCTGTAGACTCTCTCTGACACTGGGGCTGTCCCGGGAATCAAGTCGATGGTGAACTCGATCTTCCGCTCTGGCGGCATCCCTGGAAGCTCTTCGAGGAAAACATCCAGAAACTCTTCGACTATCCGAGGTAACTGCACTGCTGCTACTGCCATCCGCAATAATGGAGGAGAAGGTTCAACTTTGCCTCGGGAGAAGGAAAACTTCGGCTCGCCTGGAATGCTAAAAATAACCCTGCCAATGTGGCAGTCTATCCTAGCATACTGGTCCCTCAACCAATCCATCCCTAAGACCACATCATAATCGGCCATCGGGAACTCTATCAATCTAGCAGGAAATTCTCTACCGCTAACTACGATCCGACACGAGGAAAATACTCTATCTACCCCCACAAGTCCGTTACCAGTAAGTATATTGAGCCTTACTGATAATGACTCGGGCTCCAGTCCTACCCGTGTCGCGAATCGTGCAGACATAAATGAATGCGAGGCACCAGAATCAAATAATACTGAAGCTGGAAAGGTGTTGACGAGAATAGTACCTGCCACCACCTCACCTGGTGCTATTCCTTCCTCTCTCATGGTCAAAGCCAGCACTTGACCATGTCCTCTGGGTGCGAGTCCCCTCTGCTGAAAATTTCTCTGCCTGCTCTGGATCAGGGCTTGGGCTTGGGCATACTGCTGCGGTCTCTGCTGCTGGAATGCCTGGGCCTGCGTCGGCAATGGCCTAGGGAACGGGTACTGCAGCTGCTGCTGCTGCTGGACTGGTGTTGGTCCTCTAACAGAAGGACTAGAGAAGGCGGATGAACTCCCTCTGCTCGGGCAATTCCCAACCCTGTGGTCCGGGGCACCACAAACCAAGCACAAACCCTGTGCTCTACGACACTCTGACACCACATGCCCTGGCTTCCCGCAGTGTGAACATCCTACTGCGGAAGACTGCTTCTGCTTCTGCTGCTGAGGGTGCGTCGGGGTGGAATGCTGAACCGACGTCACTGAGGCCGCCCGCCTCGGAGCTCCAATGGTCAAAGCCCTGGCTGCCGGGGCTGGTGCTGAAGACTGATTCATCTGGCCGTGAGATCGCTTCCGACCTCCGGTCCTATCCACTATCCTCTGGGAGGTATACTCATGCCTCCGGGCTGCTCTCAACACTGCATCAAAAGTCTGATGCTCAAACTGCTCTACTGCCAATAAAATCTCTAGGTGGAGCCCCTGTTGGAACCGCTGGGCTCTATCGAACTCGGTCGCCACCAAGGTGGGAGCAAACCGACTAAGCCTGGAGAACTCGGCCGCATATCCATCGACCGTCCTGCCCATCTGCTTTAGATTGGTGAACCTCGTCTGTAGATCATACCGAGCTACAGCATCAAAATACTTGGTCTAGAATCTCTCCCTGAATACTGCCCATGAAATAGGGGCCACTAATCCATCGGCCTGCGCTGCCCACCAGCTACGGGCAAGATCTAGTAACTGCAGGCGCACTACGGCCACCTTCTCGTTCTCTGGAGTCTTGGCTGCTTCTAGAATCACCTCTGTGTCTTGAAGCCAAGCATCTGCAGCGATCGCATCTTCACTGCCGTCGAAGAAGGGAGGGTTCAAGCGCTTGAAGCTGTTGGCCGCGCTATTACCCTGATGACCTCCTCTGGTCAAAGCGTCTGCCACCGCCTGGTGCAAGGCATCTCCTCGACGATCCTGAGAGGCTAATAATGACCTGATGAGACCCACCAAAGTGCCATCATCAGGCTCTGCAGGCTGGACGGGCTGAACTGGTGGTTCTCCTTCGGTAGGCATGACTCTGGAGGCTACTCCTGAATGCTGGACTTGATCTCCAGGTTGCTGCTGGTCCGCGGGAGGTGCTCCGCCTTGCTGATCGGCAGGTCCAGGAACAATGCCGCTGAAGAAGACGACATAGGGAACAATAAGGAAGGACCATGACAGATCAACGATACAAGCGTAGGATCAGGTCAAGATTACAGGGATTCAGAAGATACGAGCAGAGATCAAGGACGAGTACAGATTGAGACATCTATTCGGTAAACCCTCACATATCTTGATTTACAAGACCTGTATGGGCCACCACTAAAACCATGTCACGCCCCAGAACCAGAATACTGGAGAGCGGGGGCAGACATAGCCAGCTACGTATAATGAAATGGAATCTACGTCACTATACGGTCACGGCTGTCTAGATATATGAGGGTTTAACTACAAGCCAACAGTCTCCTATGGTCATGAACAAGCCTATTGTCTCAATCACAAGCAAGTAGTAACAGTTACAAGATGTCAGAGCACCAAATATACAATAGTAAGGCGTCCCATACATTACATATTGGATGATCATGAAGCTAGTCGTACAAAATGTCAGGACTAGCAAGAGTTTTAGTCAATACATGATCAACCCTAGGATTTGTCAATCATGTTACAGCCCATAGGCAGACAGTAAATAAAGGTGCAATACGAGCTAACACGTGCTCGCCGGCTAAACGCCTCAAAAGAATAATTTTACAAATAGAGTGGGAGGACAAAAGAAACCCACTCGTTGCCAGGGTTACGCCTGGTGGTCACCATTTGGCTGGATAGTAGGTAGATCCTCTGGTGCTGCTCCGATATCTGGCCACACAAAACCAGCTGGGTCAGACCCCAGAAAGAGCAAGTGCCACAAAGGAGGCTTCACTTAGGAACTAAAACCAGCATATCATAAATAAATAGTAAAGGTAATTAAAGATAGTGATAATAGCTGAGATAACAAATATATATTGAACACGGAGAAACCATTCAAGTAGCCAGACTGCAACCCTTAAACCAAACAAGGACCGGGGTTGCAATCCTTCGCCTGAATAGAAACCTGCCTCAATTACTATTGATAAGGTAACACGATAATAAACGAAGAGAGGACGCAGAACTGCTCCGGAAGCCAGGTTACAACCCTTAAACCAAACAAGGACCGGGGTTGTAACCCTTCGCCTGAACAGAACTGGACCCCTGATCTTTATTGTTAAGGCCAGTATAAATAATCATGGTATTGAAGTAAAGGTAAAACATGACGAGCATGACAGGGGGTTACAATAAGACAATAAACGAAGAGAGGATACAGAACTGCTCCGGGAGCCAGGCTACAACCCTTAAACCAAACAAGGACCGGGGTTGTAACCCTTCGCCTGAACAGAACTGGACCCCCGATCTTTATTGTTAAGGCGGGCACAATAAGCAGGACGATATATGATAAGATAACCATGGAACTATTCAGATAGCCAAGTTACAACCCTTAAACCAAACAAGGACCGGGATTGTAACCCTTCATCTGAACAGAACTTGGTATCCCATCATTTATCGATATAAGAAATCATGTCCTGATACAATCTTGTATAGGATCAGGATAAGACTAAGCTGGAATAAACTTCATCCAATCAATCACGGCCAATCAAGAGTACGGCTTGATACTTTTAACTAACTAGGGTTATCACAGGCCTAGTTACTAGCAAGATGCAATAAGATTATCCCGACAGCCACAAGCCCTACAGACCATCCGGTTATCCGGGTCGAATGTCCGTTTAGGAAGGGTGCACCACATGACTGTGTGCTGGAAATGTGCCCTACTCGTCGGTAGGCTACAAGTCCGCTGAATGCGCCCAGATAACGGGATTGCCTGTAGCTGGAAATCTCTTCATGACTACTGAATCATTCTAGTTAATTAGCCTTAGTCAAATTCAGTAGGTACCCCTGACCGTGGTACTCAGGGATCCCCATCCTAGACATGATGCAAGACAGTACCAGTTTATTTGTACAAACACAATCGCCCACGGTGTCCAGGTCAGTCATACTTGTCATGTCAGGCTAGCTGTCATAACAGCATGTCGAGACAGATCATGCCAGTTTACTTGTCAAGAGTGCGCCACAGTGGACCACTATCGTGTTCTATTCTCACATTATCATAAATGGGAGAAACTTGCATAAAACAACTAGTGACATATTTCTGAAGCCAAGGAAAAGATATACAACTATGACGTTGGGAGTTGGAAGAATTTTTTACCACAAATCATGCAAATAAGACATAGAATAGCCAAAACAGGCACTATGCGGCCTATTCTGCGACATGCGGCTCATGCGGCTCATGCGGCTCAACAGCGACATCATATGCGCCAACTGCGACATGCGCCAACAGCGACATCATATTCGTCAACTGCGACATGCGTCAACAGAGACATCATATGCGCCAACTGCGACATGCGCCAACAGCGACATCATATTCGTCAACTGCGACATGCGTCAACAGAGACATCATATGCGCCAACTGCGACATGCGCCTACAGCGACATCATATTCGTCAACTGCGACATACGTCAACAGAGACATCATATGCGCCAACTGCGACATACGTCAACAGCGACATCATATTCGTCAACTGCGACATGCATCAACAGAGACATCATATGCGCCAACTGCGACATGCGCCTACAGCGACATCATATTCGTCAACTGCGACATGCGTCAACAGAGACGTCATATACGCCAACTGCGACATGCGCCAACAGCGACATCATATTCGTCAACTGCGACATGCGTCAACAGAGACATCATATACGCCAACTGCGACATGCGCCAACAGCGACATCATATTCGTCAACTGCGACATGCGTCAACAGAGACATCATATGCGCCAACTGCGACATGCGTCTACAGCGACATGCTGTTCATGCTGCAGATGAACATAGAAATGACCAGAAATTGTTTTGGCCATAACTTCCTCATCCGAAGCCGAAATCAAGTGAAACAAAAGCCAAAACTGCATGAAATTGAATTATCTACAACATGGAACAATCAAAATATGAAAATAATGAAGTTTGGTAGATCAAAACTCAAAAAATCCAAAAATAATATAAACTTAGATCTACAAGAAAATATCCATCAAAATGAAAAATGCCAAGTTCTAAAGAGGCTTGGAATCAAGTAAGGAAGAGAAGGGAACAATAAAACTTGAGATCCATCATGAAGCAAGTTTGCACTTGCCTAAGCTCTCTCTCTCTTTCTCCAGGTGGTTGAAGAAGTTATGATAGGGAAGAAGAAGAATAATGAAGAGAGAGAAAGGGAAATGGGTTAATAAAGGGTAGTGGTGGTGGTAGGTAGGGGTTTTCTTTTGGTTCATGATGAACCCACAAGCAAACCAAACCAAGCTAAGCCGAACCAAGCTAAGCCATAACCAATGATATGCCAAAATAACCATGCAGGAAAAATACGCAATACGAGTCAAGAATACGTACACGTATACCAAGATACGTAATACGAACTACAGGCATTACAGCTCGGAGACAGCCGTTAAGTTAAAATGACAAACAAAAAGAAAACAAAATGGTCGTGGACAATCCACTAGTATACGGGAGGTAGAAGATATAAGGGATTTCCAGCGGCACGGTTAGTGTGAAGGACGTGCCGGTCTGGACGGAAATCAAAGTTTGGCTTACGTACAGGCATGAGTGCGGGCTTGGCCACCAGAGGACGTAAGGCCGGGTATTTCAAGAGACTATCAGGGTGTACCAAGCCGCACGCCATGATAGGTAAGAAATTACCAAGGGGAAGACATGTCCAAATTGGCTTGTGATGCCAGCGACCGATGCATATAGATTAAGTGGGCTTTGCTGGTGGCAATCCACGTGCAAGTCCTTGCATTAAAATCAAAGTAGTCTAAGTTAACTAAATGAAGTACCTTCTGAACAGGCTTGAATATAACACACCAGATAATCGAGAGTACTTCGGCAAAGGAGTTAGAAAACACGCCTACGACGCGCTAGGCCTGAGGCAGGGACACGCCCTTGACATTGAATGCTTACGTAAATCACGATAAGTTATTACATATGAATTGTTGACTAACTTGGTTTACTTTGGACAGGGAAGGTCGGACGGTAAGTATGGGTAAGTCGTGCATAAAATTTTATGCGACACTTGTATTTGGCAACACGAGATAGGCTATGAAATATGCATGAAACTGATCCTAAGGCAAGATTAGAAAGACAATGAATGATAGACGGTGCACAAAAGTAAATGGAACGTGTTTGGTAATGATAGCAGTGTGGGCGAGCTAGCCTCCCCACCAGTGCATAACAATGTACTGATAACCCCACAGTCTGCTTGCAGGATGCAGGAGACGTCGTCGGGTGCGGAGCTTCCCCCGAACGTGCTAAGGCGCGAAGCTATCTCTGGAGCCTTGGAGCGTTGCAAGGAGCTGGAGCACCATATACAGGACATAATGTATCGGGACATTGCCATAAATTATTTCATGTTGTAAGCCACTTGGCACGCCTTTTATGTTTCAGAGAGAGAGAGAGAGCTTGAGCGATTTATAATATCGGCCTAACGCCGCTTGTAAACTTCTTGAATATCAATAAAGAGTTGAATTCGCTTCTACTTGTGTTCATTTACTTTTCGCTGCAAATGGGGACACTCTGTGCGACTCTGTGGCCTAGCTCAAATCGGTCGTTTCTGGACTTGGCCTTGCACGGGCGCTACCTAGGCCCGTGCGGCATCACGCCTTAGCGAGGACGATCGCTCCTACGGGAGCGGGGCGTGACAGATTGGTATTAGAGCATGGCTTTACATCCTTGGACATCATTCGATTTTCTCAGTTTTGAAAGCTCGTTTGGAAATAAAAAAAAGTGTACGCTCTCTCTCGTTGTGCCTTGGGATGTTCTATACAATAAGTCTAATATTTTCAAAAGCTCGTACAAGTACTCGGTTGAAGGGATCGATAGGCGAAGGCCTTTGTGCCGAACCACGACGTACTTGAGTTGGAAGGAACCGATGCTAAGAGTTAGCAAAACGCAAGACGTGCTTGAATAGCCTTACGCTGACAATAGAGAACGAGCACGCAAGACCGAAGTATAGTTTGAACGGGATGGATATGCACGCAGCCTTTTGGCTAAGTTGTGCCGCGTGTCGCGCACCTTGACTTTTTGGTACAATCGAGTTGCGAGCGATATCAAGAACCGCTCGTTCGGGAACAAAGCTACACTTAGAGTATATATCGATAGGAACGCTATCAAACTAAATGCTTAGGCGTGCACGGAAGATTGATTTAGATTTTTAGGAACGGGCGAACGCGCGATTGAACACATCGAGAGGGAATCGAATGATCAATTGAGTATTTGTAGAATGACTTGACCCCGAGTGGTGTATGTGATAGGTTCGGAGAAGAATACGAATGAGTGTTGATGACTAGTTGAGTGGCTCGAACCCTGAGTGGTGTATGGACGTCATAGAAGTTATTCGAGCGAGACTAAAGGATATACGGATAGAACGAGTATGTCGGCAAGCGATGATATCGCGCAAAACCTTAGAACGAGTAACACTTAGTTGGTTTTGACTTTGATAGTCTCAAACGAGATATCATTCGGACGAATTAAGAATGCGTAGTACGAATTATGAAACGATCGAATAGAGAGTCGGAACGATGAAACGAATGGAGGTCTTGGTCGAGGAAACATAGAATATCGTGCATGCAATTTTGAATTTAGTTGAATGGATTGAAACTTGAGTTAAGGTGAATTACTCATGGTCGAGATCGAAGATAGCATGATCGGAAGATAGCGTGCATGGAAAACGTTAGTTGGAGATACGAGAATGACTAAGGAATTAAAATTGATGTTGTTCGATGAAGAGTTAGAATGCGACAATGTGAAGTGAGAAAATTAAGTTGCACGACTTGGAATTCGTTGCAAAAGGAAAATCGTCAGGTTATGTACATCATCGATGGTATTGAGGCGTATCAAAGATCGATGTACGATAACTCGGGGGTACTCTGATTCGATGAATGATGATCGTGTTAGAAGTTATTGTTTTGAAGGATACCATGTTGGAGAATTTGGATGGAAATGAATGTTTGGAATGAGGAAGGAAAGTGACTTGATTGTTCGGTGATAACCACAACTGTAATGCCTGTGGTTCGTATTACGTATCTTAGTATACGTATACGTAATTTGATCCGTATTGCAAGTCTTACTGCTTGATTTATTCTAGCATTTCATTGATTGATTTATTCTTGGGTTGGTTCGGCTTGGCTTGGTTTGCTTGGTTCATCATGAACCAAAGGAAAACCCCTACCTACCACCCCCATCATCATTTATTAACCCCACCCTCTCTCTCTCATCATTCACTCTTCTTCTTCCTCACCGTTGCTCTCCACCTACCAAGAGGTTTAGGCAAGTGCAACTTGCTTCATGATGGATTTCAAGTTTTATTGTTCTATTCTCTTCTTTACATGATTATAAGCCTCTTTAGAACTTGGAGTTTTTAATTTTGAGGGATAGATTCTTCTAGATCTACTTTATAACTTTTAGTTCATGGAGTTTTCTTGATTTTGATCTACTAAAACTTGTTATTTTTGAAAAGTAATAGTTCCATGAGCAAGAGCACGAAATTTCGTGTGAATTTGGTTTTTGATTCACCTCATTTCGAGTTAAAATGAAGTTTTTATGGCCAAAACAAGTTCTCTGAATTTTCATGTCGGCTGAAGAATGTGGTGCTGGCGTAAAATAAAATTTTACGCAGGGAAGCTAGCGTAAAATCGAATTTTACGCAGGAAGGCTTGCGTAAAAATAAAATTTTATGCTGGGAACCCTGAAATTGCGTATTTTACGCTGGATTGTATCCAGAATGTAAAATTTTACGCTGGGAATCCTGAAATTGCGTATTTTACGCTGGATTGTATCCAGAATGTGAAATTTTACGCTGGGAACCCTGAAATGGCGTATTTTACACTGGAAGGTACCCAAAATATGAAATTTTATGCTGGAACCCTCCCCTTTTACATATTTTACATAGAATTAAATTTTTGGCATAAAAAGTGCACAGAATGACTGTTTTTGCCAAGTTAAGCTCTTTTCTAGCCAGAATTTCGAAAAAACTTAAAACATGAAAGTTTTAGATCTTTGTCTTGCCTTTCCGAATATCTCTGGAGCACCTCATTTTAAGTTCGTATGTAGAAGTTACGCCCCGTCTCCCTGAGCCGCATGATTCCTCCACAACTCTTGCACCCAGTTTATATTTAGTTATTGCATACACGCTTATACCAGGTTAAATATTAATTTTAAATAATGACATGACATGATAGTGATCCGTCGTGGCGCACTCTTGACAGTGTATTTGACATGATATATATCTCAAATGCTGTTGCGACGGCTAGCATGTCATGGCAGAATTGAATGGCCTGGACACCGTGGATGAATGTGTTTGTACTAAATGAACCGATAATGTTTGCATCATGTCTAAGGCAGGGATCCCTGAGTACCACGGTCAGGGATACCTACAGTAATTGACTAAGGCTAATAAACTAGAATAATTCAGTAGACATGAAGAGATTTTCAGCTACAGGCAATTCCGTTATCTGGGCGCATTAAGTGGACTTGTAGCCTACCGATGAGTAGGGCACATTTCCAGCACACAGTCACGTGTTGCATTCTCCATAAACGGACATTCGACCTGGATAACCGGATGGTCTGCAGGGCTTGTGGCTGTTGGGATAATCTCATTGCATCTTGCTAGTAACTAGGCCTGTGATAACCCTAGTTAGTTAAAAGTATCAAGCCGTACTCTTGATTGGCCGTGATTGATTGGATGGAGTTTATTCTAGCTTAGTCTTATCCCGATCCTGTACAAGATTGTGACACGACATGATTATTGATGCTTGCCTTAACAATAACGATCGGGGTCCAGTTCTGTTCAGGCGAAGGGTTACAACCCCGGTCCTTGTTTGGTTTAAGGGTTGTAACCTGACTCCCGGAGCAGTTCTGTGTCCTCTCTTCGTTATTGTCTTATTGCAACCCCATGCCACGCTCGTCATGTTTTACCTTACTGCAACGACATGATTAATTCTTTATACTGGCCTTAACAATAAAGATCAGGGGTCCAGTTCTGTTCAGGCGAAGGGTTACAACCCCGGTCCTTGTTTGGTTTAAGGGTTGTAACCTGGCTCCCGGAGCAGTTCTGAGTCCTCTCTTCGTTTATTGTCTTGTTACCTTACCATTAGTATTTGAGACGGGTTTCTATTCAGGTGAAGGGCTGCAACCCCGGTCCTTGTTTGGTTTAAGGGTTGCAGTCTGGCTTTTTGAATGGTTTCCTCGTACTCAATTTATTATTGTTATCTCTATTATTATTATGATCAGTTCTTTTATAAGCTCTCTTTAAATATTCTATTATGATATGCTGGTTTTAGTTCCTAAGTGAAGCCTCCTTTGTGGCACTTGCTCTTTCTGGGGTCTGACCCAGCTGGTTTTGTATGGCCAGATATCGGAGCAGTTCCAGAGGATCTACCTAACCTCCAGCCAGATGGTGACCACCAGACGTAATCCTGGCAATGAGTGGGTTTCTTTTGTCCTCCCACTTTATTGTAAAATTATTCTTTTGAGGCGTTTAGCCGACGAGCACGTGTTAGCTCGATTGTACCTTTACTTATTGTCTGCTTACGGGCTGTAACATGATTGACAGATCCTAGGGTTGATCATGTATGACTTAACTCCTGCTAGTCTTGACAATTTGTACGACTAGCTTCATGATCATCCAATATGTAATGTATGGGACGCCTTGCTATTATATATTTGGTGCTCTGACATCTTGTAACTATTATTGCTTGCTTGAGATTGAGACAATAGGCTTGTTCATGACTATAGGAGAATGTTGGCTTGTATTTAAACCCTTATGTATCTAGACAGCCGTGACCGTATATCGAGGTGGGTCGCACTTCAATATACGTAGCTGGCTATGTACGCCCCCGCTCTCCAGTATTCTGGTTCTGGGGCGTTATATGATTTTAGTGGTAGCCCATACATGTCTTGTGAATCAAGATATGTGAGGGTTTACCGAATAGATGTCTTAATCAGCACCCGCCCTTGATCTCTGCCCGTATCTTTTAATCCCTGAGATTCTCGACCTGATCACATGCTTGTATCGTTGATCTGTCTTGGTCCTTCCTTATTGTTTCCTATGTCGTCTTCTTCTGCAGCATTGTTCCCGGACATGTCGATCAGCAAGGCGAAGCACCTCCCGTGGACCAGTAGGAACCCGGAGATCAAGTCCAACATTCAGGAGTAGCCTCCAGAGTCATGCCTACTGGAGGAGAGCCACCAGTTCAGCCCGTCCAGCCTGTAGAGCCTGATGATGGCACTTTGATGGGTCTCATCAGGTCACTATTAGCCTCCTAGGATCATCGAGGAGATGCCTTGCACCAGGCGGTGGCAGATGCTTTGACCAGAGGAGGTCATCAGGGTAATAGCGCGGCCAACAGCTTCAAGCGCTTGAACCCTCCATTCTTCGACGGCAGTGAAGATGCGATCGCTGCAGATGCATGGCTTCAGGACACAGAGGTGATCCTAGAAGCAGCCAGGACTCCAGAGAACGAGAAGGTGGCCGTGGTGCACCTGCAGTTACTAGATCTTGCCCGCAGCTGGTGGGCAGCGCAAGCCGATGGATTAGTGGCCTCTATTTCATGGGCAGTATTCAGGGAGAGATTCCAGACAAAGTATTTTGATGCTGTAGCTCGGTACGATCTTCAGACAAGGTTCACCAATCTGAAGCAAATGGGTAGGACGGTCGATGGATATGCGGCCGAGTTCTCTAGGCTTAGTCGATTTGCTCCCACCTTGGTAGCAACCGAGTTCGATAGAGCCCAGCGGTTCCAGCAGGGGCTCCACCTAGAGATTTTGTTGGCAGTGGAGCAGTTTGAGCATCAGACCTTTGATGCAGTACTAAGGGTAGCTCGGAGGCATGAGTATACCTCCCAGAGGATTGTGGACAGGACCGCGGGTCGAAAGCGATCTCACGGCCAGATGAATCAGTCATCAGCACCAGCCCCGGCAGCTAGGGCTTTGACTATTGGAGCTCCGAGGCGGGCGGCCTCAGTAACGTCGGTTCAGCATTCCACCCCGACGCACACTCAGCAGCAGAAGCAGAAGCAGTCTTCCGCAGTGGGATGTTCACACTGCGGGAAGCCAGGGCATATGGTATCAGAGTGTCGCAGAGCACAGGGTTTGTGCTTGGTTTGTAGTGCCTCGGACCACAGGGTTGGGAACTTCCCGAACAGGGAGAGTTCATCGGCCTTCTCTAGTCCTTCAGTTAGAGGACCAGCCCCAGTCCAGCAGCAGCAGCAGCTGCAGCAGCTGCAGTACCCATTTTCGAGGCCATTGTCGACGCAGGCCCAGGCATTCCAGCAGCAGAGATCGCAGCAGTATGCCCAAGCCCAAGCCCTGATCCAGAGCAGACAGAGGAATTTTCAGCAGAGGGGACCCGCACCCAGAGGACATGGTCAAGTGCTGGCCTTGACCATGGGAGAGGAAGGAATAGCACCCAGTGAGGTAGTGGCAGGTACTATTCTCGTCAACACCTTTCCAGCTTCGGTATTATTTGATTCTGGTGCCTCGCATTCATTTATGTCTGCACGATTCGCGACACGGATAGGACTGGAACCTGAGTCATTATCAGTAAGGCTCAATATACTTACTGGTAACGGTCTTGTAGGAGTAGATAGAGTATTTTCCTCGTGTCGGGTCGTAGTTAGCGGTAGAGAGTTTCCCGCTAGGTTAATAGAATTCCCGATAGCCGATTATGATGTGGTCTTAGGGATGGATTGGTTGAGGGACCAGTATGCCAGGATAGATTGCCATATTGGCAGGGTTGCTTTTAGTATCCCAGGCGAGCCAGAGTTTTCCTTCTTCCGAGGCAAAGTTGAACCTTCTCCTCCCGTATTACGGATGGCAGTAGCAGCAATGCAGTTGCCTCGGATCGTCGAGGAGTTTCCAGATGTTTTTCCAGAAGAGCTTCCAGAAATGTCGCCAGAGCGAGAGATCGAGTTCACCATAGACTTGATCCCCGGGACCGCATCTGTGTCAGAGAGAGTCTACAGGATGGCGCCGTCAGAATTGGAGATATTGTACAAAATGATTGAAGAACTCAGGACCAAAGGATTCATTCGTGCTAGTGGATCGCCTTGGAGAACCCCGATACTTCTTGTGAAAAAGAAGGATGGTACGTCCAGATTATGTGTTGACTATCGTACCTTGAACTCAGTAACAATCAAGAATAGATATCCTCTCCCAAGGATAGATGACTTGTTTGATCAACTCAGAGGAGCAACAGTATTCTCGAAGATAGATTTACGGTCAGGGTACCACCAGATCAGAGTCAGAGAGCATGACATCCCGAAGACGGCATTCAGGTCTAGATATGGACATTAGGAGTTCCTTGTTATGTCATTTGGAGCAACCAATGCGCCGTCTGTATTCATGGACCTCATGAATCGCATCTTCATGCCTTATTTGGATCAGTTCGTGATTGTGTTTATATACGACATCCTAGTCTATAGCAAGAGTGAAGCGGAGCATGAGCAGCATCTCAGAGTTGTCCTCCAGATTCTCCGAGAGCACCAGTTGTATGCCAAGTTCAGTAAATGTGAGTTCTGGCTCGTTCGTATTTCGTACTTAGGTCATATCATCACCAGAGAAGGAGTAGAAGTGGATCCCCAGAAGATCGTGGCTATCGAGACGTGGCCAGTGCCCAGCACAGTTGCAGAAGTTCGCAGTTTTCTTGGATTGGTCGGCTACTACCGGCGATTTGTTTCGAACTTCGTTCGGATTTCAGCACCACTGATGCAGTTAACCCGCAAGGATGTGCAGTTTGCTTGGACATCAGAATGTTAGGATTCTTTTGAGAAGTTGAAGCGAGGCTTGATGACGGCACCCATTCTCACACTTCCAGATGGGACCGGAGGATTCTCAGTGTATTGTGATGCATCAGGCCGAGATTTAGGATGTGTTTTGATGTAACATGGGAACGTAATAGCTTATGCGTCACGACAACTTTGTGATCATGAAAGGAATTATCCAACCCACGACTTGGAGTTGGCAGCCATGGTGTTTGCGCTAAAGCTTTGGAGGCACTACTTGTATGGAGATAGGGTAGAGATTTTCACCGATCACAAGAGCCTGAAGTATGTGTTCACTCAGAAGGACCTTAACATGCGTCGGAGGAGATGGCTAGAGCTGCTTGTGGATTATGATGTCAACCTGCAGTACCATCCTGGGAAGGCCAACGTTGTTGCAGATGCATTGAGCAGGAGAGTCGGAGTTTACTTTCTGACAGCGCAACCAGAATTATTAGCAGATCTTCAGATGATGAATATAGAAGTTGTCCTTCCTACCAGCGTGGCATTGATGACCAGCATGCAAGTTCAGTCCAGTATAGTTGAGAGAATCAAGATAGCTCAGTCCTCCGATTCTAAGCTTCAGCGACTCAGAGCAGAGTGTGAGACAGGACGGAGACCAGAATTATGCATTCATGAGGACGGTACACTTCGACATGGTAAGCGCCTTTGTGTATCCAGTGGAGATATCAGACAGGAAGTCATGACTGTCACGCCCCGACCCGGAATCACCCGAATCATCGTCCTCGCAGGGGGCGTGATGCCGCACGAGCCTGGAGTTGCGCTCGTGCAAGGCAAGATGACAAGTTCTCAAATGGTTATCTTTTGATTCGATATTTAACAACGAAAGGAAACAGAGTATACGAAACGAATTCTCTTTATTGATATCCGAAACAGAGATTACAAAGGCTTTCGATAGCCTAACAATACATGCCAGATTGGCTACAACACTCAGGTTCTCTCTTGCCCACAAAGGATTTCACCGTTCCATACATCATGCCTTCTATATCTCGGCCACATCAATCCAGCTGCGTAGTCCGAGCGTCAATGCGATAGCACGCTTCAATGTGCTTCGGCATTCCAAGCCTTAACACGTTCAAGCAACGGTTCGCCACGAGCAATCCATTCCTTGCACCCTGCATGAAGCTGGTGGGGGATCAGTACGTTCGTCCTCGCATATACTGAAGCAAAGATCATCTTTCCAAACCGACATTTTAATATTTATGTTGAATCATGCAACTTAGCTTATGATCTTGCTATGTTCTCTCTTAGGGTCAATTTTATGGCATATTCGAAAGCGTAAAGCATGTTATCATAGCAGCATGTTATCGAATTGAATAGGCAAACAAACAAGCAATCTCGTGTTTGATTCGTGGTGCGACTTACCAAGTCGACGCACTCGCCCTTGTACCGACGCAAGGTAAATACGCCGCATTCCTTCCCTGTCATGTTATATGTGCAACTCTAAGCAGGATCTCTATGCAGGACGCATCTGCGCCTACACTTTCAACCCATCGTTCCTTAACTATATGAAGGTCGTGGGCGTATCCGTGCCAGAATGGACTAAAGGAGTTTCTCTTTTTATCTTTCCTTACTTTCTTTTCTCTCCTTCTTTTCTCTCTCGTGTTTGGGTAGCCCGGCGTTTCACGGGTTGGGTTGCTATCCCAACAACCGAAACTTATCGCGTGCCTACCATCATTTGCGGCTTCTTCCATTTACGACCGAGTGCTAATCGGACTTCGCAAATGTGCGCCTATCAAAGATTATCATCCCTCCTAGGCCGAAGGGTCCCGGTGCCCCGGTGCGCCCGTTCGGAGGGAATGTTCCGTGCACGGAAGATATCATCGCAATTATCTCAAGTCCATTCCATTCGACCATGCAACGCACTATCATTCAAACAACCAAGCATAGCCTTGAGTCCAAGACTCAGACTTTATCATCTCGCGTCTCTTTCGTTAACTTTCTGTGTTCTTATATTTCATACTTTGTTTCAATGATTCAATGGCATCGTGCCTCAACTCAATGCTCGTCAACCGAACGACCCGAGGGTCTTGAACACCTTTCGAGGCACCATGTCATATCCGACAGTTCCGCCACATTCAAGCCATAACTGTATTCTCTCGCAACGAAGCCATCTTTTATTATCCCGTGCACGTAGGCACATTTCGACCGTATTTTCCTGTTCTATAACTTAGCATTCAATGTTTGGGGCTTGCGCGCTAGGGCGCTCGCCTATTGTCTTTCAATGTTCTAGCCGTCTAACTCATGCAGCAAAGGCACGGTATGGTTCGTGCACTAAGGCACTCGCCAATTACAGTTATCCCATGTTTTTACGGCTTGCGTACCGAGGCGCTCGCCTATGCGATATCCAATATCCCATAGCGACTCGTGCATATTGATGCACGTTTCATTTCAATTGTTCTAACTTAGTGTTCGACTCACACTATGATTTATCTCCGATCGGACCACGCCCGTGGCGTCGATAGGTTAACTTTTAGTATACAATGATATATTTGACTTATCGAATGAAGGAGTAAAAAGAAGTCAATCCTCCCACCTTGAGTCGATACGCCTTCGTCGTTTCGCCGAGCCGATGTGGCTCGATTTCTTAACTTCGTTGCACGGCCACTCTCCTGACTTAGCCATTCGAGCACTTCGTGCTTCATTGAGTCATACGTCCGATTTGCCTTAGCGTGTCCAAGTCTCAGCCCGTCGTAAGACGACGATTTGATTTCGCGGACCCCTTACTAAATATTGCAAAAGATCGACCTCTAATATTTTCCCGTCAAAGTATAACATGCACACGAAACCAACTAAAATCAATACTTGCATCGATTCGGACTTGCGCCTTGGTCAATTCGATTTCTTAGAATCTTCGAGCCAATTCAACGCACTCATCCTTCGGGGCGACGCGGCGCTTCGCATCGATTCAACTCGATGCATTCTTTCGGGGCAAGGCAACTCTTCGCATCAACTTAGTTTGATGCATTGCTTGGGACAACTTAACTCTCGTATCGTTTTGCATCGATACATTATCGGGTCAACGCAACTCTTCGAGTCAACGACTCAGCATAATGCACCGTGTGGAGCAGGATATTACAATGACCGAAGCTCACAGTTCTCAGTATTCGATTCATCCCGGTGGCACGAAGATGTACCGAGATATCCGTCAGCACTTTTGGTGGAATGGCATGAAGAGGGAGATAGATCGGTTTGTCTCTCGGTGTTTGGTTTGCCAACAGGTTAAAGCTGAATATCAGAGGCCAGCTGGACTACTTCAGCCCTTGCCAATTTCAGAATGGAAGTGGGAGCATATAACCATGGATTTTGTGACTGGATTGCCTAGATCTCCAGCTGGTAGAGATGCTATCTGGGTGATAGTTGACAGGCTCACGAAGGTGGCTCACTTTCTCCCGTTCAGAGTTGGTCTGTCGACGGCTCAGCTAGCGGAGATGTATCTCCGGCAGATTGTCAGATTGCACGGAGTACCAGTCAGTATCACCTCGGACAGAGATTTGAGATTTACCTCGCACTTTTGGCGTAGTCTGCAAGAGAGTTTGGGAACTCACCTCCAGTTCAGCTCAGCATATCACCCACAGACAGATGGCCAGTCAGAACGTACGATCCAGACTCTCGAAGATATGTTGAGATCTTGTACAATCGACTTCGGCGGTTCGTGGGAAGATCACCTGCACCTGGTGGAGTTCTCGTACAACAACAGTTTCCAAGCTAGCATCCAGATGGCACCGTTCGAGGCACTGTATGGTAGGAAGTGCAGATCCCCACTAGCATGGGATGATGTTGGAGAAAGGCAAATGCTTGGTCCCGAGTTGATCACTCAGACAGTTGAGTTGAGGAGAGTTAGAGATCATCTTCGCGTTGCACAAGATCGTCAGCGCCATTGGGTCGATTCTCATCGGCGTCCCTTGAATTTTCTGTCGGCGACTATGTATTCCTGAGGATCTCGCCTAACCGTGGCGTCATTCGTTTCGGCGTACGGAGAAAGCTTAGTCCTAGGTATATAGGGCCGTTCGATATTCTGGAACGAATAGGAGATGTGTCCTATCGTCTCGCTCTTCTGCCGTCTCTGAGTGAGGTGCATGACGTGTTCCATGTATCCCAACTGCGACGGTATATTCCGGACCCGAGCCACATCCTGGATCATTCGGAATTGGTTGTGGGTACCAACCTTTCGTATAAGGAGAGGCCCGTATCCATATTGGACCGGAGAGAGAAGATACTCAAGAACAAGACTATCAAGTTAGTCCGAGTTGCTTGGGGTCATCAATCTTTGGGTGAGTCAACGTAGGAGCGTGAGGATGATATCCGATCGCGATATCCCGACCTGTTTGACTCGTGAGGTATAATATCTTTCTTATGCCTCATGCCTTCGATTCCTTGCTTGCATAAATGATTGCTTGATTGCTTGACTAGTATGGCTTGCCTGTGATTATTATAGCTTGTCCTTGCATCTCTAGCCTATTGATTAAATTCCGAGGACGGAATTCTTTTAAGGTGGGTAGAGTTGTAATACATGTGGTTTGTATTACGTATCTTAGTATACGTATACGTAATTTGATCCGTATTGCAAGTCTTACTGCTTGATTTATTCTAGCATTTCATTGATTGGTTTATTCTTGGTTTGGTTCGGCTTGGCTTGGTTTGTTTGGTTCATCATGAACCAAAGGTAAACCCCTACCTACCACCCCCATCATCATTTATTAACCCCACCCTCTTTCTCTCTCATCATTCACTCTTCTTCTTTCTCACCGTTGCTCTCCACCTACCAAGAGGTTTAGGCAAGTGCAACTTGCTTCACGATGGATTTCAAGTTTTATTGTTCCATTCTCTTCTTTACATGATTATAAGCCTCTTTAAACTTGGAGTTTTTAATTTTGATGGATAGATTCTTCTAGATCTACTTTATAACTTTTAGTTCATGGAGTTTTCTTGGTTTTGATCTACTAAAACTTGTTATTTTTGAAAAGTAATAGTTCCATGAGCAAGAGCACGAAATTTCGTGTGAATTTGGTTTTTGATTCACCTCATTTCGAGTTAAAATGAAGTTTTTATGGACAAAACAAGTTCTCTGAATTTTCATGTCGGCTGAAGAATGTGGTGCTGGCGTAAAATAAGATTTTACGCAGGGAAGCTAGCGTAAAATCGAATTTTACGCAGGAAGGCTTGCGGAAAAATGAAATTTTACGCTGGGAACCCTGAAATTGCGTATTTTACGCTGGATTGTATCCAGAATGTGAAATTTTACGCTGGGAACCATGAAATTGCGTATTTTACGCTGGATTGTATCCAGAATGTGAAATTTTACGCTGGGAACCCTGAAATTGCATATTTTACGCTGGATTGTATCCAGAATGTGAAATTTTTTACGCTGGAAGGTACCAAAAATGTGAAATTTTACGCTGGAACCCTCCCCTTTTACATATGTTACGCATAATTGAATTTTTGGCATAAAAAGTGCACAGAATGACTGTTTTTGCCAAGTTAAGCTCTTTTCTAGCCAGAATTTCAAAAAAATTTAAAACATGAAAGTTTTAGATCTTTGTCTTGCCTTTCCGAATATCTCTGGAGCACCTCATTTTAAGTTCGTATGTAGAAGTTACGCCCCGTCTCCCTGAGCTGCATGATTCCTCCACAACTCTTGCACCCAGTTTATATTTAGTTATTGCATACACGCTTATACCAGGTTAAATATTAATTTTAAATAATTGTCACGCCCCAGAACCAGAATACTGAAGAGCGGGGGCGTACATAGCCAGCTACGTATAACGAAATGGAATCCACACCGCTATATGGTCACAGCTGTTTAGATATGTGAGGGTTTCACTACAATCCATCAGTCTCTTAAGGTCATAAAATAGCCTATTGTCTCAATCTCAACCAACTAATAATAGTTACAAGATGTCAGACCACCAAATACACAATAGTATGGTGTCCCATACATTACATATTCGGAATGATCATGAAGCTAGTCGTTACAAAATATGAGGACTAGCAAGAGTTCAGTCATACATGATCAACCCCCGGGGCTTGTCAATCATGTTACAGCCCGTAGGCAGACAATAAGTAAAAGCTGCAATCGAGCTAACACTTGCTCGTCGGCTAAACGTCTCAAAAGAAGAATTTACAATATTATAGTGGAAGAACAAAAGAAACCCACTCGATGCCCTGGTTACGCCTGGTGACCACCATCGGGCTGGAAGGCAGGGAGATCCTTTGGTGCTGCTCCGGTATCTGGCCATACAAAACCAGCTGGGTCAGACCCCAGAAAGAGCAAGTGCCACAAAAGAGGCTTCACTTAAGGACTAAAACCAACAAATCATTTGCATTCAACATGTAAGAAAACAATAAGTAACACAGATTGGGGTTTGTGCACTACCAATGCACTTGTCCCAATCAGAGAAAATAATTAAGTGAAGCATCATTGACATAAGACAACTGGAGAATCATGCTAAATAAAATATAGCTGGGCAATATATGAAGAGAAGACAAAGGTACTATTCCAGAAGTCAGGTTACAATCCTTAAACCAAACAAGGACCGAGATTATAATCTTTCACCTGAACAGAACTCAGTCTCTGATCATTTATTGCTAAAGGTGACAATCATTAAGGTGAAAAGGAGAGAGTACAATGATAAAAGTGATAATGAAGAGTGCAATACGCTAGAGTGACAATAGAGTACAATCGTTATAGTAACAATCTGGAGTGATAATCATTCAATCATTCTGGTACAATCTTGCAATCAATCACTTCTAGACAATACTATACTGGACTAGACTCCATCCAAGCAATCACGGTCAATCATTGCCTACGGCTTTCTACATTAACTAACTAGGGTTATCACAATCCTAGTTACTAGCAAGATGCAATGAGATGCTCCAAGTAGTCACAGGCCCTGCAGCTACCCAGGTTATCCAGGCGAACATTATAGTGACAATTTAGAGAGTTCAATCATTAAAGTGACAATCTGGAGGGTACAATATACTAGAGTGGCAATGGAGAGTTCAATCATTAAAGTGACAATGGAGGATGCCCCACATGACAGTGGGCTGGAAATGTGCCCTACTCGTCGGCAGGCTACAAGTCCAAACATTTGCAGTCGGAATAACGGGGTCGCCTGTAACTGGGGAACATCTCTTCATGACTAGTGAATTAATCTAGTTATTATCCTTAGTTTATTTCAATATGTACCCCTGACCGTGGTACTCAGGGATCCATGCCCTAGACATGATGCAAGACACACTGGTTCATTTATCAATACATTCACAAGTCACCCACGGTGTCCAGGTTAATATTACATTATCATGTCAATAGAGCCGTCGCAACGGCGCTCAATAAACTATGCCATTCACTTATCTGGAGTGCACCACCACGGATCACTATCAAGTTGCTCACAGAATTCAATACATCAACCATGCTATGCTCACATCGTGCTCATATCAATACGAATTATGAAACGATCGAATAGAGAGTCGGAACGATGAAACGAATGGAGGTCTTGGTCGAGGAAACATAGAAGATCGTGCATGCAATTTTGAATTTAGTTGAAAGGATTGAAACTTGAGTTAAGGTGAATTACTCATGGTCGAGATCGAAGATAGCACGATCGGAAGATAGCGTGCATAAAAAATGTTAGTTGGAGATACGAGAATGACTAAGGAATTGAAATTGATGTTGCTCGATGAAGAGTTAGAATACGACAATATGAATTGAGGAAATTAAGTTGCACGACTTGGAATTCGTTGCAAAAGGAAAATCGTCAGGTTATGTACATCATCGATGGTATTGAGGCGTATCAAAGATCGATGTACGATAACTCGGGGGTACTCTGATTCGATGAATGATGATCGTGTTAGAAGTTATTATTTTGAAGGATACCATGTTGGAGAATTTGGATAGAAATGAATGTTTGGAATGAGGAAGGGAAGTGACTTGATTGTTCGGTGATAACCACAACTGTAATGCCTGTGGTTCGTATTACGTATCTTAGTATACGTATACGTAATTTGATCCGTATTGCAAGTCTTACTGCTTGATTTATTCTAGCATTTCATTGATTGGTTTATTCTTGGGTTGGTTCGGCTTGGCTTGGTTTGCTTGGTTCATCATGAACCAAAGGAAAACCCCTACCTACCACCCCCATCATCATTTATTAACCCTACCCTCTTTCTCTCTCATCATTCACTCTTCTTCTTCCTCACCGTTGCACTCCACCTACCAAGAGGTTTCGGCAAGTGCAACTTGCTTCACGATGGATTTCAAGTTTTATTGTTCCATTCTTTTCTTTACATGATTATAAGCCTCTTTAGAGCTTGAAGTTTTTAATTTTGATGGATAGATTCTTCTAGATCTACTTTATAACTTTTAGTTCATGGAGTTTTCTTGGTTTTGATCTACTAAAACTTGTTATTTTTGAAAACTAATAGTTCCATGAGCAAGAGCACGAAATTTCGTGTGAATTTGGTTTTTGATTCACCTCATTTCGAGTTAAAATGAAGTTTTTATGGCCAAAACAAGTTCTCTGAATTTTTATGTCGGCTGAAGAATGTGGTGCTGGCGTAAAATAAAATTTTACGCAGGGAAGCTAGCGTAAAATCGAATTTTACGCAGGAAGGCTTGCGTAAAAATGAAATTTTACGCTGGAAACCCTGAAATTGCGTATTTTACGCTGGATTGTATCCAGAATGTGAAATTTTACGCTGTGAACCCTGAAATTGCGTATTTTACGCTGGATTGTATCCAGAATATGAAATTTTACGCTGGAAATCCTGAAATTGCGTATTTTACGCTGGAAGGTACCCAGAATGTAAAATTTTATGCTGGAACCCTCCCATTTTATATATTTTACGCAGAATTGAATTTTTGGCATAAAAAGTGCACAGAATGACTGTTTTTGCCAAGTTAAGCTCTTTTCTTGCCAGAATTTCGAAAAAACTTAAAACATAAAAGTTTTAGATCTTTGTCTTGCCTTTCCGAATATCTCTGGAGCACCTCATTTTAAGTTCGTATGTAGAAGTTACGCCCCGTCTCCCTGAGCCGCATGATTCCTCCACAACTCTTGTACCCAGTTTATATTTAGTTATTGCATACACGCTTATACCAGGTTAAATATTAATTTTAAATAATGACATGACATGATAGTGATCCATCGTGGCGCACTCTTGACAGTGTATTTGACATGATATATATCTCGAATGCTGTTGCGACGGCTAGCATGTCATGGCAGAATTGAATGGCCTGGACACCGTGGGTGAATGTGTTTGTACTAAATGAACCGGTAATGTTTGTATCATGTCTAAGGCAGGGATCCCGGAGTACCACGGTCAGGGATACCTACAGTAATTGACTAAGGCTAATAAACTAGAATAATTCAGTAGACATGAAAAGATTTCCAGCTACAGGCAATTCCGTTATCTGGGCGCATTAAGTGGACTTGTAGCCTACCGATGAGTAGGGCACATTTCCAGCACACAGTCACGTGTTGCATTCTCCATAAACGAACATTCGACCTGGATAACCGGATGGTCTGCAGGGCTTGTGGCTGTTGGGATAATCTCATTGCATCTTGCTAGTAACTAGGCCTGTGATAACCCTAGTTAGTTAAAAGTATCAAGCCGTACTCTTGATTGGCCGTGATTGATTGGATGGAGTTTATCCCAGCTTAGTCTTGTCCCGATCATGTACAAGATTGTGACACGACATGATTATTGATGCTTGCCTTAACAATAACGATCGGGGGTCCAGTTCTGTTCAGGCGAAGGGTTACAACCCCGGTCCTTGTTTGGTTTAAGGGTTGTAACCTGGCTCCCGGAGCAGTTCTGTGTCCTCTCTTCGTTATTGTCTTATTGCAACCCCATACCACGCTCGTCATGTTTTACCTTACTGCAACGACATGATTAATTCTTTATACTGGCCTTAACAATAAAGATCAGGGGTCCAGTTCTGTTCAGGCAAAGGGTTACAACCCCGGTCCTTGTTTGGTTTAAGGGTTGTAACCTGGCTCCCGGAGCAGTTCTGAGTCCTCTGTTCGTTTATTGTCTTGTTACCTTACTATTAGTATTTGAGACGGGTTTCTATTCAGGTGAAGGGCTGCAACCACGGTCCTTGTTTGGTTTAAGGGTTGCAGTCTGGCTGCTTGAATGGTTTCCTCGTACTCAATTTATTATTGTTATCTCTATTATTATTATGATCAGTTCTTTTATAAGCTCTCTTTAAATATACTATTATGATATGCTGGTTTTAGTTCCTAAGTAAAGCCTCCTTTGTGGCACTTGCTCTTTCTGGGGTCTGACCCAGCTGGTTTTGTATGGCCAGATATCGGAGCAGTCCCAGAGGATCTACCTAACCTCCAGCCAGATGGTGACCACCAGGCGTAACCCTGGCAATGAGTGGGTTTCTTTTTGTCCTTCCACTTTATTGTAAAATTATTCTTTTGAGACGTTTAGCCGACGAGCACGTGTTAGCTCGATTGTACCTTTACTTATTGTCTGCTTACGGGCTGTAACATGATTGACAGATCCTAGGGTTGATCATGTATGACTTAACTCCTGCTAGTCTTGACATTTTGTACGACTAGCTTCATGATCATCCAATATGTAATGTATGGGACGCCTTGCTATTATATATTTGGTGCTCTGACATCTTGTAACTATTATTGCTTGCTTGAGATTGAGACAATAGGCTTGTTCATGACCATAGGAGACTGTTGGCTTGTAGTTAAACCCTCATGTATCTAGACAGCCGTGACCGTATATCGAGGTGGGTCGCACTTCAATATACGTAGCTGGTTATGTACGCCTCCGCTCTCCAATATTCTGGTTCTGGGGCGTTACAACAACGACAACGATCTTGTCTTGCGCGAGCGCAACTCCAGCCTCGCACATGCGTCACGTCGATTTTGGGACGATCATTCCGCGTGAGCGTTGGCATGGTGATTCATGTCCAGCGGAAATGATCGAACTCGAAATACCTTGACATGTCAATTTTGATTACTTCGACTTGTGGTTTGAAGCGAAGATGAATTCGAGGATTGTTAGGACTTGCGATTGAAGAATGAGAAAACTTGAGGATTGAGTAGACCCAATCCGCGTATCGAAAATGAGCAAGTCTAGACGCAACGCAAGAGTTGCTTCCCGATGAGGACGATTATTCTGCGGGAATGTTGACATGGTGATTCATGTCCGCCATGGATAATCAGACTTACGTGAGATCGAGGCGCGACATATGGCAAGGCTAGACGACCTTTTGATCGACTACGTGAATTGGATAGGTGGATTATATCAAACATAGTTGAAGAGATAGACTACGATAATTGATATTACGGACGCACGATTTGATTGAGGACAACCTATCGTATAATGACTTTTCTAAACGAGCTCGAACTTGGAGCGGAGAATGTGTTGATGCGAATGGGGTGAACGCTGCTTGATGTTTAGGAATTTGAGCGAAACGAACTTTGGTAGAAACTCCCGTACAAACGAATAAATGGTTTGACCATAGGATTTGGGGCGAGCTCCGTGCAGCGGCTTTGCACGATAAGCCACGGACTTGACTTGTAGCTATGACCTGTGAGCTGACCTAGCGGATAGGCGGACGACCCTATGCCGAGTGATAGAACCTGTGCGATTGACATTACAATATCGCCTGGACGGATGATAGACTTTGGACGACAAGACTTAGAGTCGGACGAAGAAACTGGGAGTGTGCGTGAACGACGACAAGATTGGCTCCAAATGAAGGGAATGATAGGAATGGATGATGCGCAAGTAAAGTTGGGATAACAAAATGAATCATTGATAGGAAGATATACTCGAGGATGGTGCAATACTTGGCCTTGAATCGAACGGAAACTACTTAGACTTGGTCGACTCCGCTAAGAAGAAATCGTATTGATTTCGTTGACAAGAGCGCTTGAGAAACGAATCGAATCATCTCGAGGACCGAGGTAAACGATATGTGATACACACATGAGTTCGGTTTTAAATTGAAGTTAGCAAAACGATCGGCAAATCGAAACTATCACGAGTAGCTTGTCCGACTTCGCTAGTCGCTAAGCTTGGTTGAAATGTACGTATTCGGGGGATGCCTTGAATGCGTGCACGATCCAAACTCAGCGATATGATGAACTCGAATGCAGCTGGAAGTGGGTGTTGAGATGCGCATGAACGAATAAGTGAGTTTGCCTAAGCTTACATCTCTCGTATTTGATAAATTACAACGCACCTCGTACGACCATTTCAGTCCCATGACACGTCGAAATAGCAACCAAGTCGAAGAAATACTTGAATTGAATAAGTACCATCAACTCTAAAACGAATGAAAAGCCATTCAATAAAAAAATCGACCAAATGCATGCAACATGGAACTTGGAAAGGTATCGAGTGTAGTTCGATGCCATCGAGCGATAAAGCCGTTCGATAGGGATTGTCTAAGAAATACGACGACACGAGTTAAGGAATGGTAGGATGACCTGCACTCAGGAAGTCTCGAGGACGAGACTTGTTTTGAGTGGTATATTATGTAATGACCCGCTCCGCCCTAGCGGAACGCCGATTCAAACGGCAAGTGCAACGACTCAAACGAGCCGTCGACCCGAAGAGTTGGCATCGACCAGATAAAGAATCGATGCAAGGCTTATATTGGCCCGTCAAGATGTATCCAGACTTACACTTTCAAAGGCGCGCTCGGAATATCGTTCGGCCGATGCAAACATCGCTAAGGTGGGTGGTTCCGATGAACCCGTCTTTGCTTAGCCTAGACACATAACAATACGGACACTATTGCTAGAATCGCTAGGCGATAACATCGCACATGTTAATAAATGACCCAACGCACCTAGCTAAGGGAATAATCCCATCTTGTATGCTTGTATAGAATATGGAAAGGAACATGGAAAATGTGAGAACTCTTGCACCGCACTCCACGCTCGTGCTAAGGTACAAGCTTACGTTCAAGTTCCCTATGCGTTCAACAATGAAACAATGAATGGTTTACAACAATGAAACGGAAAGACTATCGACATAGTCGTTCCGAGTAGAGTATAGCAACATTGAAAGGCCACGGGACCGATAGGTCACCAAGGCGACTCCCGCACAGGGAGTTGCAAAATGTATAAATGAATGAATGAATGAATAAGTGAATGAATGAATCAATGAATGAAATAAATCAATGAACAAACGGACAAGTGAAAGAAAGAAAAGAAAGAATGAAGAAAAGATAAGAAAGAAAGGAATGGTTAGCGACAGGTGTGACGGGCACGTGTGTTTTCCATAAAGAAATTCTCTTTATTTGTTGTGTTTCTGGGAAAATTACAACTGTAGGAATTCGATCTAGAAGACGATCGCTTTATCCCTTGGACTATACGAAGAAGAAAAGCTCTCAAAATTTTGACAGTAGATATCAATGTATCTGTACAATGAATGAGAAAAAGAACTCTATTTATAGAGTCAAAAATAATAACTGAAAAGATAACTGTCTTCACAGCCTGTGCTTAGTTAAAAATCATGCAGGATTTAACATACGCAAGGCTGTGAGCAGTTACTGGACGTGGCCTGTAACTGTTGGACACATGGCAATCATGTATGAGTCGTGTGCAAGTTACAGGACACGCAGGCGAGAGATCAGTGGCATGGCTGCCACGTACTCCAATTTGATGAAATCCACGCAGACTTGTTGAAGACGAAATCCACGCAAACTCGGTGTAGAAAGCTTTAAAATCTACGCAAACTTGGGGCAGGAAGCTTCAGGATCCACGCAGACTTCGAAGCAAAGAACTCAAAAATCCACGCAAACTTGAGGAAGAAAACTTCAGAATCCATGCAAACTTGAGATGAAGATCACAAATACACGCAGACTTGAGATAGAACTGCCAGCTGTCTTGATTGGCGTGTCTTGACTGACACAAAATCTCTGACAGTGATTGCTTTGTCAGTCGCATTAAATGACAAGAAACCCTTTTGGTACGCCAACTCGACGAAGGCTGAGTCTTGCTGAAGAAGATTTCGAAAATCACGCAATAGACGGCGATGATCTCTCGAAGTCTGTACATACGTGGCATACGAAGAGACATTCTTCGACTGTTGTGCTGTCAGTCATAATTACTTTTTGACAAATGATGGGCTGTCTCCCAGCGTGATTTGTTTATATTGTCTGGATCAACTGAGCGTGACTTTTGACTCTGTCTTGATCAACTCAGCGTGACTTTCATTTTTTGAGGCCTACAAAACCCCCTTCAAAGTTTTCGAAAAATGATAAATTATTTCGAAATACTTTGAAAATAGAGATGATAAAATGGATTTAGTCACGCTGAGATAACTCCAAAAATTTTCGGAAGTCGAAAAGACTTCGAAGTTCTTTGAAAACATCCAAATGAACTTATTAAATGTCATAATGACTCTTCGTTCTCCGAGACTGATTGTATCCAATTTATGGTGGAATATGAACCGCCGGCTAGCTCTGTTATATAAACAGGAAGAAGATTCATTTTTAATCTTCATCTTACGTCAATATGACACCAAAGGAGAAAGCTGAGGAAGAAGCACGCAAGTTGGGCTTTTGTTCTCATGGTGACCCCACTTTTGGGGGTGAAGAGCCAGAGCCCCTTGTCTTCGAGCTCAAAGATGATCCCTTGCAACTAGCCAAGAATTTCTTGAGCTATTTTGGCTTGGATGGCTCGTCCTCTTCTAATGGGCGCAGCCTCATAGAGCAGCGTGAAATGTTTAAAACTCTGTTGCACTGTCTGGGAGTTAGGAGCGTAGAAGAACTAGGCACCAAGCTTAGTCGCTCTGGAAAATAGAGCGTGACTTTTATGCTTTTGTTGCACTTTTTGTTTTGTCTTTTGTAAGGCTATCAGTGCCTGTCTTAAGAAATGAAGTATAACTTTTGTGTTTGATCTGTGTGCCTTAATGAGAAATATTAATCAGCAGTCTTTGATTGTTTCCAATGTTGCTCTGTCTTCCAAAGCACACGTGACACTCATTCTACAGTTTACGAGCGCTATTTATGCGGATCTTTTCCAAGAATAGACTTGTACGTTGCCCTTTAAATAGATGGAAGAGTTTTGCAGATACTCATCTCCCATTCCTCTTCTCCTTCTCTGAGAATGAAATTTTTGGGAGATTTCACTCTCAAACAGGAAAGCAATGTTTTCTAATGTTCGACTTCTGCGCACTGTATCAAACATGAGTTTGTCAATCCTTAGCACCAAACTTGAAGGTAAATCAGTGTAATACGTGCACTTATTTTTGCTGTTGAAGATAGGCTTTCTGTTTCTTGTTTCTGATTTAAATAATACACGCCTGTCACTGTTTGATAAATGCACACTGAATGATTTCTGTTGATCTTTCTGCAGAAACTTGGCTGAAAATTTTCTTCAGAACTGGCATTAGGGATGTGGATGCTGTGGAGAATATCCTGCTGACATCTACATCAGGGAGCTCATACGCTTTTGACGCGTAAATCAGACAACTCAGAACTCTTCGTGGGATAGAAGGGTCTTCCTTAGATGGTAGAAGAGCCTTTATACACGAGAGTTGGATGGTGGAGTCAACTCTACCCCGAGAAATTGGGTAGTAGAGTTCCTTTCACGGGAGAACTAGGAATTGTATCCCAAGGTTTGGATACATTCCTGTCTCCTCTGAAAGGTCGCTCCTAATCCACCAGTTGTATTGGCAGCACCACGACTTCGGGCTGCCATACTCTATGGTTCTCCTCTCGTCTGAGAGAGAAGACCAGAGTTTGATTCCTGCTGATCTGGTCGTGACTGGGACCCAGACAGTCAGGAATTGCCACCAACAATGAACCTGACGGAGAAGGTCCGACGGAGAAGATCCAAAGAAGAAGATAGATCTCTATTAGGTTATTGTTGTGGTGTAGAATAAAAATCCAAGATTTTGTGATAGATTTCCATTATGATTTGTAAGAAAGTCTAAGAAAATGTAATAGACTTTTTGTGGTGAAATGAGAATGGAAATGATAATTCTTCTATGCTCAATGATTTGTATTTGTGGATGAATTGTGGACATGATAGATAATAAAATCATCTTTTCTGTTTTAGAGTATATGATATTATCAGAGGTATTATGGACGTGATAATATGTAGGAACTCAAAAGAAAATAGATTAATTTCTATGCAGAGGTCAAAACATGACAAATGAGTAAGTAGATTCGGAATTGATTCAGAGGTTATGAAAACATGATAAATAACGAATCCCCACTTAATAAATTGATAGAAGATTATGAACGGATGAACCGTTAGGAAATAATGAACAGATGAACTGTCGAGTGAATGTAATAAATGAACGGAAGAACCGTCAAGTATTAATGAACAGGCGAACCGTCTGATGAATGTGAGAAATGAATGGATGAACCGTTAAGCATTAATGAATATGTGAAACGTCGGATGAATGAAGAACTTCTGCCTATAAATATAGCAGAAATCTGGCGAGAACGAATACTTCCACTCCTCAACATAAAAATGTCATCTGGAGAAGCATCCAAGAAGACTGAGATAGCCTCAAAGGTTCAGAAAGGCACTGAAGAACGCCCTGCTGGTCCAGTCAAAACGAAGAAGACGGAAGCAAGCGAAGGTTCGTCTCCACCCAAGCCACCAAGGGACATTCTGGATTTTCTGCTCGAACCAGGAAGGACTGAAGAAGAGGAAGCCATGAGGATGGCCGCTTGCAAATTCCTCGTGGGTTCTAACAAGGAGGTTCTCGGCTCTTTTGCTGATCACGTCTTTGAGAAGGACGGTAGTGGCCCACATCCAAAAGTAGAGAAGGATGATAGTGATCTTCCTTAATATCATGTATCATCATTCATGAAAATAAAATAAAAGTTTTATTTTTTTGAACATGAATTTGTCTGATGATTACAAGTATTTACATTTATATATAGTACTTTTTAAGGAATTTGCCATTAATAGGCATCAAAACTTTTCGACCATCCAATTCTGAGAGTTGATAAGCTCCATTTGAGAAAACTTTGCTCACAATATAGGGACCTTCCCACTTTGCGTCAAATTTGCCCTTACTCATATGAGTCATAGTCATAGGACGTCTGACTGTTAGAACAAGTTCTCCTTTTTGATATGATCGAACTCTGACTTTTTTATTAAAAGCTCTTGAAATTCTAGCTTGATAGAATTCATTATTCTGTTGAGCAGATAATCGCTTTTCATCCAGAGCTTCTAATTCCTGAAGTCGAAGGCGATCGTTACTTTCAGCAGTGAGTTCATTAGCGATTGCTATCCTTAAAGAAGGAATTTGAATCTCTAATGGAAGAACAGCTTCACAACCATACACCAGAGAGAAAGGTGTACATTTGGTAGCATTACGAACTGTAGTGCGATAAGCCCACAAATATTCCCCGAGCTTGTCACTCCAATTACGTTTGTTAGTGGAGACAAACTTCTTTAGGAGTTTGATGATAGTCTTGTTGAAAGCTTCTGCTAATCCGTTAGCTGCTGGATTATATGCGGTAGAAGCCACATTATTGATTCGGTGATTGTCACAGAATCGAGTAAATTTCTGGCTGACGAACTGTGGTCCGTTATCATGAACAATGCGTCGAGGAACACCAAATCTGTAGATGACGTGGTGCTTAATAAAGCTGATGACATTAGACGTCTTAACTTCAGATAAAGGAATGGCTTCGGCCCATTTGGAGAAGTAATCGGTTATTGCGAGAATGAACCGATGACCTTTAGATGACGGTGGATTGATCGGGCCGACAATGTCCATGCCCCAAGCTTCGAAGGGCCATGATGCTGCCGTCGGATGTAGAAATTCCGAGGGTTGATGAATAAAATCCGCATGAATTTGACAAGCTTTACACTTCTTTGCATATTCGATGGCATCAGATACCATGGTGGGCCAATAATAACCCATACGTCGAATACGGTCTTGAAGTTTTGGTCCTGGCTGATGTGCTCCACAAATTCCATCATGTGCTTCGCGAATGATTTATTGAGCTTCGTCACCGGCAACACATCGAAGGAGTAAACCATCATAAGCTCGACGATATAAGGTCTTTGTTGTATGATTGTAGTAGAATCTGAGTGATCGTCGTCTGATAGATGCTGCCTCACTCGGATCATCCGGAAGAATATCATATAATACGAGATCTAAGAAAGAAAGTCTCCAATCTTTATCCGTATTCTGATTCTCAGTCGAGTTACTGAAGATGAATTCCATGCTGGAATCAGATGAAGATGACATCGATTTACGACTGAATCCAAATCCTCTTGTTGTGTTGACGTCATGAGATGTTGATTCTTCAATGTCAACTGGAAGTCCTAGAGTCAAGTTATTTTTAAGATGAAATAATTCTCGATTACGGACAACAATCATTTGTTGCCGTCTGATTGGAATAGCCAGCACCGCTGCAAGATTAGCAAGGGCATCAGCTTCTGTGTTACATGCTCGTCTAACATGTTCAATGAAGAATTCTTCAAACGAAGAAGCCATAGATATAGCTGTTTTATGATAAGGAACCAGATCTTGATGGCGAACTTCATAAGTACCCCTGATCTGATTGACAATAAGTTTAGAGTCTCCATACGCCTCCAAATGTTGAATATTCAGATGTTTAGCGAGTTGAAGACCAATAAGTAATGCATTGTACTCATCTACATTGTTTGAACACGGCTGATCGAGAGAATAAGCTCTTTGGATAGCAAGACCTTCTGGCGATACAAGAACAATTCCAACTCCAGCGACAATATCGCCATTAGGACCAATTCTTGATGCTCCATCAAAGAATAGACGCCAAGTAGGATCTTCTTCAGCAATTTGATTTGAATCTAGGACTTCATCTGAGATTTCATCATAGAGTTTTAAATTTTCTGGAATTGAGTGAGCAGCCAGAAAATCAGCTAAAGCTTGTCCTTTGACTGATTTCTGAGGAATATAATGCATGTCATACTGAGCAAGTAGGATTCCCCAGTTAGCCAATCGAGAATTCAAAACACTGGGTTTCTTCATCATGATCTGTATAGGATTGATCCTGGAGATGACATGAATAGTCTGGCCAATGATATAATGACGTGTCTTTTGGACAGCAAACATCAAGGCTTGACATTCTTTTTCAACCGGTGAATATCGAGGTTCAGCTCCGGTCATAGTACGGCTGAGATAATAAATGGCTTGTTCATGGCCATTTTGATTCTTTTGAGCGAGTAATGCACCCAATGAATGACTCATTGCTCGAGTATAGAGGAGGAACGGTATTCCTGAGACGGGAGGTACCAATACTGGAGGGCTTATCAGATATTGTTTTATATCATCGAATGCTTTCTGACATTCATCATTCCAGACAAAAGAGACACCTTTCTTCATAAGTTTGTTGAATGGTCTGTAGCGTCCTGATAAATTAGAGATGAATCTCCTGATATAAGCGATTCTTCCTTGAAATCCTTGTAGCTCTTTTAAGGTGCGTGGAGGACGCATCTCTTGGATGGCTTTGATCTTCTCGGGATCCACGTGTATACCTTTAGAGGTAATGACGAAGCCGAGAAATTTACCACTAGAGACGCCTAAGAAGGACTTAGTAGGGTTCATCTTTAATTGATGCTTACGTATTAGATCAAATATAGTCTTCAAATCTTGGATATGATCCTCCTTTTGTCGACTTTTGACTGCAATATCATCAACATAGCATTCGACTGTTTTCTGCAAATGTTCACGGAATATAGTGCTCATAGCTCGTTGATAAGTTGCTCCTGCATTCTTGAGACCGAATGGCATAACTGTATAACAGTATGTACCAATCGGCGTTCTGAAAGAAGTGTGCTTCTTGTCCTCTGGAAACATTTTGATTTGATTGTACCCAAAATACCCGTCCATGAATGACATTCGTTCAAATCCACAGGTATTATCAACCATGACATCAGTGATTGGTAGAGGGAATTCGTCTTTAGGACATGCCGTATTGAGATCGCGGAAGTCTATGCATACTCTGATCTTGCCAGTCTTTTTAAGAACAGGAACAATATTAGCCACCCAATCGGGATGTTGTTCCTCTCTAAAAAACCCAGAGGTAATGAGTTTATTGACTTCAGCTTCAATTGCATCCATGATGTCTGGACGAAATCGTCGCTGTTGTTGTTTGACCGGTTTAGCATTCGGCAAGATATTAAGCTTGTGAGTTGAATTTGAGGATCAAGCCCTGGCATATCTTCATAACTCCAAGCAAAGACATCGATATAATCATGAATGAGTTTGATCATGTCTTTCTTATCAGTTTCTGAAAGACTTTCACTGATGAATATTGGTTTGGGAGATCCCTCTTCACCAACATCTATTTGAACAAGTTTATCTTCAGTCGGAGGTTCTTTTTGCTCGAAACGGAACTCCCATTGATTATCTAATCTTTGGGCCCACTGTTCTGATTCAGGTGAGATTTCAAACTCTTCTTCGTCTTCATCACTTTCTTCAGAATGGTCAATGGAAACCATGTTGGAAGACAAAATGTTGCAGTAGAGGTCACCGATACTCGTATCGGAATCCCAAGAAGTGGTACTAGAAGAATCAGATCTCTTATCTTCGTCAGACTCGGGATCTTCATGGATAATATTGATAAAAGGAGTAGGAGCAGTATAACCCAATCCGTATTTCGTCCTTCTATATTTCAGAGGAGGAATCCGGACAGGTATTTTTCTTCCTTTTCCATCATTGAGGCCAGTCCTGAAGTCATAACCCATATTTTTGATGATGTCTCTAGATTGCTGACTATAACGACGTAGTTGTAATCTTCCAGTATCATCATTTTTGTCATCATCTTCAAGATCAGAAGGATTTTGAGGTCCTTTGTAGAAGAATATTGGAATGTCTCCTGGCTTTCTGCTTGGAACTAGAAAGTATAAAGATTGTACAGGTTCTAGAGATACATCTGTATGAACAGTCTGTACAACTCCTATGGTTATTGTGTTCAAGTCATCTAACAGATGTAAATAACTATGAACATAATTACACACATCAATGTACTGCAAAGGTGGAGACTTTTCATTAAATGTAAAAGCAGCAATATTTATATTGGGAGAAGGCTGAGCCTTAGAGATTTTAGCCAAGTCAATGACTAAAGGGGGAGAAGAAGAAGAAGCTTTGTTTCAATTAAGATCGATAACAAATGGCTCAGAAGAGGTGAGCTCCCTTGAAGTTTGAGATGGAAGAATAATCCGCCCTCCAACTAGAATTAGCAGAGTATCTTGTGAAGATACAGGAACTGTAGTACGCCCACTGACAGGAATGATCAGTATATTTTGAGTAGATGACTGAGGTAACGGAGAGATCCGTCCACTCACTAGAATGATGAAAGAATCTTCTCCAGAGGGTTTAGGAGATTATTGCTGAGTAGTTCGACTTTTAACAGGGATTATTAAAATCTCACTTTGTGCATCTTCTTTCTCCATAGCTTGTATGATCCTTGTATACTCTTCTTTGTACATTCGGGAATCATTGAAATAAGCTTCAACCCCATGGAAGGGATTTATATCAGCAACTTCTTTTTGTACTCTTCCATTGCTATCAATGTATTTAAAACATTGATGAAGAGTAGAAGGCACCACATTATTTTCATGAAGAAAGGGCCTCCCCAGAAGAAGATTATAGGATCCCGCGATCTCGATCACATAGAAAGTGACTTTAGATCTGAAATCGCCTATCTGAAGCTTCAGATGAATCTTTCCCAAAGGCTCGCTTTGGCTTTGATTGAATCCCAAGATAGTAGTAACCGTCTTGGAGAGCTTGTGAAGAGGGATTTTTAGTTCATCCAACAGACTCTTTGGCATTATGCTTATAGCAGACCCTGGGTCAATGAGGATACGATCTATCTTCATCGTATCAATATAACCAGTGTAGTAGAGAGGTCGGTCATGTCGATTATCCTCCAGTAGCATGTCGTCTTGTGTAAAGGTGATATTTGGGATAATCTCCAGTACACTGTTGCAATGTAAGCAAGTGGCAGGTTCCGTATCTGGCTTCTTCAATTGTGCAAGACAAGAGTCAGCTTGTAGAAGTGCTTCACTTAACGTCTCCCGAGTCTCTTTGAAAAGACGTAGAAGTTCAAAGAGGGACATTCTAGCTAGAGTATTAGCAAGCTGAGCTAAAATGTCGAAATTATAAGGCTTCTGAAGTCCAAGAGGAGAGGACTTCTTGATTGGCTTATCAAACCGAGCCTGTTGTTTGCCTTTCTCCAGAGCTGTAGGCTTGGGAAGAACAGGTTCAGTGGATGATTCTTCTTAAGGAAGAATATTAGAAGTATTTTTATCAGCTGGAGGGATATCAAGAGGATCCTCAGGACTTTTAGAATAATCCTTTAGGTAAGATTTCCCCGTTCGAGTAGCACTAACAAGTGCTTCTTCTTTGTCTTTTGACTCTGTGTCAGAGGTAGACCCAAGAGAAGTCATATGACATGACTTGATCTTTCCAGCCTTCTTGGACTTTCGAGAAGAAATCTTTTGAGGAGAAGGCGATTCAAAATCTGCCACTAGATCAGGATGGATCCACATGATTTCTCCAGTCTCCAAAGTGATTGGTGCTAATCCTTCAGACTGTGGAGGAGGAATATTTACTATTTCAAGAGTCGCCTTGGGAATAGAAACAATCCCACCTTCAAGGAGTTGAGGAGGGAAATCTCCAAATTGCATAGAGACGATATTAGAAGTGACAGTCTTCTCTTTTGGAATAAGAGAGATAGCTCCAGATTTAATCATTTCTTGGATCTTTCCTTTCAGTACATAACATGTACGAATTGTATGACCCAGCATTCTGTGATATGGGCAGTATTTGGGATGATCTGTCTTACCAGCTTCATCAGGTTTCTTGATCTCAGGTAATTGTATCTTATTACCTTTCAGCTGACATTCAAAGATACCAAGGACATCGTCGTCATCAAAAGAATATTCTTCTTTGGGGCGAGATGTTCTTGATTGTTGCGTTATAGGAGAAGTTTGAACAGTTGATGTATCTTTGCTCTGAAGATTAACTTCAAGAGTTTCTTTTCCCTTGCGAGCATTATTTTTATTGTTAGCACCTTATCCTGTTTCTTTAGGAGTCATCTGCACTCCTAAACCTTTGAAGGTTTCAGCACTGATTTCTACAGCTTTGGCACTGACTATGAAGGAAGGCCAATCTTGAAATTGAGTGGACCCTGTCCACATACTGATGATTGGCAACAAGTTTGATTTGCACGTGTCAATGGTGACAGCATCAGGAGTTCCAAGAGGCATCTTCAGAGCTTCTCTTCGAAACCGTTCAATGTATTCCTCTGTAGATTCATTATTTTTCTGCTTGATTCTAATAAGAGCAGACATAGTCATGTCATTAAGCCCTTCATAGAACCTTTCAAGAAACATCTGTTTAAAACCAGCAAATGAGGTAATGCTCCCATCTGGGAGACTCCTATACCATTCATAAGCCGTTCCCTTGAGACATCCAATAAATACCCGAGTAAGGAGGGCATCACTTGGTTGCAGTTGATCAGTCATCACTTCAAAGTGATTAATAAACTGACTTGGAGAAGTGGTTCCATCATAAAATGAGATAGTAGGAGGCTTGTATTTAGGAGGATATGATACTTGCTTCCATTCTATCGGATAAGGCTGCTTGATGCCTAACCTTTGTAAACCATCCTTCTGTTTGAATGCCTCGAATTGAGTTTTGAGATTCTTCAATTCTTCAGAGACAACTCCCGAAGATTGTGGAGTTGTGGCTTGTAGAGAATAGTTGGGAGGAGGAACAGCATTGTAAGCACTACCCCCAACTCCAGAGAGACTAGGATTTAGTTGAGCTGGTCCAGGAGTATTGGATTGTACTGCTGGAGGAACTTGTATTGGACTTATATCAATATCAACTGGTATGGCATCTGGTACAGTCTGTCGATTTTGCAACTGAGCTGTCATGAGTTCATACATCGACTTCATTGTGTCAGTCACAGACTTCATTTGCTGTTCCAAAGAAGCAATTCTTTGATCTTGAGGAGTCAAGGAAGAAGAAGGTTCATCAGTATTCCCATTAACCATGTAAGTCGTGACTGTATGAGGGATTATTGATGAACTAGTGGATGTTGTATGCTCTGAATCATTGCTTCGTGCATCAAAGTCAACTATAGGAGAATTACCCCCAGTAGGAAGAGGTGGGAAGTTAGATTCTCCAAGGAATTCAGAATCAATTTTAGGGATCAAATTTCTTTGACTAGAAGCCAGGACTCTTGCTCTGGTGTTTCTATATACTCCATCTGGACTATCAACTCTACCCCCGGTGTCCCGAGAAGTCATGTTGACAGAGGCAAACAAAGGCTCATCTTCATCAGGCATAGGTTCATACTGAATCCTATTGAAGACAGACTGTCGTTTAATTTGACATCTGCATTGCATTGTAGCTCTTGGCTGGAAGTCACATTCATGATCACCATGTTCTTGAACCGTTGATTGACATCTGCACTGAATTATGACTCTTGGATAGAAGTCACATTCAGCATGTTCCTTTGACATAGAATTACTCCTTCTCTTCTGTTAAAGATATTCCCGTAAATCTGTTTGTGAAGATTGAGGAGTATACTTCCTATTTTTGGGTCTTAATGGCTCTTGATTATATAAAGAGTGATTAATGTGAGCGACATAGTTTCTTGCATACTCTGCATCTGGATCTTTTATCTTCATATCCAATTGGTATGGTTTTTTAACACCAGAAGTGCTGAGTTTTGTTCTTAAATCAGTGGAAGGTAACACATTAATTTTGGAAACCTGGAGTTTTTCTTTCATTGATCTGGATATTTGCAGAGAAGGAAGAGTTGAACCACTCCTTTGATTAGGAGTTGGTAACAGACCCTCTTTAAGGGACAGATTCTGTGCCCAATTTGAAGAAGTCATAGAAGAAGATATTAAGGAATATTTCTTCTTAGAGTCATTCAAGTTTTGAGACATAAAATGTCCAGAAGGAAGAGTAGTCAAAAGACCATCTCCTTTTCTTTGACTAACAAAAGTATCAGTCAAAGCTGTTCCTGAAGTAAAAACTACAGGAGCAGAAGAAACAACTAAAGAGTTATTCCTTTTCGAAGGGACTTTGTATGGAAGACCACCCCCAGTTCTAATAGAACTCGGTAAAGAAGAAGAGATAACTAAGGAGTTATTCTTCTCTGATGAAATACACGCTGAAACAGATTTGGCTAAGGAACCAGTACTGTTAGCGTGACTTTTGATTTTAGAATTACACGCTGGAACAGATTTGGCTAAGAAGCCAGTACTGTCAGCGTGACTTTTGATTTTAGAATTACATGCTGGAACAGATTTGGCTAAGGAACCAGTACTGTCAGCGTGACTGTTGAATGTGGGATTGCACACTGGAATAGATTTGGCTAAGGAGCCAGTACTGTCAGCGTGACTTTTAGTTACTGTCATCTTCGAGCGCACAAGAGTGTGCGTGCTTGCAGTGGAATTCTTGCCAGTGTTAGGAGTAGACACTGTGGCAGAGACTTCACCATTGACTGCCAACTGATTCTTAGGGACATAGACAGAGTGTCCCTTCGACTTGGCAGTGATGATGGAGGCTGGAGTGGGCTTGCCACCCTTAGACCGCTGCATTTCTTCATAGGCGAGTTGATCGAATTTGATCGTCATCACCTTCTTCGTCGAGCCGATTGACGAAGTGTCGCATTGAGTTGTTGCCATCTCAGAAGAGGAGATGGTTTTCCCCAGCAGAGTCGCCAATTTATTTTCCATAAAGAAATTCTCTTTATTTGTTGTGTTTCTGGGAAAATTACAACTGTAGGAATCCGATCTAGAAGACGATCGCTTTATCCCTTGGACTATGCGAAGAAGAAAAGCTCTCAAAATTTTGACAGTAGATATCAATGTATCTGTACAATGAATCAGAAAAAGAACTCTATTTATAGAGTCAAAAATAATAACTGAAAAGATAACTGTCTTCACAGCCTGTGCTTAGTTGAAAATCACGCAGGATTTAACATACGCAAGGCTGTGAGCAGTTACTGGACGTGGCCTGTAACTGTTGGACACATGGCAATCATGCATGAGTCGTGTGCAAGTTACAGGACACGCAGGCGAGAGATCAGTGGCATGGCTGCCACGTACTCCAATTTGATGAAATCCATGCAGACTTGTTGAAGACGAAATTCACGCGAACTCGGTGTAGAAAGCTTCCAAATCCACGCAAACTTGGGGCAGGAAGCTTCAGGATCCACGCAGACTTCGAGGCAAAGAACTCAAAAATCCACACAAACTTGAGGAAGAAAACTTCAGAATCCACGCAAACTTGAGATGAAGATCACAAATACACGCAGACTTGAGATAGAACTGCCAGCTGTCTTGATTCGACGTGTCTCGACTGACACAAAATCTCTGACAGTGATTGCTTTGTCAGTCGTATTAAATGACAAGAAACCCTTTTGGTACGCCAACTCGACGAAGGCTGAGTCTTGCTGAAGAAGATTTCGAAAATCACGCAATAGACGGCGATGATCTCTCGAAGTCTGTGCATACGTGGCATACGAAGAGACATTCTTCGACTGTTGTGCTGTCAGTCATAATTACTTTTTGACAAATGATGGGCTGTCTCCCAGCGTGATTTGTTTATATTGTCTGGATCAACTGAGCGTGACTTTTGACTCTGTCTTGATCAACTCAGCGTGACTTTCATTTTTTGAGGCCCACAACGTACAACGAGGCTCGCTACCCGCGCTGCACGGACGCCAACCTGGTCGATAACGCATTATGGCTAAGGGTTAGCCTACGGCTCGGAGACAGCCGTTAAGTTAAAATGACAAACAAAAAGAAAACTAAATGGTCGTGGACAATCCACTAGTATACGGGAGGTGGGAGATATAAGGGATTTCCAGCGGCACGGTTAGTGTGAAGGACGTGTCGGTCCGGACGAAAATCAAAGTTTGGCTTACGTACAGGCCTGAGTGCGGGCTTGGCCACCAGGGGACGTAAGGCCGGGTATTTCAAGAGACTATCAGGGTGTACCAAGCCGCACGCCATGATAGGTGAGAAATTACCAAGGAAAAGACATGTCTAAATTGGCTTGTGATGCCAGCGACCGATGCATATAGATTAAATATGCTTTGCTGGTGGCAATCCACGTGCAAGTCCTTGCATTGAAATCAAAGTAGACGTCTAAGTTAACTAAATGAAGTGCCTTTTGAACAGGCTTGAATATAACACACCAGATAATCGAGAGTACTTCGGCAAAGGAGTTAGAAAACACGCCTACGACGCGCTAGGCCTGAGGCAGGGACACGCCCTTGACATTGAATTCTTACGTAAATCACGATAAGTTATTACATATGAATTGTTGACTAACTTGGTTTACTTTGGACAGGGAAGACCGGATGGTAAGTATGGGTAAGTCGTGCATGAAATTCCATACGACACTTGTATTCGGCAACACGAGATAGGCTATGAAATATGCATGAAACTGATCCTAAGGCAAGATTAGAAAGACAATGAATGATAGACGGTGCACAAAAGTAAATGGAACGTGTTTGGTAATGATAGCAGTGTGGGCGAGCTAGCCTCCCTACTAGTGCATAACAATGTACTGATAACCCCACAGTCTGCTTGCAGGATGCAGGAGACGTCGTCGGGTGCGGAGCTTCCCCCGAACATGCTAAGGCGCGGAGCTATCTCTGGAGCCTTGGAGCGTTGCAAGGAGCTGGAGCACCATATACAGGACATAATGTATCGGGACATTGCCATAAATCATTCCATGTTGTAAGCCACTTGGCACGCCTTTTATATTTCAGAGAGAGAGAGAGCTTGAGCGATTTATAATATCGGCCTAACGCCGCTTGTAAACTTCTTGAATATCAATAAAGAGTTGAATTCGCTTCTACTTGTGTTCATTTACTTTCCGCTGCAAATGGGGACACTCTGTGCGACTCTGTGGCCTAGCTCAAATCGGCCGTTTCTGGACTTGGCCTTGCACGGGCGCAACCTAGGCCCGTGCGACATCACGCCTTAGCGAGGACGATGGCTCCTACGGGAGCGGGGTGTGACAATTGAGTCCAACACATTCTTGCTCAACACTTTCAATTCCCGCACTCGACTTTTCTAAGGTCGACGCAACTTTGGTGTATATGCCCAGCCCGACTTAGCCAATCGTGCTTACACAAACCATCTTTTTGTTTTGTCAAAAACTGTTCTCCTACGTTTTGCAAAATAGATAGACTTATTGTATGAACATCCCGTGGGACATTTGAGAGAGAGCGCACCAACGATAACGACTTGCGGAAGTAACAGAGTTTTGCAAAAACATCGAAGTTGAAGAATTCAATCGGTAGTCCAAGGACGTAAAACCGTGCTCTGATACCATTATGTCATGCCCCGCTCCCGTAGGAACGATCATCCTCGCTAAGGCATGATACCGCACGAGCCTAGATTGCACTCGTGCAAGGCGAGTTCAATAACGGCCGATTTCAGCGGCTGCGACGGGGTTGTCGCACAGAAGTCCCATGCAGAGACATTGAATAATAGCAGCGAAATTTGAAGCAAAACACAAGTTATTCAAAAGGAGCTCTTTATTGATATTGAAACATAGATTACAATGGGGCGCAAGGCCAATATTACAAGTCTCTCAAGCTCACTCAAGCTCACTCATCTCACATTACAAGTCACTCAGCTCTCTCTCTCTCAATACAAGTCTTGACTCCAGCGGAAGCTTCGGAAGGCGACGTCCATACATTATGTCTCGTATAAATCTTTACTCCATGCGACCGTACGCTTCGAATCGCCAAGGAACTCCGTGCCTCGACGCATCCAAGCGAGCTCCGCGCCACGAGCTTCTACCGGTGCCTGTAACACCCAGTTTCTAAAATAAGGGTAATTTTGAAATTTTATATTTTTATTTTATTTAATTAAGATATTTAAATGATAATATGATTTTTGGTAATTTTTAATTATTTTAAAACTATTTTTAGATCATGACTTATGATTTTGGTGTTTGACTAGTGTAACCTTAGAGCCTAGCCATGTGATTAGGATGTCTGACTAGTACATTATAGCCTAGAAGGTATTTTGGGCATTTTAGGATTTATTTAAATTTAATATATTTTATTAGGAATTTTTGAATAATTTAATTGAATGGTGTGATTTAAATACTAATATAATTATTGCCTTGTGTTTATGGTTAGCCTAACCTAGATTGGACCTAACCTAGATGAGTCATGACTAACTTAGTGAGCCACTTTGAGAATTAGATGAGTTGGTTAAGGAGTTAATCAATTTTAGTCATGGTTAAGTAATTTGCTAAGGGCTAAGATAGAACCCTTGTTCTAGGCCATCTATTTCCCTTGATACAATCCTAGCCATAGGATGAAACCCAAAAACCCTAACCCTAACTTTATGACCAGCCAAGAGACCCCCCCTTGCCTATATAATGCCTCTTTGGGGATTTGAGCCTCTTTCTTTAATAGTTCATCATTCTCTTAAGGAAGTAGGTAAGCCTCCTTTATTTCTTTCCTAGTTTAATCAATAGGACTCCTTTTTGAATGAAATTTCTTCCATTAGGACCTAATCATTGCTCTCTTACTGTTGGTGGAGTCCAATCACAGATTTTGAATCGATTTGATTGATTGGTGGCTTGTGGAGATTCCCTCTTTGAAGAGCTTTTTGAGAGTTTTGATACTTTGAGGTAACTTCTTGTTCTCACCATAGAATCCTGAAATTATTACATGTATAGGGAGCCCTAGACCTAACCTAACTATAGGAATAGGAATCCCTAAGTTTCTGTGTTGATTCGTGTCCTAACAGGACACGTATCAGTGTGCTATGCGATGTGTTTGTGTAAATGCCACAGAGAACTTTTTGTGTTTATTTTCGAATTTGATTTGAATGGAAAATCGTGTTTTGATGTCGCTTATCCATTTCTATAGCTCTGAGTTGTTTTTGTGATTGTGTCGTGTCGATAGGACACTCGTGCACACGCCCTCGTGCACACGCGCGCACGGGCTACAGTAATCCCCTGCACCACGGGCTCTATTCTGGACACGACACGATTTTGTTTGACACGAGATTTTGTGGACAGCTTGGGGCACCCTCTGACATCACTGTCCCCAAGTTTCACGTGATTGTATGGTCAGGATTGGGAGAAATCGACCACGCACTGGGATTCCATGTTCTGTGCACTGTATATTTTTTAGCCACTGATACGCTTTTATAACTCTGGACCCGAGACACGTTGACATGATGCAGACACATGAACACGAGCACCTATACCTAGACTAAGTAGGGACACGAGCACGAGGCTTGGGAAGGCTTGTGTCGGGTGCACGACACGCGTGCACACCCGCACGAGGCTGTCCCAGTGTGTGTGTCCAGTTTGATGATTTAGGTTTTAATTGGATTGGACACGTTTGTGTCCACTTTTGTGGACACATACACATCACATATCATGTACACACTGTGTTTTCACTTTACCAACCAATGAATTGGCAATTTAGTTGATTTATGAATCAATTTCCATTTTTTCCTAAATTCCTGATACATGTTATTCTCAGTTTTCTTTCTCAGTTTTTGATTTGATTTTTAGTATTCATTTTGATTAGTTTAAGTACTATTAATTGTTGTTTTATATCCTAATTATGTTCTCCTGTTAGTAATCTACCTGTGTGCAAATTTGGGAGGATTTTGGTTATGTTTTGATTTCAAAATTAGGATTTAAGTGTTAGACTGTTTTTTCAAAAGTCTGAAATTGAAATCCTGAGATTGGATGAGTACAAACCTGGGATTGAGTATATTCCTGCATTCCTATTTTTCCTGCATACATATTCCCATATCATGTCACTTGAGTTGAACCTGGGTTCAATTCTGAAATCCTGGGGTTCTTAGTATTCACTGATTGATACTGCCACATTGGCTCACCCTCACATGCCTTTGGCTGTGCACACATGCCCTGCACATTTAAAACCTGAGTTGGTAGAGGGTTCCCCAATGTGAAATTGTGTTTTTGGTTGGGGGGGTCTTGAGTTGGTTCCTCTCCTTAACTGTTTTAACCTGAAATTTGAATGTCACAATCACACACACACACATATGAGTTTAACACATATGTATGCACAGCCTTTAGCTCATGTCCTGCCACTTTAGACACACACAAAGCACCTAACACATCACCCTCCTCTCTACACACAGGCATTCACACACTCACTCTCACTCTTCATCACATAATTTTGTCACTTGATCCCAAAACTGAAAACTGCATTGTTTGATACATGTAAACTGAGATGGGTAGGAAACTGTTGTATTTAAATGAAAATCTGAGTTGCTTTGGTCTGTTTTGAGAACCTGAGATTAAGTTTAGAAACCTGAGAACTGAAACTGCATTGGATATTATGTTTGATACATGTACACTGATAGAACCCTGAGATTTCCCTTGTGTTTGAACCTGAAGTTCAAGGGGTTACTATTGAATATTAACTCAGTTGACTTATGATGGTGTAGAGATAATGCTAACTGATTTTCATGTATATTGCTATGTTAAATCACACACATTCCCTCTATGCATTGCCTACCATATCCTATACACACGCATACACACAAACATGTCACACACACATGATTAACACATGTACACACACCATCTTACTTTCCTGTACACATGACACATACACACACACTCTATGACACTCACATTCACATCATTCATACACATATGCCCTTGGGTGCCTTTCTATGTTTGTATACTTTTAGATATATTTATATATGGTAATGTAGTGTATACTCTTTAGCCTATGGTTGTCTTCTAAGTTAATCCCCTAGTTTTCATATGTGTGTATCATATATATATATATATATATATATATATATATATATATATATATATATATATATATATATATATATATATATATATATATATAAAAATATATATATATATATATATTATTCTTCTTCTCTTGAAAATGTGTGATTGCATATAAATATCATATATGTAGGCATATGGATACTAGCCTATATGTATATAGGGATATTCATATTCTCTCATATGTGGTATGGGTATATATGTGATATTGGCCTATGGTATGTCTATTAGACTAGTGGGCCTAGAATGGACTTGTGTAGTCTAGCTGGACTTAGAAATGACTTGTTAGACCTAGTTAGACTAGTTGACTTAGGTTTGACTTGGTTGACCTAGTTTGACTTCTAGGGTTGACCATAGTTGACCAGAGTTGACCAAGAGTTGACTTTGGTCTAGATTGACCTAGATTCATGTAGAATGCATTGATTTGCATCTTATTATCATTGTAGACTCATAGTGACTTGCACTGTTCTATAGGAGACAGACACCACTCCTCGGACAGTCTATATTCTCTCAGATTCACCAGTTACAGGCGAGTACATTCTCTGATCATTTCATATCCTGCTTAGAATTATTTTCCTGCTTTAAATTACTTTACTTGATACTGTCACGTTGGTCACACGGATTGGTACTATATGGATCTTTTCATGAGATGTTATCCCCCTCGGGAGCATCGGATACAGCATGTTTTGTGCATTTCACGAATCATCACGTATCTCTATGCTTTCTCTGATTCACGAATCGTTTGTGACACATGTACTCTCATGTTCACAGAGCCATCATGAATCACCTTCACGTATCACTCATTTTATGAGCCATGTGAAGTTTCATGAATCTTAACATAACTTGAACAGATCTTTGTGTATCGATTGGGGATGGGGGAGTGGAAATAGACATGTGAATATTATCCCAGTAGCTGTAGTCATGAATCACTCTCTTAGCTGTAGTCATGAATCTCCTATGCCATTCACATGTTTATATTTTACTCTGACTCACTAGTCACTATTAGCTCTCTATGTATAGTAGATATTCTATTACAGTTTCTCTCTCTGTTTACATACTATTTTTTTTCAGTTCATGTATCTTACTTTACTGCATGATTATATTTTCTAACCTGCTATGATCTGTTGAGATGTACTGTGCTCGCTCCTGTCCTGACTGGACCTGTTGAAAATATTACAGAGGAGGAGGAGGAGGCCCTATGTACCACCTATTACGGAGCAGGCTTAGACGACACCTGCGACCTGGCTCCTCTGGAGGACCCAGCTGCAGTTCAGGATGCTACTCCCAGAGTCTAGACTAGATAGCTAGGCTTTAGTTTTCTTTCAGCTTGTTATTTGATTTTCAGTTGTTCTTCTGAGATGTTGTTATATTTAGAGACTTGTTTTGAGCTGGATGTTCTTGAGTTGTTATCTTATACACTTAGATTTTCTCTCTCTTAATAGTATTACTTCGTGTTTCTGATCTCTCTATCTACCTTTTCTATTCTATATCTGCTTTAGATGTGATTGAGACTGTTCTGTTATGTCACCTCCATTCGGAGTGTATATACTGTACAGGTACCTTTATATTGTTAGATGATTGACCTAGGACAGCGTTCTACCGCCGACACTGCAGCGTAGGCTGGGTGTTGTTACATTCTCGTACCCTCGCAGTGGGTGCGGGTCGTGACAGTGCCTGCACATAAAAACTATGTGGGTGTCAGTACTCAACTGTACTGGTGGAATGAGTTCCTCGCCCACCCATACAATACCAACACGTTAATTTACTTTGTGTAACTTAGTCCCCTTTATGATTGTTTTTCTACTCTTGCCTTAGGATCAGTTTTAAGACCGACGCCTTGGCCTATTCTGTGTCTTTCGACCATCTCGTGCTTGCAACAAGAACGTTAACTCATACCTTGCCTCAAGACCCTTCTCGTGCCAACAACGTTAACCTGTCGAGTCGTGTTTGCCTTATGGCTTAAAATCAGAGGCGCAACTACGCGGCAAGACTCCATTCCCGTGTGACCGTGCTAGAAACCCTTGCTGAGGCCGTGCCTCGCAACTCAGTGAAACTTAACCATATCGCCGCCTCATGGCCCTTTGCTACTAAATCATCAACCGAACCATCCAACTTTTGAACTAAGTGTCACTCAACCAACTCTGCCTTGCGGCACCTCCTGACTTAAACTCAAGACAACTCAATCATAAAATGCAACTTATATGCCGACAACATAAGACTCGACGCCACATCACGTGCCGAAGCACGTCGCCTATGTTGATGCCAAATCTTAGGACCAAACCTTGTGTTATAACTGTACACACATCCAACTAACTCAATCCAAAGGCACATACGCGGATTATCGCCCGTGCCGACCCATCTATATGAATTGGTCACTAACATCACAAGCTATCCTGGACTATAGCCTTGCCATTCAGCGACCCTTTCAACGTAAGTAGCTAGCCCCGCTGAAAGTTCCTGAATGACCCGAGCGGTTCGTCCAGCTATAGCTATACCTGTTTTCCTTCAGAACGATGCGTTCCCATGGCGCCCAGGGTTGCCGCTCGTGGAAACTCCTCCTTGTCGATAAGTTGTCCAATGACCATGCAAGACTCGACACAAACTGACGTCTCACACAGTCATTCCTCTTCCAATGTTACCATCTCTTTCAAACCAATATCCAGACCTCTATCATTTGAGACCCCTCGACGACCCACGGTCGCGAGCATTCTTTCTATCATTTGAGACCCCTCGACGACCCACGGTAGCGAGCCTTCTTTCCATGTTATCATATCATTCCATTCAACTCATGAACGCCTATTCGATAGTCCTTTCTCCAAAACTCATTAAATCAACCGTGGTTCATGCCCTAAACACTAAGTCCGCGCATCGTGCCTCAAGCCGATTTTCGATCTACGCGACGCTATCACCCAAGTCATACATCATATGACAGGCCTTGGGATCGTGGAACTATTTAACTTGACAACCGCAGAATGAGCGGGACAGCGCTTGGAATGACTTAGGTCGATCGGCATAACTTTGCCAAACTTAATCGAGCCTACAACTTAACTCAAGGAACGAGCAAAGGCTATGCCAAGCCTTGCGTTACGGAAGCGTGCATGCTTTATCGAGCATTTACTGGAGATGTTAGTGATCAAGCCCGAGATGGACGAGCTAATTTACGGAGATGGACGAGCTAATTTACGGAGACGAAGACGAGATCTAGTTTCATAAAGCATGCGAGGATCAAAAACATAAAGTTTGTAAAACTATTCGATCAGTTAAAACTTGTAAAACCATAAAATCCTAAGAAGCACGCCCTAATGGTTCTTAATATAGTAAGTCCCAAACTAACAGATGAGCATACTGTGGTCATATTTCCAAGCATGCTGTGAGAGTATGTCCAAAGCTGAAGCCGTTGGAGACCAGATAAAATCACTATTGGCATGTCAGTTAAAACTCATGCCAAGATCAAATATTTCTCACAAACTAAAATTCTAACTTGTCTTAGTATATCAAATCTTTTTCACAAATTTTCAAAATAACCAGCATTTCTCATCTGCTCATGACTCAAAAATCTCAAAATAATCAGCATTTCTCATCAAGACGAGTAATAGAAATTTGCTAATAGAGCAAAGTTTTGAGAGCAACAAAGTTGTCGTGAAAGCAGCGCTTTTGAAATTAGAAAATTCTAAATAAATTTTTTTGTCGGATGATGAAGATCATTGTTGCTTAAAATGAGATTCGATCCTTCTCGTCGATTCGCTTTCATGAACCAGCAAGTTCGAAATGAACTGTGGAATGCTCATTTGTTTAGTACATTGACGTCGGACATAGTACAAACTACGGAGGTTGTTTCTAGTGCTTGACTTTCATGAATATATTCTCTTATGTTTCTTAGCTACGTGCAAAAACAAAGAGTTTATGAAGGGAGCCACCCCCTACCAGCCATAACCGTCTACTAACAACGTAGATAAAAAACTAAATATTTTTTTTATAACAACTCACACACACTTACACGTTCTTATGGTTGGGGGGCTCGAACCTACCGGCACCGCTTGATGTACACAATGTTTTTCACTTAAGCTACAAGCGTTGGACCAAAAAAGGAATTAATAGCATTAAGTGGACAGCTATAACAATAACTCTCTTTAAATAGGACGATAACAAACTGAATAGCTCCACAACAACACAAAACAGCGTACCCACAAAGTCGTAAAACACGCGAGACGTCGTTGAACCGCGCCAACTCAATCCATTCAAGGCATCCTTTGTTCGCGTCCGAATCTAAGTCAGAGTTGCTAGGCCCTAAAGGAAAATTTTCTAAAAAATTGTGACAAAAATAATTGCTTCATATGGGATTTGATCATTGCCCACTAGAAATTTCTTTTACCATACCAAGTTACCAACCGCTTGTGTTATTACATCCTATTTTTATAAGTCAATAAACGATAACTCAATATTGAAAAGAAAAAAAAACATTTGTGTTGTAAGGCAAAAGCTCAAACACACGGAGACGAAGCTTTCTCGTATATTATCAACCACACAAGTACATCTTACAAGCTATCCCAACCTCTCTTTATATAGGGAGAGAGGTTGGGGGTTATGAAGAAATGAAGGGCCAAAGGTCATGTAGGTTACAAGGAGATGAAAAGTGAAAAGCCATATGAGTTACAACACTCCCCCTTGGCTCTCCAGAAATTCTGCTTGTAAACATCTCTGAGTTTCTTCGTCTGTCTGTAGCTTGCATCTTCAAGTTTGACCATCTACTTGTGCCTCGTCAAAACCTTGCCAAAGAAAATCCAGTGGGAAAAAAACTTTGGTCGAAGGACAAAAGAGTACACACAGGTCAGTGTGATGGGGGTAAACTAACCATTGCAAAGGTGCCTCGTCAAAACCTTATCAGGGAAAACCCAGTGGAAAAAAACCGCTGATCGAAGGACAAAAGAGTACACGATGGTTTAGAAGTATACAACTGGATACTTCCCCTGATTATAATAATCCTTAGTGAATAAGAGATGTGAACTGTGTCTCGTTAGAAACCTTGCCAAAGAAAACCCAGTGGGAAAAACTTTAGTCGAAGGGAAAAAGAGTACACAAGCATACATCAGGATGCTTCCCTTTTCACTCGCACTCGACAGGGTACGGGATATACGCACAACAGGGCGTTTTGGAGGCACTCGTTGGGGCGCTCTCCCTCACATGCACACAACAGGGTGCAGGAAACATGTTTCACTTAGGCTAGCTCTGAAAGCTTCCTAAGTCCAATCGCTCTGACATGTTTCTGGAACGAGTGTTTTGGCAGTGACTTGGTGAACAAGTCTGTACGGTTATTCTTCAATCCAATGTGTTGCACTTCAATCTTCTGAAGCGCTTGTTGTTCATGTGTAAAGAACAACTTGGGCGATATGTGCTTGGTAGCATCCCCTTTGATGTAACCATATTTCGCTTGATCAATAACAGCAGTATTGTCCTCATAGACGACAACAGGTTCATCTGGGTCATATGGAAGATCACATGTACTTCGAATATGGCCAATAACAGCTCGAAGCCATATACACTCTCTAGTCGCCTCATAGAGCGCGAGTAGCTCAGAGTGGTTCGTTGAAGTAGCCACTAAGGTCTGTTTGCGAGACCTCCAAAAAATCGTCGTGTTCCCAATGGTAAAGACATAACCAGATTGGGAACGCCCCTTGTGCGGATCAGATAAGTATCCCGCATCGGCGTAGCCAACAAGGGTCGCGTTGCTTCGAGTGCCAAGAGCGTTGGACTCACTCAAAACCGCGTAGGGATAGAACAAGCCCAAGTCCGTAGTACCCTTAAGGTAGCAAAAAATGTCTTTTATGCCATTCCAATGGCAGCATGTTAGCGCGGTGCTGTGTCGAGCTAGACAATTCACAGCAAACGAGATGTCTGGTCTAGTACATTGGGCCAAGTACAATAAAGCGCTTATTGCACCCAGATAAGAGCACTCAGGACTCAATATCTCTTCGTCATCCTCCTTTGGACGAAATGGGTCCTTAGTAATGTCTAGAGAGCGGACGATCATGGGAGTAGCGGACGGCTTAACGTCAAAATGACTAAAGCGTCTCAACACCTTTTGGGTGTAGTTCGCTTGATGGACAAGAATTCCATCTTTACGGTGCTCGATCTGCAGGCCGAGGCAAAACCGTGTCTTTCCAAGATCCTTCATCTCGAATTCCCTCTTCAGGATATCAGCAGTTTCTGACAAGTCTTTTTCGGTTCCTATGAGATTCATGTCATCTACATAGACCGCGATGATTGCGTATCCTGAAGTGGATTTCTTTATGAACACGTATGGGCAAAGTTCGTTATTAACGTATCCCAAACCGATCAAGTATTCGCTTAGGCGGTTATACCACATTCGCCCGGATTGTTTCAATCCATATAGCGAACGCCTCAGTCTAATCGAGAACGCGTTCCGTGGTCGGGAACTACTTGATTCAGACATCTTTAGTCCTTCAGGGACTCTCATGTATATCTCTGTGTCCAGATCCCCGTAGAGATAGGCTGTGACCACATCCATGAGCTGCATATTCAGTTTTTCGGAAACTACTAAACTGATTAAGTAGCGAAACGTTATGACGTCCATTACGGGAGAATACGTCTCCTCGTAATCAATTCCAGGGCGTTATGAGAAGCCTTGCGCCACAAGACGAGCCTTGTATCGCATAATCTCATTTCTCTCATTACGCTTCCTTACGAAAACCCATTTGTGACCAACTGGTTTAACATTGGGTGGTGTTGGAGCAACAGGTCCAAACACGCTTCTTTTCGCTAAGGAGTCTAGTTCAGCCTGGATTGCTTGTTTTCATTGTGACCAGTCCGTTCGTCGTTGACACTCGGCAACACTACGAGGTTCTATGTCATCATTGTTCATAATGTCAGTGGCCACTGAGTATATGAACACATCATCGATTGCAGTTTCATTTCGCTTCAAAATATCGTCTAAGCTAGCATACTCGACGGATATTTCGAGGTTATCGGCATGATTAGGAATAGGCGTTTCATCTGGAATGCGCTCTTCTAATACATCGCCGTGATCCTTAATGATCTCATGTGGCAAAACGCTTTTAACAAGATTTCTCCGCTTCCGGGGCAGAACATCTTTGGAACAAACCAGTCTTCCCTTTTTCTTGGGAATAGCGGCGGACTGGACGGCCGATGGCAGCGTCCTTTGCTCGTCAGGTTCGACCGGAGCAACATGTTTCACAGGAACATGGCGTCTCTCTGGGACGTCTATCCTTGCAGGCACATTTGCAGCAGGTATAATTGATCTCGTGACTTTTGCTAGGTCGCTAAATGCGTCTGACATTTGATTTGCAATATCTTGCAGACCTAGAATCCTCTACATTTTCTTATCACTATGTACAGAGGGGGGATCATGATGAGCAACAGCGGGCACATGCCACGCTAATTCACGTCGTTCCTCATCAACGTTAGCGTGTATTTCTTCCCCTAACGACGGGAAGATTGCCTCATCAAAGTCACAATCCGCGTGTCTCGCGGTAAAGAGATCGCCTGTCAAGGGCTCTAAATAGCGAATGATGGACGGGGAGTTATAACCAACATATATTCCCCGTCGTTTCTGAGGTCCAAATTTTGAACGCCTTATCGGCTCAATTGGAACATTGACTAGACACCCAAACACGCGTAAATGTGATATGTCAGGCTCACATCCAGTAACCAACTGGTACGCGGAAAGTGGTTGGGTGGCCATGGGCCTCAGACGGACCAAATTTGCAGCGTGTAAAATTGCATAGCCCCATGCAGATAATGGGAGTTTGGTACGCATAACCAAGGTCCGCGCTATCACTTGCAGTCGCTTTATAAAAGCTTTCGCTAGGCCATTTTGGGTATGAACATACACAACAGGGTGTTCAAGGTTTATTCCCAAAGTCATACAATAATCATCGAAAGTATTCGATGTAAACTCCGCGGCATTATCAAGTCTAATAGACTTTATCGGATAATCCGGATGGTGAGCCCTTAACTTAATGATCTGGGCGAGGAGTTTAGGAAACGCTGTATTTCGGGTGGACAACAACACTACGTGTGACCATCTAGTCGATGCATCAACCAAAACCATGAAGTATTTAAATGGTCCGCATGTTGGTTGGATTGGTCCACAAATATTTTCATGAATTCTCTCAAGGAATTGGGAAACCAATCTCGTAGGTTTCACATGGAGTGGCTTGAGATTCGTCTTCCCAATCGAGCAAGCTTGGCATAGGCTTTTCGGATTTATAACGAAATTTTTTCCTCCAAGAGGATGCCCATGTGATGCATTCATAGTGCGAAGCATCGTATTTTGACCCGGATGACCCAGCCGGTCATGCCATAGCATAAAAGTCCTCTCATCAACTGGCGCTCGGCGAATGATGAGATTACTCTCGATGTGTTGTATCGTAGTGAGATACAAACCATTTGAAAGACATTTCAACTTCTCCAAGATACGCTTTTAGCCATACTGAGTGGAGGTAATGAAAAGATACTCGAAGCCATGTTATCGAGCAGTTTCAACATGAAATCCGTTTTCTCGAATATCCTTAAAACTCAGTAAGGTACGACTGGACCTTGGAGAATATAAGGCCTCTGATACTTCAATGGGAGTACCATTGGACAACGAAAAACGGGCTTTGCCAAAACCTTGAACAAGGGTTGAGGGTCCCGAAATGGTTGTCACTGAGGTTACTTTAGGCGTATAGGAGATAAAGTATGATTTATCTCTCAAGATAGTGTGAGTCATTCCCCTATCAACCAGACAATCTACTGTCCCGTGGTCCATGCCTATAAGTAAAGAAAATTAAAGTTTGTCACACGTTTGAGGAAAGTGCTCGAAATAGAACTTTAATTTATCGAGAAAACAGAAAATACAAACCACTAAAAGTTTCATGACTTAAATCAAATATAGAGAGAAAATGAAGATTCATTCTTCCATTTCTGCTTCAAAATCGGGGGTCTCAAGATTTAGATTTTTGCAATCGTTGACCAGATTTGCTTCGGCCCGGCGCCCCTTGTGATAGTTATCAACTTCTCGGGGGGTCGCCCTGCAAGTCCGTTGCATATGACCATAAGCACCATATTTGTAGCAGAGAGTAGGCGCTTGGCCTTCCACTCTCGCTTTGGGACGACTGGCCCGTTGGTTCTTACCATGAGACTGCCTAGGAGTGAAAGGTCCTTGGTTCTTGTTAAAACCTCGCTTTGGGTGGCGAGACTTAAACTCGCCTCTGTTCCTTGGCTGGGATGACTGGTCCTTGTCTCGTTTCCACCGTGGATTTGGTCCACGGAGAGCGTTTGCATCAGGCATTAGAATTGCCGTTGTTCCAGCAGGACGAGAATTGTTGTTTCTCATTAAAATGAGACTGTTCTTCTCGTCTAGTAAAAGCTGGGTGATGAGCTCGGGAAACTTGGTGAACTTAGACTAACGGTATTGCTTTTAGAGCAAGTTGTCAGTGGAAGGAAATGTAGTGTATGTTTTCTCCAATAGATCACTGTCGGTTAATATCTTACCGCATTATTGGAGAAGTGATCGAATCCTGCAGACTTCATTGTTGTAATCAGTTACACTTTTGAAGTCTTGGAAGCACAGGTTCAACCAGTCATGGCGTGCTTCAGGTAGCTATATGGTCTTCTGGTGGTCGAAGCGCTCTTTCAGAGAGTCCCATAGCGTCTTCGACGAGGAGATTTCAATGAACTCCGACTTCATGGCGTCAGATAAATGCCTGCGGAATAGAATCATCGCTTTGGCGTTCATTGAGCGAGTGACTTCCACTTCACGCTCTTCCTCGTTATAGATGATGTCCAAGAGGCCCTGCGCATCTAGATGGTTCTGGATGTCTTGCGTCCAGTCCAAGTAGTTCTTGCCATAGGCTTCAAGGATGGAAAAATCAATCTTGATCGACATTTTTCTACAACAGGAGAAAAAATCTTGATCAGTCAACATATAAAACGACAGGTTTATATGGATTTGGTTTGTATAAGCAACAACAAACAATCGTAAATAAAAACAACAGTTTTGAAAAAACGATTTTTGTTTAAAAATTATCTTATATCGATCGACGGGCCGATATAGAGAGGTCAATAAGTTTCTTGCAAAAATGCATAATTATAAATACAATTTGAGAAAAAAAATAATATTTGGTCAACCCCTTTCAGTAGCTCTACGTGAATATGACCAGGCGGGAAAATGAGGGAGGAGGGTCACCGGGTGTCACGCCCCGCTCCCGTAGGAGCGATCGTCCTCGCTAAGGCGTGATGTCGCACAAGCCTAGATTGCGCTCGTACAAGGCGGGTTCCATAACGGCCGATTTCAGCGGCTGCGACGGGGTCGTCGCACAGAAGTCCCAAGCAGAGACGTTAAATAATAGCAGCAGAATTTAGAACAAACACAAGTTTCTCAAAAGATGATCTTTATTGATATTGAAACAAAGATTTCAATGGGGCGCAAAGCCAATGTTACAAGTCTCTCAAGCTCACTCAAGCTCACTTTTCTCTCATTACAAGTTCACTCTGCTCTCTCTCTCTCTCTCTCTCATCTCTCAATATTTGTCGATCCAGCGGAAGCTTCGGAAGGCGATGTCCATACATTATGTCCTGTATAAGTCTTCAATCCATGCGGCCGCACGCTTCGAATCGCCAAGGAACTCCTGTACCTCGACGCATCCAAGCGGGCTCCGCGCCACGAGCTTCTACCTGTGCCTGCACATGAACACTGTGTGGGTGTCAGTACTCAACTGTACTGGTGGAGTGAGCTTCTCGCCCACCCATACAAAACCTACACGTTCATTTACTTTGTGCAGCTTAAATCCCTTTTCGATTGTCTTTCTACTCTTGCCTTAGGTTCAGTCTTAGGACCGACACCTTGGCGCAACTTGTGTGTCAAAACCATCCCATGCTTGCAATGTCAACGTTACTCATACTTTGCCTATAGACCACTTCTCGTGCCATAACACTAACCTATCAGGTCGTGCTTGCCTTTCGGCCAGAATCAGAGACGCAACTACGCGGTAGTACCCAATTTCCTTACGACTGTGCTATAACTCCTTCGTGCCGTGCCTCGCAACTCAGTGCGACTCAACCATATCGCCGCCTCGCGGCCCCTTTGTTACTTTGATCGCCAACTGACCCAATCAAGACTTGTGGGTTTAGTGTCACACGACTGACTTTGCCTTGCGGCGGTTTTCTGACTTACACTCAAACAACTCAACCAACTTATGCAACTATATGCCGACAACTCAAGACTCAATGCCACATCTCGTGCCGAAGCACGTCGTCTATGTTGTAGCCATTCTTTAAGTCCAATACTTGTATTCTAGCTTGTATACACCTTCGACAACTCAACTCAATCCAAAGGCATACCCGCGGATCTGTCGCTATGCCGACTCATCTATATGATTTGGTCACTGACTCCCAGAGCTATAGTGGACTCCTTTCTGCTGAGTATAGGATGGACCTTCTTTGGGTAGCTAGCCCTATTCCGCGTCCACTGAATACTTTGCCCCAGGCGCAGCTTGGCTCCCAGAGCCTTTACGTTTCCTTAGGCCGCAATCGGTCCCGTGGTGCCACAGGTTGCCGATTCGGGGAAACTCTACCTTGTCGACAAGTTGTCCATGACCATGCAAGACCGACTCAAACTAACGTCTCACATAGTCATTCACTTCTGGTGTTACCATCTCTTTTAGTGCCATTCCTCTCTTTTAGTACCATTTCTCACATCTGAGATCTTGCCTCGACGACCCGTAGTCGCGAGCATTGTTCTCTCTTGCCTCAACGACCCAGTCGTGAGCATTTCTTTCTTTTTTCCTTTCTTTTAACTCAAGACAACAACTTATTTAGACACTTTCCAAAACTCAACTAATCAATCGTGGCCCGTGCCTTTAAAAGCTCTAGGATCGTGCAATCATGCCTCAACTCGACTTCCGCTCTACGCGGCACTATCGCCCAAGTCATACTTTATATGACGGGCCGTGGGATCGTGGGACTATTTAAGTTGACAGCCGCAGAAAGAGCAGGACAGCACTAGAAATGACTTAGGTCGATCGGCATAACTTTGCCTAACTTAATCGAGCCTATAACTTGACTTAAGGGACGAGCAAAGGCTATGCCAAGCCTTGCGTTATGGAAACGTGCATGCTTTGTCGAGCATTTACGTGGGCAACGCCTATGACTTAGGCCAACTCAAGTGTCGGGACAATTCGACGGGACCGTGCATGCTTTAACAAGCATTCACGCAGGCGACGCTTATGACTTAGGCTATTTCATAACTTTGTGTCGAAGACCAACTTCCCTTCTCCCAAGCCATGGGACGAAGGACCGAGTGTCATTTTCAAAGCACGCCGTGTACCAACTCTAAGTCGACCGTGGGACGTTTTCCATGTTCTAACTTATTTTGACCCATCGGGATTATTCCCTTAGCTATGTGGATTCATCTCTTTTATTATTAAGCCTACTTGTGCAAGTTGAAAACACGATTTATTATGTGAAGGCAAAGATGAGGCAAGTTCACCAAAACTACCCCACCTGAGCGAGCGGTCGCCTTGACCGAGATGTCTTCGAGTCGCCGTTGTAAGGCTAAGTCCGAACGCCGTCGGCGTTTCGATTCCTCCGATTGACTGAGCGGGACGGGGCACTACAACATACACCACTCAGAACAAGTCTCGTCCTCGAGACTTACTGAGTACTTACTTATTGACTTATCACCTTACTCAACATTCAGGAACTCTCGCATACACTACGCCTATGCATTTCCTCAATCCGAGCCACGCTCGTACTACCCTCAATCTTTTCTTCGAATCTCTATTTCGAAATCCTCAACACTTTCCATTCCTCAAGTCTCACTTGATTCAACTTATCACTTGGTTGGATCGTGCATATATTCCAGGCGTCCCCAAAATACATGCATTTTAGCCAAGCCTTGTGATAGAGAATCCGCCATCACCACTCGAGTCGGATCGTGCACGTATTCAAGCGTCCCTGATATACATACATCTCAACCGAGCTCACGAGTGGTGCCACCATAACTCCTATCGCTTTTCGCCGGGACGTCTGCCTAATCGCTAGGCTATATCTTTTGGCTAAAGTCATTCGTTAGTATTGGAATCATAGTTCCCAAACAACAATATCAACACTGACCCCCATCCTAAGGTCAAACCAAGTTGATAGTACGGGATTTTCTATCCAAGCTCGCATCACTCCGATTTCTAAACATCGAGCATCGATTCCCTACGCACATCCCAACATTCGCCGCACGGGGCCTGAGTCATTTAGCAAAGCCATCCTACAACTCACGTTCAACCAAATTCTCCGATGTATCAATATCGCCCATTCAACAAGCCATCTTGCATGGTCTATCTCTTCGAACACGTTCGACATAATCTGCCTATCAAACCCTTCCAAGTCAAGCACACTACTACGTAATTCACCGCTAAACCATAATCCACATTTCACATTTCCGAAGTCATCTATTCCAATTCACGAAATCGATCACAAGGTCGTCTAGCTTAACACATGTTGCGTCCCGATCTCACGCGAGTCAGATTATCCGCGATGGGCATGAATCACCATGCACGCTCCCGCGAGATAGTCATTCTCATCGGGATGTAACTCTTGTTTTACGTCTAGACTAATTCATTCTCGATGCGTGGATTGGACCTACTCAATCCTCAAGTTCATTTCATTCATTGATCACAAGTCATCCTCGAATTCTCCTTTGCATCAAACCGACAAGTCAAGACAATCGTAGTTGCCGCGTCCTGACTCCGAGTTCGATCATTCCTGTGACATGAATCACAATGTCTGCGCTCACGCGGAATGATTGCCTCAAACCCGACGCAACGCATGTGCGAGGCTAGAGTTGCGCTCGCGCAAGACAAGAATGTTGACGTTGTGATTATCCGCGTAACCATTAAGACACTTTCATTTTCATCCAACATCCATCTCAATCAAAATCCTAGGCATCACATCCGACCGAACGATAACACTACACGATCGTCACTCGGCGAGTTGGAGTGCCCCCGAGTTATCGCATATCGATCTTTGATACGCCTCAATACCATCGACGATATGCGTAACCTGACGATCTTCCTTTGCAACCAAATTCTGAGTCGTGCGAATAGTGCTATCGTTCGACTGAATAATCTCCTCTACATTTATAATTATCAATTTCCCTCAGACCAATTTCGAGTATCGTTCATCCGTTAATCTTAAGTCATCGACCAACGTATTTTTCTCAATTCGCATCGTTCGACATCCCTGAGCCTATCGCATACACCACTCAAGGATGAAGTCATTCAACAAATCCTCAACTTAACATTTGATTCACAATCTACTTCTTCAAATTTTCTGTCCAAATCGTTCCTCGAAATCCAAGCACGCTCGTCTATATCGCACCGACATTATTGTCGCTCGATAGTACCCCTGTCGATAGTCATCTCACTTTACCCAATCGAGTTCAACTCATTCTCGTCCGACATAATTTGAATCCCGTACTCGACTTTTCTAAGGTCGACGCAACTTTAGTGTATATGCCCAGCCCGACTTAGCCAACCGTGCTTACGCAAACCATCTTTTGTTTTGTTGTCAAAGACTGTTCTCCTACGTTTTGCAAAATAGATAGACTTATTGTATGGACATCCCGTAGGACATTTGAGAGAGAGCGCACCAACGATTTCAACTTTACGGAAGCAACGATTCAGAGTTTGCGGAAACAACGGAGTTAAAGAATTCAATCGATAGTCCAAGGACGTAAAGCCGTGCTCTGATATGTCACGCCCCGCTCCCGTAGGAGCGATCGTCCTCGCTAAGGCGTGATGCCGCACGAGCCTAGATTGCGCTCGTGCAAGGCGGGTTCCATAACGGCCGATTTCAGCGGCTGCGATGGGGTCGTCGCACAGAAGTCCCAAGCAGAGACGTTAAATAATAGCAGCGGAATTTAGAACAAACACAAGTTTCTCAAAAGATGATCTTTATTGATATTGAAACAAAGATTTCAATGGGGCGCAAGGCCAATATTACAAGTCTCTCAAGCTCACTCAAGCTCACTTTTCTCTCATTACAAGTTCACTCTGCTCTCTCTCTCTCTCATCTCTCAATATTTGTCGATCCAGCGGAAGCTTTGGAAGGCGATGTCCATACATTATGTCATGTATAAGTCTTCAATCCATGCGGCCGCACGCTTCGAATCGCCAAGGAACTCCTGTGCCTCGACGCATCCAAGCGGGCTCCGCGCCACGAGCTTCTACCTGTGCCTGCACATGAACACTGTGTGGGTGTCAGTACTCAACTGTACTGGTGGAGTGAGCTTCTCGCCCACCCATACAAAACCTATATGTTCATTTACTTTGTGCAGCTTAAATCCCTTTTCGATTGTCTTTCTACTCTTGCCTTAGGTTCAGTCTTAGGACCGGCGCCTTGGCGCAACTTGTGTGTCAAAACCATCCCGTGCTTGCAATGTCAACGTTACTCATACTTTGCCTATAGACCACTTTTCGTGCCACAACGTTAACCTATCAGGTCGTGCTTGCCTTTCGGCCAGAATCAGAGATGCAACTACGCGGTAGTACCCAATTTCCTTACGACCGTGCTATAACTCCTTCGTGCCGTGCCTCGCAACTCAGTGCGACTCAACCATATCGCCGCCTCGTGGCCCCTTTGTTACTTTGATCGCCAACTGACCCAATCAAGACTTGTGGGTTTAGTGTCACACGACTGACTTTGCCTTGCGACGGTTTCCCGACTTACACTCAAACAACTCAACCAACTTATGCAACTATATGCCGACAACTCAAGACTCAATGCCACATCTCGTGTCGAAGCACGTCGCCTATGTTGTAGCCATTCTTTAAGTCCAATACTTGTATTCTAGCTTGTATACACCTTCGATAACTCAACTCAATCCAAAGGCACACCCGCGGATCTGCCGCTATGCCGACTCATCTATATGATTTGGTCACTGACTCCCAGAGCCATAGTGGACTCCTTTTTGCTGAGTATAGGATGGACCTTCTTTGGGTAGCTAGCCCTATTTCGCGTCCACCGAATACTTTGCCCCAGGCGCAGCTTGGCTCCCAGAGCCTTTACGTTTCCTTAGGCCGCAATCGGTCCCGTGGCGCCACAGGTTGCCGATTCGGGAAAACTCTACCTTGTCGACAAGTTGTCCATGACCATACAAGACCGACTCAAACTGACGTCTCACATAGTCATTCACTTCTGGTGTTACCATCTCTTTTAGTGCCATTCCTCTCTTTTAGTGCCATTTCTCACATCTGAGATCTTGCCTCGACGATCCGTAGTCGCGAGCATTGTTCTTTCTTGCCTCAACGACCCAGTCGTGAGCATTTCTTTCTTTCTTCCTTTCTTTTAACTCAAGACAACAACTTATTTAGACACTTTCCAAAACTCAACTAATCAATCGTGGCCCGTGCCTTTAAAAGCTCTAGGATCGTGCAATCGTGCCTCAACTCGACTTCCGTTCTACGCGGCGCTATCGCCCAAGTCATACTTTATATGACGGGCCGTGGGATCGTGGGACTATTTAAGTTGACAGCCGCAGAAAGAGCGGGACAGCACTAGAAATGACTTAGGTCGATCGGCATAACTTTGCCTAACTTAATCGAGCCTATAACTTGACTTAAGGGACGAGCAAAGGCTATGCCAAGCCTTGCGTTATGGAAACGTGCATGCTTTGTCGAGCATTTACGTGGACAACGCCTATGACTTAGGCCAACTCAAGTGTCGGGACAATTCGACGGGACCGTGCATGCTTTAACAAGCATTCACGCAGGCGACGCCTATGACTTAGGCTATTTCATAACTTTGTGTCGAAGACCAACTTCCCTTCTCCCAAGCCACGGGACGAAGGACCGAGTGTTATTTTCAAAGCACGCCGTGCACCAACTCTAAGCCGACCGTGGGACGTTTTCCATGTTCTAACTCATTTTGACCCATCGGGATTATTCCCTTAGCTATGTGGATTCATCTCTTTTATTATTAAGCCTACTTGCGCAAGTTGAAAACACGATTTATTATGTGAAGGCAAAGATGAGGCAAGTTCACCGAAACTACCCTACCTGAGCGAGCGGTCGCCTTGACCAAGATGTCTTCGAGTCGCCGTTGTAAGGCTAAGTCCGAATGCCGTCGGCGTTTCGATTCCTCCGATTGACTGAGCGGGACGGGGCACTACACCGGGGACCACTTAAAAACCAAGCCCCAAGTTCTTTCTGACATCATACCCAAATAGGTGAGCCTATTCGGAGAGACTTCGTAAATTTTTTGTCAAATGTAAGAATAAATAAGATTTTTCAAGAAATTCACGCTATTTGCGAACTGTGCAAAATAGGTGACAATTTAGTGCGTGCTCAAAATGAGCGTTGCCTTTGAAAAAATTTTAACCAAAAAGGCTATATTTGGAGGCCCAAATTTGGCGGTGCCAGAATTTGTTTATGTAGCCAAGATAATTTTTCAATTTCCACGCCATTACGCTAAAAAAAACGTACAACATAAGTAGGCAACAACACACAAAAGAATTGGTGCCTAAGCAAGCGGCACCAAAAAAATGTCAACTATTTTTCCGACGTCTAATGAAGCGACGCCAAAAAAATAGCGAGAAAAAAAATACAATTTTTACTACCCATCTGTTACAATAATCCACTGAGTAATATAAAGAAAAAAATGCTACTGAGGTGCTTGTCGGGGCGCAGATGGCACTGAGGCACTCGCCGGGGCGCTCCAAATCCATCATTACTAAAAAAAATGTTAGCATCTAAAATTTCTTTTTCAACATGAAAATTTGCTATCAAAAATTTATTTCCTCAGAAATTAGCTAAAAAATATGTTAAAAAAAAAAACTAGTATGCTAAAGGCTAGATTATAGCAAAGTTATACATAAAGACAAATTAGCACTGTTAAACAAGTTTCACAGTGCTCATTTAGATTGCTAGGCTCGCCGGAATTAACAATTATAGGAGTTTTCAGAATGACTAGACTTTACATTGTTGAATATATACGTAGGATAGTCATGTGTAAGTCATCTTGTCCATGCTCATAAAAAAAAGGAACAAGTATTCAACAAATAAACATTTCAGTAGGTAAAAGAACATACTGAAAATGGTCATAAAACATAGAATATTCATCTGGATAAAAAAGATCACAATCAATTTTATCAAAAACGTGAAGAAGATGAAACCAATTACCACAGACCTGCATGGGCCACCACTAAAAATATGTCACGACCCGATCCCAATTACTTGGGTCGAATCGGATTATGCCCAGCCTGCACCGTTGTTGAGACGGCGGCAGTAAGCTGTATCACTCATGCAGGTAAATAAAACAACACAGTCTAATTGCCACAACTTTAATAATTCGAATAGTTTAAAACTTTTTACAATAAAATGAAAGATACATCTGAAATACACTGTTTTCCACAAACATCATGAATCACAAGAAGAAGAAAATCTAGGCAACCAGCTCATCAGTCTCGAAATCATCGTCCTCTAGTTGGGACCTCGGGAAATATCGCGGAACAAAGCCTCATCAGTGATACCTAAAATGTTGGGTCTCCAGTCAGGAGGGAGCAAAGTACAATTCATGCTAATTTAACAATTGAAATAATAATAGAATCATGCACTTTTAAACAATTTTGAAACCAACAGTTTAAGCAGTTACAGTTTTAAAACAGTTACAGTTCTGTGATATGAATAGGCAATAAAATATGACCGGCTTGGGTTTGTTACAGTTCAGATACAGCTTATCCCCGTGTGTATGAGGGGTAAGCTAATAGTTACAGTAGTTTGGATGTGGTCATACTCATTACACTATTCCCCTAGTCCCCAATAGTTACAGTAGTTACAGTCAATGCTCTCAAAGAGAGTTTCGTGTTGTATCGTGGTTTAAACTTGCAATAAAACAATTACTAAATAATTGTAAACTAACACAAAATGTACTTGCCTTTGTTTTATTGACTGGATTCGTTTGTTGATTCCGGGGTGATGCTAGTACAGTCCTCGAAACCCTACAATTGAGAATTGACTCAGATTTCAGGTTTACCAATCTAGCTACGCTAGTTGAAATCTCTATTTGTGTCCTAGTCCAATTTTAATTCTTTAATCACTACAACAAATATGGCCTATAATAGCAGTTTTTCTATAGCGTTCAGGTGTCCCCGCTATAGAATGTTATCAACAATAGCGTTCTTTTTGCTGTTCTATAAAAATATCTATCTATAGCATTTCCTGAATGCTATAGAATATAAAATATTCATATGTTTGTATGTCAAAACAGATCTCGTGTTCGAATCTTAGGAGAAGCAACGTTTTTACATGATAAAAGAACAAATTATAGCATATTAACGTAAAAGCATATAAATTTACAAGATCTGTCTTTTTTAAATAATAAATACAACATTTGAAAAGTGTTTTTTGGAAATTCATTCCCCACGTCTTCTTTACTTTCAGCCCGCTCCTATCCTCCAAAATTTTCATTTTACCGCCCCGCAACAAAAAATTGGGCGCAGAGGGGGTGAGAAGGTGTTTCCTTCCCCCTTTGCTCATTTTTTTTTGTTGGTCTCAACAGGAGCTCTCCCCTCCTCCTCCCAAAGGGCGCTGGAGAAGCCCTCTCTTTCTCTCTCTCTCTCTCTCTCCATAGGGCGTCGGTATCTTCTCTCGTCCACGACCTCCTCTCCTCCTTCCTAAACATTCCATGGCTGCTGCCTCCACAATATTGTATCTTCTCTCGTCCACGACCTCCTCTCCTCCTTCCTAAACATTCTACTGAAACCCTAGCCTCCAAATTTTTTACTAAAACCCTAGCCTCAACATCCAAACCCTAACCTCAAACCATAGATAGGGTCGGCCTCCATTGACCATAGCCGCAAACCCCTTCTTATCTACTCCTCCAGAAACCCTAATTTCTCCTTCAAAACCCTACTTCCCCTCTACAAAATCCTAGATTCTTCCTCCTCTTCCCAAACCCTCATCCACACCAATGATGACCGGGTCAGATCCTCGCCCGACTCGTACGAGCCCGGGTCCAAATCCGGTGTCGGGCCCGGCAGCGTCGACCGTCGTCAGGAGGGTGTTTCGTCCTGCTGGAGGCTCCACATGGCGTCCCAGGAGCCACTTCGTCGATTACAGGTTCACTCTTGGCGGCGACGGCACCGTCATCGACGAGGTGAGGATACTTGCACACTGTAAATTCTTAATTTTGTTGGAGGTATTTAATGTAGTTTTCTTTTGTACTAGTGGCAGATTTTAGCTATTTCGATGTTGGCATCGAAGTCGTACACTAGGGAATATTTTGTTGAGCTGTAGTGCCACTGGAGTGACATTTGCTTGCGTCGTGTGCTGAGAGCTTGCTTAGAGGCTGGCACAAGGCTTATAGAACCTGGTTAGTTTGTTTTCTGTAGGAGTGTCTTGTGCCTGACAAATTGGTCCATAAAATCTTATCTACATTTATTTTTCCTAAGGAAAGGATTATCTTTTGTTGACATCCTAACCCTGAGATAGATGTAGCGCCTACTGTGCTTCTGCAAATGGAAGACACAAACAAACCACTGATATGCCTTTCTACAATGTTAGAAAATTTGGTAGGCGATGTTGTCATGTTGTTCAACCTAAAGAGAGAAGTAGGCTATAGCCCTACAAGAAAATGTGCTATAATTTTCTCAGTGGCCATCTCTTTTACATGATGATGCTGATGTTTGCATTGTTTGGTGGGGGATGAAAATGAAATGCAACTGCAAAGTAGAGTTTTCTAAAAAAAAATTAAAAAAAAAGTCAAACTCGAGTGATCCATCCAGGCAAAATGTTGTATATAATCTGCAATTCTTGTTCAGAGATTGGAAACACCGAATGTGTATGTTAGGAAAAATACTTGAAAGAAGTATAGTAGACACAATTTTTGATGTCAAGAGATGTATTAGTTTGCCTTTGTTCTAGTTAGACCTGCATGCCATACTGCAATGCTTTTGGTTCTGTATGACCAGACCATATGATGTCTTGTCCATTGTATTCCTTAACATTGATGGCACCAGATATAAATCAATGCTTGTTGTGTAATTGGAATAGTTGTAATATGTGTTCAATATATTTGAGAACAATGCTCCTTGTTTGAAAGAAATTCTTCTTTCCCGGTTAAGTGGTGACAAGTATGAGCACAGTTCATAAATTAGTAACTATTTTTTGTGACTCGGATGTAGCCATCATAAGTACGTACTGCATTATAGTTTCCATGTTTTGATCAAGCAAATGTTTTCATTGTGTCAGACATGAGTGAAGTGATCTGGCCATAATTCTCAATAGTAAACTTTGCCTTATATGCTGTTATTTTTTCTTTGTCTGGATTATTATCACAATGATACTTGTTGCATGCTGATGCGACACGAAACTGCACCAATTTTGGAAGACCTTTAGATGAAAAGGATCAATCTGCCTCGGTTGGATAAAGTTTATTATCTCAGTTGTAAGTACAGTGAATACACCAATGTACCTGCATAATATGGAGATCAGAATGGGAATTACTGAAGAAAATAGGAAAGTGGCTTACATGCCTTTTACAATCCTTGTGCCAATTTGTTTATCTGTATATATTAACTTCAACCTTTGTCTATCAGCGATTCAGAATGGCATCCTAAGGGGTAATCAACGACCGTCATACAATCTCAACAAGCCTTTTGGTACAAGGGACAAGCGGTTTAAGGTGAATTTGTCATGTACATTAGAAGTTTCCTCTTAAATTTTGTCTTACATGAAGGTCTTGCATATATGTTCAAATTAAAACCCACATCACCTCTATAGATTCATAAACTGCTAGGTATGCCTATGCCAATTGATATGTGGTCAGCCACGGGCATAAATTCGAAATGAGAAGGCCATGTCGTGCTATGTCCGCACATGATTTACTTCTATTGGGTAATCAAATGATGAGGAGAAGAGAAAGGCAAGTTCCGAAGCTATCCAAGTTTAAATTCTTCCTCGAAAGGCTCGTTCGAAAAATCTTTTGAATTAAATCATGTATGGATAAGTTGCTGCACCAGTTTTTGGATAACTTTGAGCCAACTTTCTTTTTTGCATGCTGCTTCTTTTCTTCCCTGTTGTTGCCTTCACTTTTAAAAATTCTTCATGCTTCACTTTTAAAAAAATCTTCATGCTTTATGTTTTACTATTCTGCTGCTGTATGTTGTTTCATAAGTTGTTGTTTTGTAAGCTATTTTGTCAAGAAGCAACGGGCAAATACACTAATTAATGTTGAGATACTACTGATTAGTACAAGGCAAAAAATATATATTCTATTACCACGATACGTTAGAACTAGCGCTGTTGGCTGCACAATTGATGACACTAGTAGCCAAAGTTAACTTATTTTGGAAACACTAAAAGAGTTCAGTCTGGTATCCTGGGGGGATACAGTGCCTTGTCTCCTCGAGATTTATGTTTTACTATTCCTTAGGGTTTTTAATTTCATCAGGATTAGGGTTTTGAATTGATTTTTTTGTTATTTCTTTCATAGTGTGGATCCTTTCCCAAGAAGGAATGAGTAAACCCTAGTTCCAAGACTCGGTTCACTAAGGTGATGATCCATTTTTTTGATATGTAAATTTTGTGTTTAATCTTGTTATTTTTTACATTGGCTCAGATTATAGGTTGTATTATATAGGTCGCTAGTGCGTTCTTCTGCAGCGAGCAATGGCTGGAAAACATTTGTTACCGAAACCACTTCTGGTCGTCGGAGCTTCTCAAGAATGCAAGTAAGATTTCTACTTCTAAAGCCTTGTTTTTCCTTATTGGGTTTCACATTCTCACCCATTTGACGAAGCAGCACCATTCACAGATGCCCTTTTTAAATGTAATTTTGTCTTTCAAAAAGTTGTTAATTTACAGTTACAAATTGCAGGTAATGATATATAGGCTCATCATTCGAGGAACTATAGAAGAAAGGATGATGCAGTTGACTAAGAAGAAGATGATCTTAGAACATCTTGCTTCTTTATCATCTATGCTTGTCGTGATTGGCAATCTGGAACGTCCGTTTCTTAAAGTGTTTTTCCTAGTTGTGTTGAATCTTGTGGATTCCTTGTTCTGAGGTTTGTTAGAGTACTACTTTTAAACATGGATACGCCATTGATGTGGATCAAGTTGAAGAATCCTAACAACTTATTTGTTTTCAACATGGATACGTCGTTGATGTGGATCAGAGTTGACCCTACCTTGCTGAAATTCATCTTCACCAGCCTGTTCAGATGTGGGTAAGTACTGTAAACTGGTTATTTTTGATACACCTAATGGTTCCTTACTATATGCTTATTTTGAAATGAGGGTGATCATTTTTTTTAATCTTCCTTGACTTCACATAACAATATTTTGATATATAATTTGTTCACTTGTTGGAACATAGAATTTCATGTTCCAATTCATCAACATTCCATGTTTCTGAACTTGTGTTCCTGGATCATAGAACAGGTATTCACAAATCGCAGAATGCACGTTTCTGGGTCGCACGCCCGGATAGGGCTATACTACCTATATGGTGAATGCAGGTAACCATGATTGAAGTTGACACCAAAACATTCTCGGTCTAGGCATATGAGCTGTTGTGTAATGGTCAAGATATGATGCATGCATCATTATCTAAGGATGAGTTCAATATCAGGATAATATTACTTGACATCTATGCACGCTAGGCACATAAGAAGCTGTTCTCTACAGCCATACATCTGAAGGCTAAGCGTTAATACATGCCCAGTTAGCTGATCAGCCAATTCCCTTCTCCGAGCTGCAGATCCATGCTCAAAAAACTTTTGGATCACGTAGTTTCCAAATACATCAGTCATTAATGTAAATGCTTGGGGCATGATTTCCTCATAAACTATGTTTTTCTCCTCATTAGTCGCAGTTTCATGTGAAAGTACTTTATGTCAAAGTCCTTCATGTAAATGCTTGGATCCAATGAGACTGGTGAATTTTTTTGAGTATCAGGAATATTTTTATCTTATTTTTTATATCATAATGTGTTTTCTTCTCAATTTTGTGTAGGTTGGCGTATATGTTTTTGATGGTTGTGGATAGCTGCTAGAAGGAAAGAGGCGAGCTGTTTTTTGGCATACAGATATTTGTAAATGGAATGGTTTATTTTGGACTACAGATACTTTGTAAATGGAATGGTTTATTTTGGACTACAACTACTTTTTCTACATCTTGAATGTTTTAATGACTACTTTTTGTACATCTTGAATGTTCTAATGAAACATTTCATATTTTGGCAAATCTTTACTATATCTTGATTGATCGAAATGCAAGTTGCGATTGAAATTGTCTGCGATTGAAATTGATCGAAATACAAAACAGGTTATGAAAATATGTAATTCTGTAGCAGATATGAAAGGATATGAAATTCTGTAGCAGGTTTATAGTACTCAAAATGTCTAAATTGCTGCTACCACGATAGCATATGATGAACGCTATAATAAATCAAACCATTCATCAAACGCTATAAATCATCCACAGCATTCACAAACGCTATAAATAATCCACAGCATTCATAAACGCTATAAGTAATCCACAGCACTCACGAACGCTATAAACAATCTACAGCGTTCTAGAATGCTATAAAACATTTACAGCATTCATAAACGCTATAAACCATCAACAGCATACACGAACGCTATAAACCTTCTACAGCATTCAGGAACGCTATAATGTTATAGCGTTCACATGTCTGGACATACTATAGCGTGGGCGATCATAGCAGACAGAATATACTATAGAAGGCTTTCTATAGCGTTCTGCGCATGCTATTGTAGGCCATATTTGTTGTAGTGAATTAACCAAACACGAAAAATACGATTATTAGTGCGTTGATTTAGTACGAGGGAAAAAGATCGTTTTAAACTTTTGAATTCGGAAAACTTCGTCGATACCAGATTAATTATTAAAACTTGGTATTTTTATAGTATATAAATATAAAGCTAATTTTCTTATTTAGTGAGAAATACATGATTTTTAATTAAATAGAAACTTGTCAATTTTTAGGTGAGAAAATCTTCATTATTTTTTTTATACGAAAATACCTTTTTATTCAATTTACTCGTTTAATACAAAAACTCGCAAAACCAGAAATAACTAAAATCTAAGCTACCAATTACAGTTACAGACCACAGCCAGCTGGACTTATGCCCATTACAATTTATTTACATAAATTGAAATAAGACAAAACCGCCGTTAGTCCTAAACTTTAAATAAATAAAATATGAATAAAATTAAATAGTAAAAATAAAGATAAATATAGAGTCTCAGATATGGTCCAATCCTCAACTGGCTAATACCTCAACGTCCGGGTGGTGCCGATTTCGTTTGCACTTAGCCGGGTCCATTGACCGATACGGTCGTCACCCAAATCCAAATATTAAATAAAATTCCGAAATCCATTTTAAATTCATTTTTAAAATAATCTAGAATTTACGGAAAAATCTGGCATCATCTCCTCTGTTTTTGGTCAACCCAAAAACTGGAAAATAGCGCCGATAATTTTCCTGCAAATCCCAAACCAGGGAATCCCCAAAATATATATACAGAATAAACACAACCAATCCACGGATAAATTCGGAACGACCCGAATAATTTTCAGAAGTCCGATTCCAACCCAAAAACTCACAGAACGCTACCGGAAAAATCTGGAAAGCCAAAACATACCAAAAACCAATTCCCGAAATATTCCAGAAATCCAAAATAATCTACAGAACCTTTTCGAAGGTTCCGGAAAAATACGACGTCGCTAAAACCGAATTCCCAAGGGAAATCGGGGACCATTTCTCATCATAGACTATAATAAAAATGGGCGGGACAGGGGTTATACCTCGGGTTGCTCGGCTAGAGCTCTCAGATGATAAATATTAGAAAGAAATGGAGATCCGAACAGTAATGCAAACCCGGAACAGCATCCGAAATTGGAACTTCGCTCCTGGCCGGGAACGGAAAGTCACAGAACAGTGGATCGGGGTCGGGACAGCAGTGGACAGCGGCAACGCTGTCACGGGACCACTGAAACAGCGGATCAGGGTGCGGTGCTCGGCCGGGGACGAAGGGGTCGGCGCACAGAGGGCGCGGAAAGGCCGGCGGGAGTGCGTCGGCGCACAGGGAGGCCGGCGGGTTGGCCGACAGGAGCTCGGGGCCGAGCTGCGGTGGCGCCGAGGGTCGGCGAGGGTGCGGTTTGGTTTAATGTGTATTGGAACACCTTAGCCTATGCTCCACCCTCAACACACCACATCCCACCCTCTTTAAAAACTCTACCAACACTCTCTCTCTTCATTACTTCCTCCATTAAATTTCTTCTTCTTCTTCCTCCACCCAACTCTCCACACCCATAGGCAAGTTGCATCTTGCTATCACTTGAGGGCTACATTTTATTTGTCTATTAGCTTTATTAGCTCATTTCAAGCAACATTAGAACTTGTCATTTTCTATTTTGAGACTTTAATTCTTGTAGATCTAGAAATTTGTTATTTTCGGATTTGGTGGTTTTGATCTATCAAACTTCTTTGTTTTCAAGTTTTGATGGTTCCATGTTGTAGGAAATTTTCTTCTACCCAATTTTGACCTTTGAAAAGTTGGATTTGGACTTGTTTTGACCAAGTTATGAACTTTTAAAGCTTTGGGTTCAACCATGGAGTTCTTGCTGGTTTGGAGAAGACAGTGAGCAGTGTGCAGAGCTTTTTAGCTTACGCCACTGAGCTGCGCGCTCTCTTTAGCGCAGCGTACGCAGACTTGGGTACGCTTCCTGTTGGAAGCGTGTCTCTTGCGTACGCAGACTTGGGTACGCTTCCTGTTGGAAGCGTATCTCTTGCGTACGCAGACTTGAGCGTGCCCTGGTACGCACACTTGAGCGTGCCCTGGTACGCAGACTTGAGCGTGCCCTGACTTGAGCGTACGCATGTCCTGAGCGTAAGCTTCCCCCTGCGTGCGTACTTTTGTGCGTACGCTGTTCCCCCTGCGTGCGTGCTTTTGTGCGTACGCAGCTCTCCTGCGTGCGTGCTTTTGTGCGTACGCTGCTCTCCTGCGTGCGTGCTTTTGTGCGTACACAGCTCTCCTGCGTGCGTGCTTTTGTGCGTACGCTGCTCTCCTGCGTGCGTGCTTTTGTGCGTACGCTGCTCTCCTGCGTACGTGCTTTTGCGTGTATGCTCCCCCTGCGTGCGTGCTCTTGCAAGTATGCCCAACCCCCTGACCCCCTTGCTAATCCCATTGGCTCTTGGAATATTGGTTTTATTTCTCGACTTGGGTTCTCTTTTGTGGATTGGGTTTTTTTGAGATCTGTTCAACACAGCACGACTATCTTGACCCGACACGGCCTAACACGATTTTCAAATAATTGTTTATGACTAGTTCGGTTCTCGGGATTTTCTGTGAATTATGATCCTGGTATTCTCTGAGCTCCTTGCTAGTGACCCAGTGGGGTGCACACCTAACTTGTAACGTATAATTAATCCTTGTGACTTGATAACTTGATAGTGGCCCGTGGCGGTGCACTCTTGACTTGACTTGACTTGACTTGACTTGTAACTTGTAACTTGTAACATGACTTGATAACTTAATTTTGTTGCGACGGCTAACACGACTTGACAAGAATAAATGGCCTGGACATCGTGGGTGATTGTGTTTGTACAAATGAACCTGTCTTGTCTTGCATCATGTCTAGGACATGAATCCCTGGTTTCCCACGGTCAGGGATTCATACTGAATATGGCTAGGATTAATGACTAGATTGATCAAATAGTTCATAGAGAATTTTCCAGTTACCCGTTGCCCCTTTGGTCCCGGCCTTATATATATATATATATATATATGGGATTTGTTGCTATCCGTCGAGATGAGCGCACTTCCAGCCCGCCGTCGAGTGTGGTACCTTAGGACACATGTATCTTACTGCAGTGTGCCTGCTATATCCTGCTATCTTTTCCTTTTCTCGTTGGGATCACTTAGGTAGTAACAAACAGGTAACCGGACTTAGAATTCTCGTTGCATCTTGCTAGTAACTAGGCTTGTGATAACCCTAGTTAGTTAAAATAGCAAGCCATACTTATTGCTTGGCCGTGATTGATCGTATGAGAATAACCTGTCTAGTCTTGTCTTGATACCTGTACAAGAATTGCTACCTGTCATAATTTTCTTATATTTTGTCGATAAATGGTGGGAGAATCCAAGTTCCGTTCAGACGAAAGGTTACAACCCCGGTCCTTGTTTGGTTTACGGGTTGTAACCTGGTTATCTGAATAGTCCCATGGTTATCTCATCGTATATCACCTGTTATGTTTTTTCTTAATTCCTGTCTTTATTACCTTATTATTATTGTGCTAATTGCTGGTTTTGGGTTCCTAAGTGAAGCCTCCTTTGTGGCACTTGCTCTTTCTGGGGTCTGATCCAGCTGGTTTTGTATGGCCAGATACCGGAGCAGCAGTAAAGGATCTACCTGCTTTCCAGTCAGATGGTGACCACTAGAGGGAATCCTGGCAACGAGTGGGTTTCTTTTGTTCTTCCACTGTAATTGTACATTATTCTTTTGAGGCATTTAGCCGACGAGCACCTGTTAGCTCGATGCACTTTACTTCTGTCTGCCTACGGGCTGTAACATGATTGGCAACTCGAGGTTGATCATGTATGACTTAACTCTTGCTAGTCCTTACATTTTGTACGACTAGCTTCATGATCATCTGGATATGTAATGTTTGGGATGCCTTACAATTGTATATTTGGTGATCTGATATCTTGTTACTATCATTACTTGTTGAGATTGGGACATTAGGCTTGTTATTGACCCTAAGAGACTGATGGCTTGTAGATAAACCTTCATATTTCTAGACAGCCGTGACCGTATAGTGAGATGGATTCCATTTTATTATACGTAGCTGGCTATGTCCGCCCCCGCTCTCCAGTATTTTGGTTCTGGGGCGTGACACGGTTTAAGTGGTGGCCCATGCAGGTCTTGTCAATCAAGAAATGTGAGGGTTTACCGGATAGATGCCTCAATCTGCACTCGCCTTTGATCTCCATTCGTATCTTCTTATCTCCTTGGATCCCTGACTTGATAACATGCTTGCATTATTGTTCTATCCTGGTCCTTCCTTAATATTCCTGACATCATTGCTTCAGTGGCATCATTCCTGTTGATCAGCCAGAAGAAGTTCGACCGGCAGACCAGCAACAACAAGAAGATCAAGATCAGTCCTCCGCAGCCGCCTCCCGAGCCATGCCTTCTGGAGAACCAATGCCCCCAGTCCATCCAGTTCAGCCAGCAGGGTCAGAGGATGGGGTCTTGATAGGGCTCATCCGTAAGTTGCTTGCATCTCAGGACCGTCGAGGTGATGCCTTGCAGCAAGCAGTACAAGATGCTATGAGCGGAATTGGTCCTCGAGGGAACAGTGCGGTCAACAATTTCAAGCGCCTGAACCCTCCCTTCTTCGATGGCAGCGAGGATGCTATTGCTGCAGATGCCTGGCTACAGGACATTGAAGTTATCTTAGAGGCAGCCAGGACTCCTGAAGCAGAGAAGGTGGCGGTGGTGCACCTGCAGTTACTAGACCTAGCCCGCAGCTGGTGGGCTATGCAAGCAGCGAGTTTAGGTACGCCTGTCATGTGGACGGTATTCAGTGATATGTTTCAGACCAAGTACTTTGACGCAGTGGCTAGATATGACCTGCAGACCAGGTTTAGTAATCTCAGGCAGATGAACAGGACGGTCGACGGATATGCGGTCGAGTTTTCAAGGTTGAGTCGGTTTGCTCCCACCTTGGTGGCAACCGAGCTAGACAGAGCATAGCGATTTCAGCAGGGGCTCCACTTGGAGATCATATTGGCAGTAGAGCAGTTCGAGCACAGAACTTTTGATGCCGTCTTGCGAGCAGCGAGGAGGCATGAGTACACTTCCCGAAGGATAGCGGACCGGACCGGAGATCGAAAACGGTCTCATGACCAGATGAACCAATCCTCAACACCGGCCCCGGCAGCTAGGGCCCTGACCATTGGAGCTACGAGAACAGATTCGGTTACCTCCTTACAGCATTCTGCCCCGACCTATCCCCAGCAGCAGAAGCAGAAGCGGCCTTTCGCAACGGGCTGTTCTCATTGCGAGAAGCCGGGGCATGTTGTTACTGAGTGCCGCAGAGCACAGGGATTGTGCTTGGTTTGTGGTTCGCCGGACCACATGATGGGGTCTTGTCCGTTCAGAAATAGATCATCGTCGACAGTAACTAGTCCCTCGGTAATGGGACCAACACCAGCACCAGAACCAGGTCCAGTTCACCAACCACAGCAGCTCCCGTTCCCTGGTCCATTGCTGTCTCAGGCCCAGGCCTTCCAGCAACAGAGGCCTCAGCAGTTCGCCCTAGCCCAGGTCCAGATCCAGAATCGGCAGAGAGGTATCCGTATCCTATTGTCTTGCTTTCCACCATCGTTATGCGGGACACATGTCATATTTCATGTATCCTAATTACAACGGTATATCCCGGCCTGAGCCATGTCCTAGGTCATTCGAAAACGGTTATTGGTACCAACCTTTTCGTATGAGGAGAGGCCCGTGTCCCTGTTTTACCAAAGAGAGAGACCTTAAGCGCAAGACTATCAGTTTAGTTCGTGTTGCTTGAGTTCATCGCTCCTTGGGAGAGTCAAACGTGGGAGTGTGAGGATGATATCCGATCACGTTATCCCAATCGGTTTGGCTCGTGAGGTGTAATATCTTCCTTATGCCTTGCACTTCGATTCTTTGTTTGCATGTATGATTGTATGATTGATTGGTAGCATAGATTGCTTGCGATAGTATAGCTGTCCCGACATCTCTAGCCTCTTGATTAAATTCCGAGGACGGAATTCTTTTAAGGTGGGTAGAGTTGTCACCCTCATTCCCGTATTTTTCGTATTTCGTATTTATACTCGTATCTGGATTTTGGCATGTATTTTTATTTTTCTCAATTTGTGGAATTTCGGTATTTCTCGTATTTTAGGTTTTGTCATGGCTCGGTTTTAATTGGTTTGGGTTGGTTTGGTTTGGTTTAATGTGTATTGGAACACCTTAGCCTATGCTCCACCCTCAACACACCACATTCCACCCTCTTTAAAAACTCTACCAACACTCTCTCTCTTTATTACTTCCTCCATTAAATTTCTTCTTCTTCTTCCTCCACCCAACTCTCCACACCCATAGGCAAGTTGCATCTTGCTATCACTTGAGGGCTACATTTTATTTGTCTAATAGCTTTATTAGCTCATTTCAAGCAACATTAGAACTTGTCATTTTCTATTTTGAGGCTTTAATTCTTATAGATCTAGAAATTTGTTATTTTCGGATTTGGTGGTTTTGATCTATCAAACTTCTTTGTTTTCAAGTTTTAATGGTTCCATGTTGTAGGAAATTTTCTTCTACCCAATTTTGACCTTTAAAAAGTTGGATTTGGACTTGTTTTGACCAAGTTATGAACTTTTGAAGCTTTGGGTTCAACCATGGAGTTCTTGCTGGTTTGGAGAAGACAGTGAGCAGTGTGCAGAGCTTTTTAGCTTACGCCACTGAGCTGCGCGCGCTCTTTAACGCAGCGTACGCAGACTTGGGTACGCTTCCTGTTGGAAGCGTGTCTCTTGCGTACGCAGACTTGGGTACGCTTCCTGTTGGAAGCGTGTCTCTTGCGTACGCAGACTTGGGTACGCTTCCTGTTGGAAGCGTGTCTCTTGCGTACGCAGACTTGAGCGTGCCCTGGTACGCACACTTGAGCGTGCCCTGGTACGCAGACTTGAGCGTGCCCTGACTTGAGCGTACGCATGTCCTGAGCGTAAGCTTCCCCCTGCGTGCGTGCTTTTGTGCGTACGCTGTTCCCCCTGCGTGGGTACTTTTGTGCGTACGCAGCTCTCCTGCGTGTGTGCTTTTGTGCGTACGCTGCTCTCCTGCGTGCGTGCTTTTGTGCGTACGCAGCTCTCCTGCGTGCGTGCTTTTGTGCGTACACTGCTCTCCTGCGTGCGTGCTTTTGTGCGTACGTTGCTCCCTTGCGTGCGTGCTTTTGCGTGTATGCTCCCCCTGCGTGCGTGCTCTTGCAAGTATGCCCAACCCCCTGACCCCCTTGCTAATCCCATTGGCTCTTGGAATATTGGTTTTATTTCTCGACTTGGGTTCTCTTTTGTGGATTGGGTTTTTTTGAGATCTGCTCAACACAGCACGACTATCTTGACCCGACACGGCCTAACACGATTTTCAAATAATTGTTTATGACTAGTTCGGTTCTCGAAATTTTCTGTGAATTATGATCCTGGTATTCTCTGAGCTCCTTGCTAGTGACCCACCTAACTTGTAACGTGTAATTAATCCTTGTGACTTGATAACTTGATAGTGGCCCGTGGCGGCGCACTCTTGACTTGACTTGACTTGTAACTTGTAACTTGTAACATGACTTGATAACTTAATGCTGTTGCGACGGCTAACACGACTTGACAAGAATAAATGGCCTGGACACCGTGGGTGATTGTGTTTGTACAAATGAACCTGTCTTGTCTTGCATCATGTCTAGGACATGAATCCCTGGTTTCCCACGGTCAGGAATTCATATTGAATATGGCTAGGATTAATGACTAGATTGATCAAATAGTTCATAGAGAATTTCCCAGTTACCCGTTGCCCCTTTGGTCCTGGCCTTATATATATATATACATGGGATTTGTTGCTATCCGTCGAGATGAGCGCACTTCCAGCCCGCCGTCGAGTGTGGTACCTTAGGACACATGTATCTTACTGCAGTGTGTCTGCTATATCCTGCTATCTTTTCATTTTTTCGCTGGGATCACTCAGGTAGTTACAAACAGGTAACCGGACTTAGAATTCTCATTGTATCTTGCTAGTAACTAGGCTTGTGATAACCCTAGTTAGTTAAAGTAGCAAGCCGTACTTATTGCTTGGCCGTGATTGATCGTATGAGAATAACCTGTCTAGTCTTGTCTTGATACCTGCACAAGAATTGCTACCTGTCATGATTTTCTTATATTTTGTCGATAAATGGTGGGAGAATCTAAGTTCCGTTCAGACGAAGGGTTACAACCCCGGTCCTTGTTTGGTTTACGGGTTGTAACCTGGTTATCTGAATAGTCCCATGGTTATCTCATCGTATATCACCTGTTATGTTTTTCCTTAATTCCTGTCTTTATTACCTTATTATTATTGTGCTAATTGCTGGTTTTGGGTTCCTAAGTGAAGCCTCCTTTGTGGCACTTGCTCTTTCTGGGGTCTGACCTAGCTGGTTTTGTATGGCCAAATACCGGAGCAGCAGCAAAGGATCTACCTGCTTTCTAGTCAGATTGTGACCACTAGAGGGAATCCTGACAACGAGTGGGTTTCTTTTGTTCTTCCACTGTAATTGTACATTATTCTTTTGAGGCATTTAGCCGACGAGCACCTGTTAGCTCGATGCACTTTACTTCTGTCTGCCTACGGGCTGTAACATGATTGGCAACTCGAGGTTGATCATGTATGACTTAACTCTTGCTAGTCCTTATATTTTGTACGACTAGCTTCATGATCATCTGGATATGTAATGTTTGGGACGCCTTACAATTGTATATTTGGTGATCTGATATCTTGTTACTATCATTACTTGTTGAGATTGGGACATTAGGCTTGTTATTGACCCTAAGAGACTGATGGCTTATAGATAAACCCTCATATTTCTAGACAGCCGTGACCGTATAGTGAGATGGATTCCATTTCATTATACGTAGCTGGCTATGTCCGTCCCCGCTCTCCAGTATTTTGGTTCTGGGGCGTGACAATTAAAATTACGGGTTTCACAACCTTTTCTCCTTAGAAAATTTCGTCCTCGAAATTAAAGGCAGGGTAGGAGAATCAAACAGGTACGGGTACTACACTCGTAACTCAGATCCAACAATAAGAATTTCTAAGGCAGTCGTGGATGAGACGGTTTATGATATCATCCATGTAGAAAAATACAAAAGCGAACCAAGGTACACGAGGTTGATCAGACCATCATGCACCGGTCCTGATTAGACAATATATTAGTGGGTGCACCCAATAAAATACTGTCATGATCAAGCTTGATAAAGAGATAGCTTGCAAAACTAGGCTGACTTAGCAGCATCAGTCAAGTTTAGAACGAAAAGATAAGAAGTAGGAGTTTAAGTGATGGCTCAAATTCTGATCTTCTTCTCACCTCTGACTACGCTTGCAACTGGTTTCTCTGGCACTGAAAGGTTGAGTCCAATCTTCAGCTCTGAATTATCCAATATGGGACTCGGATCCGGAATATAGCGTTTGAGCTGTGATACATAGAAGACATTGCACACTCTCAAGATTAGCTGATAGAGCTAACCGGTACGCTACTTCCAACTCGTCTTAAAACTTCAAATGGCCTGATGTACCCGGCTCAACTTTCCTGCTCTGCTAACACTGATCGTTCCTCTGGTAGGAGAAAATCTTCACAAAAGACGCTATCTCCTTCTTCAAACTCCACTGATTGACGATGCTAACTTGGTAGTTGTTGTAAGGAAACTCTACCAATTTTAAATGATCTTCTCCAAGACCCTCTAATTTCCAAAACACAAGATCTAACATATCTTCAAGCGTCTGGATTATCTTCTTTGATTGTCCGCCGGTTTGTACTCCATAAATCCGGTAGGGGTGCCTCTCGTACAATGCTGCCAACTTCTCGGTGAATAAACTAACCTTGAAGGGAATAAAGTGTGCTGACTTAGTCAGTCGGTCCACTATAATCCAATTGGTGCCCTTCCCTCCATGGGAACAAGGCAATCCTTACTCAAAGTTCATTGTTATATGCTTCTACTTCCACTCCGAATTGTCCAGCGGCTGCAACAAACTTGTTGTTCTCTTGCTAAATTCCTCATGTTGACAAATTCACATCTAATCCCATACCTGGAATTGTCCTTCATTCTATAGCACCAATCAATGGAGGCATATTTCGATACATCTTATTAGCTCCTGAATATATGGAATACTGCGACTGGTGTATTTCTTTCATCAACTCGTTCCTCCGTTTGTCAGCCGATACGCAAAGTCTCGTACCATTCTTCAGAGTTCCACTGCTGATCAATTTAGAAACCCTCAAGTGTTCCTGCCAACACTTGATCTCTAAGCCTGCAAAGTGCCTCGTTTTGAAACTACGTCTCCTTGATTTTTATCCATCAGACTCGAGCTCACTTGCAACTTCATCAACAATGGATCAGCATCCAGCTCCTTCCTTCCAGGCAGTATAATCTCCAGTCCAAGCTTCTCAACGTCCTCTAGCAGGTGCTGCTCCTTGGTCAAAACATCGCCATAGGGTATCGACTAAGTGCATCAGCGACCACATTAGCCTTACCCTGATGATACTGCAAGTCGATGTTGAAATCCTTCATCAAATCCAGCCATCTCCTTGTCTAATTGCTCAGCTCCTTCTGAGTGAAGACATATTTCAGACTTTTATGGTCCGTATATATTTCCACTCCCTTTCCATAAAAATAATGTTTCCATAGCTTCAAAGCAAAGATAACCGCATTAAGCTCCAGATCATGTGTGAGGTAGTTCTTCTCATGAGTCCGTAATTGCCTATATATGTAAGCAATTAATTTCCTATGTTATTTGAAGAACGCAACCCAATCCTTTATCAGAGGCATCATAGTAGATTGAGAAACCACCGGTTCCTGCGGGTAGCGCTAGTATCGGTGCTGTCTCTTTTTTCAGTTCCTCAAATGATGCCTGGCAAGCATTCCGTCCATATGAACTCTTCATTCTTCCTTGTGAGCTTCGTCATTGGCTCAGCGATCTTGGCGAAATCCTTCACAACTTCCGGTAGTAGCCAGCCAAGTCCAAGAACTTCAGCAACTGAACTTGGGGTAGTCCACTTCTCAATAGTAGTTATCTTCTTATGATCTACCGAAATTCCTTCTCTTGTGACAACATGGCCAAAAATCCACCTTGTCTAAGAAAATCCACATTTAGATAGCTTTACCATAAAATTTCTTCTTCCTCAAAGTTCCCAGAACTTTCTTCATGTGCTTTTCGTGCTCCTCTTCCGTCTTTGAATAGATCAGAATGTCATCGATGAAGACAACGACAATTGATCTAAGTATTCATGGAAAACCTTGTTCATAAGGTTCATGAACACCGCAGGAGCATGCGTCAGTCCAAACGGCATAACCAAGAATTCAAACTGCCCATACTTGGTGTTGAATGCTGTCTTGGGAATAACTTCCTTCCTGACTCTGATCCGATAGTAGCCAGATCTAAGATCAATCTTCGAAAATACCATGGCTCCGCTCAATTGATCAAATAGGTCATCGATCCGGGGCATAGGGTACTTGTTTTTGATGGTGATATTGTTCAGCGCCCGGTAGTCGATGCACATCCGTATTGTTCCATCCTTCTTGGGCACAAACAAGATAGGTGTTCCCTAGGGTGAAGTTCCATCTTGGATAAATCCTAGAGCCTTCATTGATCTGGTCCTTCATCTTCTTGGCTTCCTTCGGGTTGACTCTGTAGCATCCCTTAGAAATAGGGGAGAGCCAGGGGCTAGGTCAATAGTGAACTCTATGTCTAGATCTGGGGTAATCCGGGAAGACTATAAGGGAAAACATCTACCATAAAGGAGAATTACAGCAAAAACTCTCATGATTGGTCTAAGGACATCCTGTTACAACTTCTTATAACAATAGATAATGCTATTCAGCAGTCCTAGGTACTATTCTTCATGGTTCTGGCTCTTGCATGAGCAGTCTCCAACTGCTTCATCTTCTATGAACCTCGAGTCTGCATCATGCCTTATTGAAGGAGGCAAGGTCTGCTGGATAGGAAGAGTCCCTAGGTTGTGGCCTAACAGGTGTTGCTGGGATATGTGCTCTGGTTTGATGGAAAGATGAGGGGCAGTCCTTTACCCGATGTTCAGCAGATCCACATGCCAAACATTTCTCCAATCTCTTGCGACAAATATTAGCTTGGTGACCAAGCCTTTTACAGTAGTCACAAACCAATAGCTTCTTACGATATAACTGCCGGATAGGGCTCAAAATGTCTTCTAGATTTCAGGGGTACCCCTCCTAGGGTGAGGTTCAGCTCCAACTTGGTTTAAGATAGCTAAGGCTACATCATTGACGTTCTTCATGTCTTCTCTCGTGATATTCATCTGTTCCTGCTGGGCTTCATCTTGAGCTTTCTGGGACTCCATGATTACTTGAAATATGGCAACCATTTGGGAGGTGTTTGCTGGTACTGGTGGAGCAACAGGAATGGGTACTTCCCCAAGGAAATGCAACTCAGTTTGAGAAGAGGTAGAAATCGCCAGTGTAGTGAAAACTTCACTGGATGCATTATGGGGACGGTCAATCAGCTGCGAGGGAATAAATCCTGGACTTGGTTGAGGAGATGGGGTATGATCCGGAGATGACACCTCATCGCCAGCAGGATTGGTCTTGTCAATGGTCATTCTCTGGAAGGTTTAGGATGCAAACATAAGCAAGGTATCCTACCAGTCTATAATCAAACAAAAATATTTATTTAATATATTTCGGTCCTATGTTGTGACAAATTGATGTTCTAGTGTTCTAATTGTTTCTAAATATGTTTTCCTAAGTTGTTCAGACCTGCATGGGCCACCACTAAAAACATGTCACGACCCGGTCCCAATTACTTGGGTCGAATCGGATCATGCCCAGCCTGCACCGTTGTTGAGACGGCGGCAGTAAGCTGTATCACTCATGCAGGTAAATAAAACAACACAGTCTAATTGCCACAACTTTAATAATTCGAATAGTTTAAAACTTTTTACAATAAAATGAAAGATACATCTGAAATACATTGTTTTCCACAAACATCATGAATCACAAGAAGAAGAAAATCTAGGCAACCAGCTCATCAGTCTCGAAATCATCATCCTCTAGTTGGGACCTCGGGAAATATCGCGGAACAAAGCCTCATCAGTGATACCTAAAATGTTGGGTCTCCAGTCAGGAGGGAGCAAAGTACAATTCATGCTAATTTAACAATTGAAATAATAATAGAATCATGCACTTTTAAACAATTTTGAAACCAACAGTTTAAGCAGTTACAGTTTTAAAACAGTTACAGTTCTGTGATGTGAATATGCAATAAAATATGATCGGCTTGGGTTTGTTACAGTACAGATACAGCTTATCCCCGTGTGTATGAGGGGTAAGCTAATAGTTACAGTAGTTTGGATGTGGTCATACTCATTATACTATTCCCCCAGTCCCCAATAGTTACAGTAGTTACAGTCAATGCTCTCAAAGAGAGTTCCGTGTTGTATCGTGGTTTAAACTTGTAATAAAACAATTACTAAATAATTGTAAACTAACACAAAATGTACTTGCCTTTGTTTTATTGACTGGATTCGTTTGTTGATTCCGGGGTGATGCTAGTACAGTCCTCGAAACCCTATAATTGAGAATTGACTCAGATTTCAGGTTTACCAATCTAGCTACGCTAGTTGAAATCTCTATTTGTGTCCTAGTCCAATTTTAATTCTTTAATTAACCAAACACGAAAAATACGATTATTAGTGCGTTGATTTAGTACGAGGGAAAAAGATCGTTTTAAACTTTTGAATTCGGAAAACTTCGTCGATACCAGATTAATTATTAAAACTTGGTATTTTTATAGTATATAAATATAAAGCTAATTTTCTTATTTAGTAAGAAATACATGATTTTTAATTAAATAGAAACTTGTCAATTTTTAGGTGAGAAAATCTTTATTATTTTTTTATACGAAAATACCTTTTTATTCAATTTACTCGTTTAATACAAAAATTCGCAAAACCAGAAATAACTAAAATCTAAGCTACCAATTACAGTTACAGACCACAGCCAGCTAGACTTATGCCCATTACAATTTATTTACATAAATTGAAATAAGACAAAACCGCCGTTAGTCCTAAACTTTAAATAAATAAAATATGAATAAAATTAAATAGTAAAAATAAAGATAAATATAGAGTCTCAGATATGGTCCAATCCTCAACTGGCTAATGCCTCAACGTCCGGGTGGAGCCGATTTCGTTTGTACTTAGCCGGGTCTATTGACCGATACGGTCGTCACCCAAATCCAAATATTAAATAAAATTCCGAAATCCATTTTAAATTCATTTTTAAAATAATCTAGAATTTACGGAAAAATTCGGCAGCATCTCCTCTGTTTTTGGTCAACCCAAAAACTGGGAAATAGCGCCGATAATTTTCCTGCAAATCCCAAACCAGGGAATTCCCAAAATATATATACAGAATAAACACAACCAATCCACGGATAAATTCGGAACGACCCGAATAATTTTCAGAAGTCCGATTCCAACCCAAAACTCACAGAACGCTACCGGAAAAATCTGGAAAGCCAAAACAGACCAAAAATCAATTCCCGAAATATTCCGGAAATCCAAAATAATCCACAGAACCTTTCCGAAGGTTCCGAAAAAATACGACGTCGCTAAAACCGAATTCCCAAGGGGAATCGGGGACCATTTCTCATCATAGACTATAATAAAAATGGACGGGACAGGGGTTATACCTCGGGTTGCTCGGCTAGAGCTCTCAGATGATAAATAATAGAAAGAAATGGAGATCCGAACAGCAATGCAAACCCGGAACAGCGTCCGAAATTGGAACTTCGCTCCTGGCCGGAAACGGAAAGTCACAGAACAGTGGATCGGGGTCGGGACAGCAGTGGACAGCGGCAACGCTGTCACGGAACCACTGAAACAGCGGATCAGGGTGCGGTGCTCGGCCGGGGACGAAGGGGTCGGCGCACAGAGGGCACGGAAAGGCCGGCGGAAGTGCGTCGGCGCACAGGGAGGCCGGCGGGTCGGCCGACAGGAGCTCGGGGCCGGGCTGCGGTGGCGCCGAGGGTCGGCGAGGGTGCGGTGGCACCCTGGTGGTTGGGCGGAGACGCCGCGGGCGGAGCGTCGGGGTTGCGGGTCGGGGCGCGCCGGAGGGGCGCGGCGTCGGGTCGACGCGGATGGCTGGGGTCGCGTCGAGGAGGGAGTGGGGTTTCTGGAGGAGTTGTGAGGGAAAGAGGGGTTTTGCTCGTGAGAAGGAGTTGTGGTGTTCTGGGGAAAAGGAAATGAGGGGGGTGAGTTTAATAAGGGGAAGTGGGGAGGTTACTGGAAGGTGAAGGGGAGGAGGCGGACGGTAGAGAAGGCCGAAGGGTTGACGGCTTGGCCGTTCGGGAACGGAGGGGACAGAAGTCTCAGCCAGAGAGAGAAGAGAGAGAGTTAAATAAGAAAATAAAGTTTTTTTTGTTTTAATATATATATATATATTTATTTATCTCTAATTTTTTTTAATCTCTTAGAAAATAATAACACAACATTTTAGAAATCCTAAAAATAATCTAAAAATATATTTGGATTCGGGTTCGAGTTCAGGACTGGCCAGACAAACAAAAATCCAATTTATTTATTTTTTGAAATATTAATTTTAATCTAACTAGAATAAATAATAGTAATAAGCACTAAAATAATTAATTAAAATTACGGGTTTCACAATTTGAAATTTGCCAAATTATCGAGCGGTGGGTCCAGGTCTTTAATGGCCAATTGAAGATAAATCCCAGCATTAATTTGTCTCACTTTGCCATAAACTAAGTCACTTGCTCATTTTATGTGAAATGAAATTATGTTGCCATAAACTGAATTCAATTACACTCTGTTTATGATCTCGGGCTTGTTTTGCTTTTAGAATCTGTTTCCTTTCCTATAACTTATCTCGGACTGCCTTTTCGTCTCGCTCATGGCAGAAAATGACCATAGAAACTCACATATCAACAAATGAACTGAGAGTCAACTAACATATCTTTCATGCTTCATCCTATCCTGGCCGGGGCAAGACCACATCAATTCCTTTGTGCGACTGGGCCTTGTTGTGTTGATTGAATCTTTCATTAAGAAATCCATGTGACAGGTTTCCTAACAGTTTCTAAAGGTTGCCCTCTCTCGGCTGGATTTTGGTCCAGCCTACTACGAGGATCCTGTATCCCGTACATCGTCTTTCTCCCTCCTGGGTTCCCGTGGTTCCTATGCCGCCGTGTTTTTCGGTCCTTTTTCTTTTAGTGCTTCGACCCAAAGCGATGTATTGACATCCATGGATAAGATGGCTGCGCTCCAGCTCACTCAAGAATGGGACGGCATTGGTCCACCGGCAAGCTCGTTCTGGAAAGCCGTATTCGATGAAAGTCGTATGTACGGCTTGGAGGGAGATCTTTCATATCTTTCGAGATCCACCCTACAATATGGGGACAAAAAGCCAAAATAAGTGATTCGTTTTTAGCCCTTATAAAAGAAAACTGATTTTGGAACCTCTTTCACGCTCATGTCACGTCGAGGTACTGCAGAAGAAAAAACTGCAAAATCCGATCAAATTTATCGTAATCGATTAGTTAACATGTTGGTTAACCGTATTCTGAAACACGAAAAAAAATTATTGGCTTATCAAATTATCTATCGAGCCGTGAAAAAGATTCAACAAAAGACAGAAAACAAATCCACTATATCACTTTCAACTTCAATACTTTCCATACCATCTTTAAAGCGACTTTCTCAACAAGCTCTAGCTCTAGGGCTTTCTAGGTCTTCATCTTTGGATGAACTCTCTTCCTTATCATACGAGGCACCCTAATCCGAATTCCCGTCCCCATCTGAACTCGATGAGAAATCGATCCGGCAGAACAACTCAAAAGATAAAGAAGTATCGTTAATTTCTTCATGCTCGTTCCAAATTCGAAGTACCATTTGTACAAATAGGAATCCCCTTCCTTACATGATTTCTTCTTCATATAGATAGATATAGGATCTATGGGGCAATTACTTAGAAGTATATTTTGTGCAACAACCCTTCCTATCTGATAGAAAAAGATCCCATGATCCTGAACCGATCTTACCTGGGATCGCAAATCCCAAGTTTGTCTATAAAGAGCTGATCTAATTGTTAGTTTTGTTTTAGGAGTGGTACGTGGAGACGGACCTTACGATTCAATAAGGATACTTGTGATTGAAGACCAATACTGGACGCAGAGCGACTCTCAACACCAGCAAAAATGCTATGCGCCTCCTCTGCCGCCACCACGGCTCCTCTTGCCTCTCCCGCAGCAGTTAGCTCTTTTCCATGAGCGGATGGTATGAAAGAACTTGGAGCTGCCGCTCTTGGTGCTTTGGCATTTGCAATAGAAAGTTGAGTAGGGGCATGCCTTAAGGAAAGGACTCAGTCTCTCGGGTATCTATCAACATATAGAGACGCTATGCGCCTCTGTCGCTGCATAGAGTTATCTTCCTATTCAGTCACCTTTCAATCTCCGAGTTGAAGGGTAGAAGGTGTAATACCCCGCTCCGCATCGGTGCATTATAATGAGTCGTTGACTCGAAGAGTTCGCGTTGACCCGATGAAGTATCGATGCGAATCGATGCAAGTGTTATGTTGGCCAAAGGTAAGCTTTGAGTCGATTGGAATCTATGAGTCGAATCGATACAAAGGATAAGTCCCGTTTGAACAAGTGCTAATGTTAGTTGATCTGGTGTGCAGGCTATGCCTTTATGCTGGATTACGGATCGTGGCATGGGCGCGATAGGCCAGCGAGTTGAGTAGTTCAACGGAATGGCTAAGTCCAAGAGTTAGCTATGCGATCGAGTTATGGAAGCAAGATGCTTCAATCGGCGAGGCGGCAAGGCATATCGGCTTAAGGTGGGCGGGTTCTTGACTCTCTCTCCCTATTCCTTCACGTCTAATAAAATGTATTATGGTATGCGTAAGATGTTATCGAGTTAGCGAGCGTGGCTCGGTGACGGATTTCGGGTCTAAAATATGTGTTGAACACTAAGATAGAACATTGAACAATCGAACAATTGAAGCGACGTGCATCAAGTGCACGAGTCGCGATAGGGCATGATGGTAGAACATTGAAAGACAACATCGAGATGTGCATCATGTGCACGGCTCCGAAAACATTGAACACTAGGCGTATAACATTGAACACGGTGCTGAGCATGCCTTCGGGCACTTATGTTACGAAAAGACTAAGTAATATGGAATTATGCTATGAGAATAACTTACGAATGGTACGCGTTGAATACGAGTATGAGATGTCTAAGCCGTTGGGCGTCGTACATCAATATGGATATAATGGGGCATAACGCCGACGGAGCTCCCATATGAATGGTGGATTATGTTTATGAGACACGAATATGTTTATGGCACGGGAAACCGTTTATGGCACGGGAAACCGTTTATGTGCGAGACTATGTTTATAGAATGCGAGATCGGTTGGTATGCTATGGATTGTATGATATGGTACGTATTGTATGGTCAATGGACTCGGATGGCCCGTGCACGGGTACGGCTTCCCTCGAACGGTTACGCCGGGGCGCCGGGACCGTTCGGCCTAGGAGGGAATTATGTTTGGTATTTATGGTGTACAACATTCGGACGGATTGCGACCGTCCAGTGCTGTGATAAGCTATGATATCCGTAAGTTTGGGATCCTTCGGATACTGGGCTAGCAACCCATATCGAAGCGATTGTAGGCTTACACATATGAGATGCCAAGTCCATTACGGTGCGAAACACCGTGACCTTTATATAGATTGGGTCGGTGGGCTGAGATGAGAGCTGGGTGCAGGCGCAGGGCCTGTCACCCATTATGCATATGTTTACGTTTATGATTGGTCGGTTGCATGAATCGTATGATTGCTTATGTAAGTTCTAACCATGGCAGGCTAGGCAAAGAGGAACGGGATGAGCACGAATCACTATGTTATGTTTCATATTATGGCTAACTGTATCTGCTGCAGGAACACGGTATGGGACACATTTATGATAATGTGCTATGTTTAAGTATTGCCATGAAATCAATCCTAAGGCTAAATAGAAAGATCACAAATTGAGATGCATGTTCACTAAATGATTAAGTGTTTGGTTTGGGTGCGAGCGGGTCTTGCTCGGTGCGAAACGAGGACGAAAGCACTAATCCCCCACTAGTTTATGTGCAGGCTCAGGTTATGATCAGTTCGGGGCGGAGCTTGGCTTGGACGTGCCGAGGCATGGAGTCCTTGACGTTCAAGAGGAGCTACCGCATATGCGTTCGGACTTGCGACATGGAGTGTTCGGCCGAAGACTACTTGGTGGCTATAAAGAGGCATAATGTATGGAACAATGTAATCCTTTGTGAGCTAGAGAGATCATGAGCGTTGTAGCCAATTGGCATAATATGTTGGGCTATTAAGAGCCTTTGTAACCTTCAGTTCATTATGAATAAAAGAGATTCTTGTGTTATTCTTTGTTTCCTTCCGCTGCTTATGTTACGAATTTGAGATAATCACTATGTGAACTGTTATCTTGCCTTGCACGAGCGCAACTCCAGGCTCGTGCGGAATCACGCCCCAGCGAGGACGATGATTCGGGTAAAATCTAGCGAGGACGAGCGATTTCCCGGGTCGGGGCGTGACAAGTTGGTATCAGAGCGGTTCCATCCTTTGGACCGTGCATGAATCTCTTTGACCCTCAGTTGCTTCGCTATCGAATTCAATTGACTCTAAGTTATTTCCGCAACCGCATGGCTCATGGATCTGCTCGACGCTACATTGGATGTTCCATACAATAAGTCTATATTAAGTGCGTACGTCTGCCACAAGTATGTCATGACTGTCACGCTATCTTCGGGTGCCATCGGAGAACGTTGGTTGTACGCAGTGCAACGAATTATGGAGTGTTGGTTGCACGGAGTGCAACGGGTTATGAGATTATGGTTTTCTGAAGTGCAACGAGTTATGAGTCGTTGATTGCATGAAGTGCAACGAATATGGTGATGTTGGTTGCATGAAGTGCAATGATATATGTGTTGTTGGTCGCACGAAGTGCGAGGAGTTATGTGTTGTTGTCGCACGAAGTGCGAAGAGATACGTGTTATTGGTTGCACAAAGTGCAACGAATCGAGATATGAGGCAATACCTATTATGTGGCTATGCGAGTGATTATGTGTTATCGGTTGCACGGAGTGCAGCAAATCGTAGATCGTTCGTTGCATCAGTGCAACGAGTCGATATGGTATGATGCGTGTTGTATGGCTATGCGGATGGATAGCGATATGTTGTGCGAGATTAAGAAATGACCTTAAGCATCGAGAATGAGTTGTTGCACGAGTTGCAACGAGTGAGATTGGAGTCGAGTCGGACTCTAAGTCGAGTTTGAGTCGACGAACGTTATGTTGGTCGTACGTCGCGTTGAGCTTGAATAAGCGAATGTTGCGGGTGTGATCGAAACGATCGCCATGGTACGGTTAGATCGAATGTGTGTCAAACTTGAGCTAACGTTAGAGCTGGGATCGGAAGGATCGCCATACGGGACGGTTAAGTTGAGAGAAGTCAGACCTATGCGAAGTATGATGTCGAGTAATGACTCAATTTCGAGTGGTATATGCAATACCAACTATGCGAGCAAGTATAGCGAAGTATTGTGTCGATAACGATAGGCTCAATCCTGAGTGGTATATGGAATACCACTTAGCGATATCTATGTTAAGTCGGTTGGTGACTTGCGATAGACTTTGTCGAGACGATTATGTTGTTACGATAGGTTTGTCTGCAACGGACGGAGTAATACCGAGACTTGAGTGGGAATGACTTGATAGAAGTCGATGCAAGTATGTTTCGATGAATTGAGTTGAACGATTATGTGCGAAGTCATACCTATGGAGGATACATCGGACGAGAATTCGTTAAGCGTAAGTCGAACGATAGGCTGAGCATAACGAAGAATGTTACATTGAGGAAATGGTCGACTCGATCGAATTTACGTTGAGTAGGTACGAAGAAATCGTACGAACGAATTTGGGTTAGCGCGATGAGTCGGTAGCACGATTGGAAGTGCGAGTTAGGGATATGAGAATGAATATGTGAATTGGAAAATCGTGTCTCGATGATGGTAGTTAGTACAACGAAATAGATTTTGGTATGTGAGACTTGATTCGTATTCGAGTTCGGAGAATGGCAATGATTGAAACGAGTTTGAGCTTATGAGAAAGGAAGATGTTCAAGTTATGCATATCGACGATGGTATTGAGGCGTATCAAAGACGATATGTAATAACTCGGGGATACTCTGATCGAATGAACGAAAATTATGTTGAGCATTGTTGTTGGATAAATAAGATGCAAGTTAAGTTGATGTCGATTTGGATGACAATGATAGGAGTGCTTCGGAAAATTTAAGAGTCGATGGATGTTACTCGAAAGGAAACAGAAGTGTCTGGATTGCTTCGCGGATCACCACTATGTTGACATTCTTGTCTTGAGCGAGCGCAACACCAGCCTCGCACATGCGTCACGTCAAATTAGAACGATCATTCCGCGTGAGCGCTGGTATGGTGATTCATCCAGCGGGGATGATCGAACTTGCAAGGCGTGGCAAATTTGATATGGACTTGTGGTTTGATACGAAGGCGAAATTAAGGATTGTGCGATATTATCAACGGTAGTGCCTAAGTGACTCGAGTAGTAACGGCGCATCAGTTGTATGGGGATGGATAAATGAGGGATTGGTATGTTGGATTGGGTAAGTTGTATAGGAATTGTCGGAAATTGATTTGGCTCCGCGATAGGATATGGCATGGTTCGTTGTAATTGTCCCTCGTAGATGATCTTCAATTATCGAGCGTAGTTTCGGGACAGATGACCCTAGAAGACTTGACCGCCAAATCAAGTGAATGTTGAAGTCCCATAGGATGACCCTAAAGAAGTCGCGTAAGAAGGATAAGGAATGAGGTAGTGCATGTTGAGGATAAGTCTAAGCGAGTGAGTATCGTGTCTCGAAAGCTAGCGAGTACTAGAATTGATATGGTCAAGAAAAGTCATATTGGATCGAATAGATGTTGAGGAACGAGCTTAGCATAGCGATGCGGTAAGGCGATTGCAAGGATTCTGCAATGCGCGAGAGCAACGAATAGTAGAACGACCCTAAGAGTTGTGTCGTAGATCGGTTTGAGTAACGGTCAGGCTATGTGTGTTGAGCGCACCGTTGATATTAAGAAACGAATTAGTCGGATTGATTCGAGAATTGAGTAAAGGATTCGTACTTGGTCGAGAATCAGAGATAGGCGTATCGTAAGAGACCTTGGGTCGGAAAGATTATTGCCTTTGAGCATCGTAGACTCAAGTTGACCTCTTGTGTCGGGAGAGATTAAGCATGATGTCTGGATAAGTTACCTAGCGGGGGTAGCCCCAGACGCGATACGTATATGGTTCGAAAATGTAGATCGTGTTGGGATAGTTGTGTGCGAGACTTAGTACGGATTGTAGGTAAAAGAATCGGTGACATGTTGGACTTAGTCCATGTCGTTAAGACCAAATGTTATGAATGATTGGATGAAAGACTTGAGTAGTGCGAGAGATAGGAAACGGTTGGACGAATAGGCGTTGCGGAAGCTTGTTGCGATCGGATGCGCAATGAATTGATGCAGTGCGTGTGTTAGATGGCCGGCGAAGAAACTTATGAGATCGAAGTTACGGGCTTGAATCAAGTTATGTGCAGAGATATTTGGAAGAGGATCGCATGTTATGGGATGATGCATATGAGAAGTATTTTGAGAATAGGCGCTAAGATTTGAATAAGTCGAGTACGGACTGATTGGTGCTTGAGGATTAAGTTGAGCTTGTTAGTTGTCCCGATAATCCTACAACTGAGCTTGGCTGAAATGCATATATTGGTGGGACGTCTAAAATATGTGTATGATCCAAACTAAGTTGTATGATTGAACGATAGTAGCACGAGATCGTGAAGCGATCTATACGAGGCACTTGGAGTAAGTGTTGGTTTCGGTTCGAGGACGAACCTGATTTTGAGTGGTATATTATGTAATGCCCCGCTCCGCATCGGTGCATTATAATGAGTCGTTGACTCGAAGAGTTCGCGTTGACCCAATAAAGTATCGATGTGAATCGATGCAAGTGTTATGTTGGCCAAAGGTAAGCTTTGAGTCGATTGGAATCTATGAGTCGAATCGATGCAAAGGATAAGTCCCGTTTGAACAAGTGCTGATGTTAGTTGATTTGGTGTGCAGGCTATACCTTTATGCTGGATTACGGATCGTGGCATGGGCGCGATAGGCCAGCGAGTTGAGTAGTTCAACGGAATGGCTAAGTCCGAGAGTTAGCTATGCGATCGAGTTATGGAAGCGAGACGCTTCAATCGGCGAGGCGGCAAGGCGTATCGGCTTAAGGTGGGCGGGTTCTTGACTCTCTCTCCCTATTCCTTCACGTCTAATAAAATGTATTATGATATGCGTAAGATGTTATCGAGTTAGCGAGCGTGGCTCGGCGACGAATTTCGGGTCTAAAATATGTGTTGAACACTAAGATAGAACATTGAACAATCGAACAATTGAAGCGACGTGCATCAAGTGCACGAGTCGCGATAGGGCATGATGGTAGAACATTGAAAGACAACATCGAGATGTGCATCATGTGCACGGCTCCGAGAACATTGAACACTAGGCGTATAACATTGAACACGGTGCTGAGCGTGCCTTCGGGCACTTATGTTACGAAAAGACTAAGTAATATGGAATTATGCTATGAGAATAACTTACGAATGGTACGCGTTGAATACGAGTATGAGATGTCTAAGCCGTTGGGTGTCGTGCATCAATATGGATGTGTTGGGGCATAACGCCGACGGAGCTTCCCATATGAATGGTGGATTATGTTTATGAGACGCGAATATGTTTATGGCACGGGAAACCGTTTATGGCACGGGAAACCGTTTATGTGCGAGACTATGTTTATGGAATGCGAGATCGGTTGGTATGCTATGGATTGTATGATATGGTACGTATTGCATGGTCAATGGACTCGGATGGCCCGTGCACGGGTACGGCTTCCCTCGAACGGTTACGCCGGGGCGCCGGGACCGTTCGGCCTAGGAAAGAATTATGTGTGGTATTTATGGTACACAACATTCGGACGAATTGCGACCGTCCAGTGCTGTGATAAGCTATGATATCCGTAAGTTTGGGATCCTTCGGATACTGGGCTAGCAACCCGTATCGAAGCGATTGTAGGCTTACACATATGAGATGCCAAGTCCATTACGGTGCGAAACACCGTGACCTTCATATAGATAGGGTCGGTGGGCTGAGATGAGAGCTGGGTACAGGCGCAGGGCCTGTCACCCATTATGCATATGTTTACGTTTATGATTGGTCGGTTGCATGAATCATATGATTGCTTATGTAAGTTCTAACCATGGCAGGCTAGGCAAAGAGGAACGGGATGAGCACGAATCACTATGTTATGTTTCATATTATGGCTAACTGTATCTGCTGCAGGAACACGGTATGGGACACATTTATGATAATGTGCTATGTTAAGTATTGCCATGAAATCATCCTAAGGCTAAATAGAAAGATCACAAATTGAGATGCATGTTCACTAAATGATTAAGTATTTGGTTTGGGTGCGAGCGGGTCTTGATCAGTGCGAAGCGAGGACGAAAGCACTAATCCCCCACTAGTTTATGTGCAGGCTCAGGTTATGATCGGCTCGGGGCAGAGCTTGGCTTGGACGTGCCGAGGCATAGAGTCCTTGGCGTTCAAGAGGAGCAACCGCATATGCGTTCGGACTTGCGACATGGAGATGTTCGGCCGAAGACTACTTGGTGGCTATAAAGAGGCATAATGTATGGAACAATGTAATCCTTTGTGAGCTAGAGAGATCATGAGCGTTGTAGCCAATTGGCATAATATGTTGGGCTATTCAGAGCCTTTGTAACCTTCAGTTCATTATGAATAAAAGAGATTATTGTGTTATTCTTTGTTTCCTTCCGCTGCTTATGTTACGAATTTGAGATAATCACTATGTGAACTGTTATCTTGCCTTGCACGAGCGCAACTCCAGGCTCGTACGGCATCACGTCCCAGCGAGGACGATGATTCGGGTAAAATCTAGCGAGGACGAGCGATTTCCCGGGTCGGGACGTGACAGAAGGAAGGTCAAGGCAAGCGAAGTGAGTCGAGCTACTCTTTCCACGGCAAAGTCAGCATCTTAGCCCGAAGAGCAAGGATTTCTTCCTCTGCGTTTATGCTGCTTTTTGTGAGTGTAAATGTGTATAGTTTTCTTGATTGGACCAAACAACATGATTTAGGGCAACAAGCTACTCTTCAAGCTTGTAGCTAGAAAGAACGAAAGGCATAATTTTGAAAAGAGTTATTTATACTAATTATTTCTAAACTTTGGATTTATAATACGGGGTACGTCCTACTACTTTAAACTAATTAGACTGACCATCAATTCCTTTAGGAAAAAGAAGAAGGATAATTAGTGTTATAATTTTTTATTTTTATCTTAAAGTATGGGTACCCTGTATAATAAACATATAACATGGGGGTGGTCAGTGTAATTAGTTTAACCGTATGAGTATCCCGTGTTACAAATCTAAAGCTTAGAGCATCTCCAACCCTATTGTGAGTTTAGAAAAAATGGTTGCCACATAGGAATGACAAACTTTCATTCCAAAAAAAAATTGTCAATGCAAATGTAGAATAAAACATGAAGTTGATATGGCAATGACATGGCAAGGAAAATGTGAAGTTGGTTGTCTAGACGATGCACTTCACAGTGACTTTGTCTCCACATCATCAATTATGAATAGAAATATTTATAAAAAAGTTGAAGAAGTGAAGGAGTTGCCTTGGAAGTTGGAAAAAATATTTTTTATTGTCTCCTCAATACTCTTGCATTGGAGAGAGTTTTCCTATCTCATTGTCTTTTGAGATATAATTTTGCCACATAAACAAGACATTGTCTTGTGGCTCATGCCACATAGGAGCCACATAAGACTAACAACACTTAACAAGACAATAGGGTTGGAGATGCTCTTAGAGGTAGTTAGTGCAAAAAACCTTTAAAAAAGGTAAACTTTGAGAAATATAGGGAGCGCTCTTCAAATGTACCATAAATATAACTACAATTAATTTCGAAGCTCAATAAATGTTTTGGAGCCCAAAAATAAGAAGTTAATGACCTGAACAAATGTGATAAAATATAACAATAATTCAAACTAGTCCTACATATAAAAACTACAATTTAACTAATCCTAAGGTCTTGTTTGGTTCACGGATTTAAGGAACCAGGAAAGGAATCCTTTCCTTTGTTTGGTAGCCACAAACTTGGGAATCAATTTCCTGACAAGAGGAAAAATGGGAGAGAACATGGTTCCACTCATGACCCATGAGATTGATTTTCCCTCCTCCTTTTCCAACATTTATTACAAAAAATTAGGACAACTAACCATGTGTTATTGCTTATTTTACCATTAACTTCTCGTATTCTGGGTCCCTTTGGATTTTCATGATGTCATTTTATTTTAAAAGGTAAGGATATTATTGGAACATTGATATATTTTTGCTTTCCTTTCCTGCACCAACCAAATACTGGAAAGGAAATCAAATAGTCTTTCCTAGGTTGTTTCTTTGTTTTACCAAACAACGGAAAAGAAATGTGACATGAATTTTACTTTTTCATTCCCATGAAAAGTACAAGGGAATCAATTTCCCTTCCGTGAACCAAACGAGACCTAAATATAAGAACGTTATTTACATATCTGTGGGTTGTTGAACAAACAAAAAGAAAGAAAGTACGAGAATATATTTTTGAAAATGTAAATTTGAAGTCCCAAAACTTTACTTTGAATCCACCCCAGCAGTAGAAATGAGAAGGTTGTTTGGGATTGCGAATTATTGATTACTACCAATTATCTTTTTCTTACGAGACCGTATAAATTATTTGATAATAATAACTTATCTAAATATATTTTTTAAAAGTATGCAGGTTTGAGATGATCTTTTATAATTCTCTCCTATGCTGCCAAAATTACTATTTACGTGAAAAACATAAAACAACAACAATCCCAAACCAAACAAAAGTCGTCGTGGCCTTTAAAAATTAATATATTTTGTATACCAATTCAAGCAATTTTATTCATGTGTTTTATTACAATTCAATTGTATTCCAGCTGTACAGTGTCCTGTCAGTCAATCCATTTTTTCCCTAAATACTACTTTGGATATTATTTTTTAAGGCTGTGTTTTTTTTTTTTTTTTGAAAGGAGGAAACTTTATTCAATCAACCAAGAGTGTTAATACATTGAGCAGAGCAGTCCTCCTGCAGGACATGGGCAATACAGCTAGGAGCAGAAAAAACTTAGAAGATAGCTTATTCGAGATAGCATGCCTGGCCAGGACATGGGCCACTTTATTACCATCTCTCCGGGTAAACATTAAAGAATGGAAGAATATTTTTTAAGGCTGTGTTTGATTGAGCTTTTTTCCATGGAAAATATTTTCATCACAAATTTTCCACCAATTGTAGTGTTTGATAGCTTATATTTTCCATGGAATTATTTTCCAAAAAACTATCATTTTTCATATTTTCATCTAAAATGGTGGAAAATAAAACTTGTCCAACTCATAGGAAAATATCATTTTTTATGAAAATAACTATTTTTCGTGGAAAATAATGGCAATCAAACACCCAAATTAAGTTTTCCATGAAAAAAATTTAAAATTTCATGAAATTTTTTTAGGAAAATAATTCTATGAAATTAATTTCTTTTCCACATATTTTTCACCTTGCAATCAAACGCACCCTAAGAGCATCTCCAACCCTATTGTGACTTTGGAAAAAAGTTGTTGCCACATAGGAAAGACAATTTTATTCAAAAGTTCTTCTCCAATGCAATTGTCAAGTCAATTGTGAAGCTTATGTGGCAAAAATTAAAGAAGACATTGTGAAGTAGATTGTCTTGTTCTAGACAATGCACTTGACAATGTCTTCTCTTCCATGTCATCAATTATGAATAAAAAATTAGAAAAAAGAAAGAAGATGTGTAGTTGTCTTAAAAATTGTCTTGAAAGTTGGAAAAAATACTTTTTATTGTCTCCTCAATACTTTTGCATTGGAGAGAGTTTTATATCTCATTGTCATTTGAAATATAATTTTGCTACATAAACAAGACATTGTCTTGTGGCTCATGCCACATAGGAGCCACCTAAGACTCACAACACTTAACAAGACAATAGGGTTGGAGATGCTCTAAGATTTTTTTATACATGGAAAAGCCATAAACATCCACCCCCACTGAAAACTTGCCAAGCCCTGTATTACACCTGAATGGGCCAGCTTCAACCAGTCCAGATCAGCCCAGACCGGCCCACAACAAACCTCAGTTTCTACTTAAATGAGGGAAAATTAGGATGGAGTCCCATTTACTTTTAAAATAGGTATCAAACCCAAGAAAATTGATTTATGTAGAGAGACTAGAGAGACAAAAAGAAGAAAAAATGTTTACAAACCCTAGTTCATGAAGGGGTTTCTCACAGAGAATGGAAGAGCAGAGGTAAGAAGACCTCTCCTCTCCTTATTTATTTTATAAATGTATATATACATGATGATGACGACGACGACGACACGGATCAACGGACACGGCACTTACGCTTGTCCTAGTGTATTTTGGAGAGCACGGGCCGTGTTCACTACGTGTCGGACACGACACGGGACCTGTTTTTTTTGGAGTGTCCGTGCTTCCTAGGGGATCCACCCCACCCCCGCCAACCCACCACCAACACAACCACCGGCGGAAGTCCCAGTTCGTTGACCTCGTCGAAAGGGCCAAGTAATTAGGATTCTTCAAGAGCCTTGGCCGGGACATCATGACTGTAATCGGCACATTCGTATTGTTGTGTCCATGTCGTGCCATCTTGTGTTCGTATCTCTGCAATATAGTGAAGAAATATTTGTTAGAGCCACCTTCACATACTTTCGGCCACAGCCTCTCTCTTTTTCCTCTTTAAGGTTGTTAATATTTCATGGTCTAAATTCGTTTAGATAGAATGAATTACTGTAGGATCTGTGCTCAGGTGGCAGCAGAAAATGGTCTCTATAAGGGAGGAGCTACATGGAAGGCTGTCGGTGCTTGCACGGAAAAGTTTGCGTTATAGGATTTTTATTTGATAATGTTGTCAACAATATGCAAATAAATATGTAGGGTCTGCTTGGATTGAGGGGGAAAAATAAGCAGAGTGAAGGGAAGTTAAGTGAGAGGGAGTAGAGTCAATACATATAACCTTGTTTGGATTGGAGGAAGACTTAAGTGGGGTGTGTTTAATAACTCTTACTTGGATTGGAGGTTTTGAGTGAGAGGAGGATTAAATAAAATACAATAGTTACCAAAATACTCTTATTACATATATCATAAAATTAAATTTGATTAGAATTTTAATTAGAATTTGATAAAATATCTTCACAAATGAAAAAGCTACGGAGCAGCATGTTGAAAGCAAGAAAAAATGGAGAAAAAAATCATGATATTTTGAAGGACAAATTAGGGATATTTATGACTTTTTAAACAAAAACTCTCAATCCCCCCGTTAACCCTCTGATTTCGGAGTTGGAAAAAGACAACAGAGTTAAACAAACCCTCACTTAACCCTCTATAACCTCCCCCCCCCCCTAAACTTCCACCCTAAAACCAAGTATGGTTTTTTTTCCCTCGCTTAATACTCTTAACCCTCAATACAAGCAGACCCGTACTTCCACTACTTTGGTCATCACCAAACTTTAGCCAATTGGTGGAACAACAAAGATATACCTAGGAAGTCCTTAGTTCAAAAGCTCATAACTCCCAAATTATTTTTATCTTACTTTTCATTCCGTCGACAATAATTCCGTCCTCGGATCCACCATCGGTCTCTTATGCAATTAGCCATCATATAGACATCAAATAGGCATGCAGGTTAATTCCCTGCAGTAACAAATAAGTCGTGAGGAGTGTTGTAGAAGTAATTGATGAAGAGCAGTGTAGTGATTTAGGTAAAAAGTTAGTATTTACTTGTAATTTGTTTCAACTTTCATTGTATACCATGTTTCCATGTTTTATCTAATCCATAGTTCGCAGTATCGGCCGATACCGATCCGATACGGTCGATGTCGATACAGTTTGGCATGTCCCGATCCGATACCGACCGATACCCGATACTGACCGATACCGATATTGGGAGTATCTTTTCCGGTCAATTCGGCAAAAAAAAAGTTGAACGAAAAAACCAATCAGCAATGGTGTAAAACCATAGAAGGTTTATAAAAGCATGTAAAAGAAGAAAACTTAGCTATCGTATGTAAATCAATCGGTAAGGGTGACTACTATTTCATTCAATTTCAAAACTACTAAGAAACAACACTGAAAATATTAAAATTATGCCTAAATGTATAAAATATATTTTCTAAAATGTTAATAATTTATTAATAATTATTTGCTTTCCGATACCAAAAAATCCGATACTCCGATCCGAAACCTCCGATACCGCCGATCTCGATACTCGTAGGAATGTTCCGATACCGATACTTCGAACCTTGATCTAATCGAGTTATTCAGCTGACCTTTGCTGCTACATGCTGCATTTGGGAAGTTGACAAGGTGAGATTTGTTGTGAATTGCGGTTTGGGAATAGGTTGTTTGGCAAGTTGGACTGTAGACATTATAGACTCTAACATCAGATTGCTATCAACGATTTTGTCTATCTAATGACTCTATTATATATTAAGTTTGTAATGACTTTATTATATATAAGTTTCTACAACATCACTTTTCTAGTGATCCTGAATTTAGAGGAAGATATGTGTTCGAATAGGTTTATGGTTATATACTTATATTCTTTCCACACTAACTCCTTCAGACGCTTGTATGCTGAAATTACCCAACAGGCAAGTCATAACTGGCGCTAAGTATATTTTGTCACATCCAATTCTTTTGTTTCTTTCTCATAAGTTTCTTTTAACTTAATCCTTTATTAATGTATGAATACACTGAGCTGAATTAAAGAACAGTGTAGCCAATTCCAAAAATTGCAAGAAAAACTATTGCTGTTATTGTTTCTGGGCATTCTGCTCCCAGCTAATAGTTCTTCTACTTAGATTCCTCATGCTTGAAATTATGAACTACTCAAAGAGATAGTTTGTTCTACAGTATACTTTAATTTATGTCAAATTGTTGTGTGCCGTATAACATCTCTCTGCAATGTCCACCGACACACGAGCACGATCTATTTTACGTTGTCCTTCATTTATGAAGCCTTGGATTCGTTAAGATGGTTCAGAGTCGTACTATTTTCTGATACCTTGTAAGTGCGTATGACTCATGTATGATTCGTGAACAATAACTGTGTAATTTTTGGAACTCATGCTTCACATTATTCAAACTCCTTGCCAGCCATATATTGCAAGCCCAAGAGCTAGAATGCTCCAAAGAACTGATGCTAATAAGATAAACTCGACCATGTTACTTTGAAAACACACTCTGTAGAATTTGATCGAAAACCATTACTGATATGATTCTGTGGATATCTTGACAAGCACTTATGGTGGAGAATACTATATGTGTGTGTGCGTGTGTGTGGAAGTCACAGTTTTTTCTACATGACATTCTTGTAGGGGACCTCTAGTACCGTTTCGTCAATCTTGCAATTTACAGTGTTCACCTGAGAGTTTGGAAGTCTAAAGAAAGTAAGGCTTGTTTCATGTACATTTATTCTTGAATTGTTAAACTCTACTTCCTGTAGTTAGTCAAGTGAAAGTCTTGCTTGCTGGAAACATGTGGTCAAGTGAGATGAGCTTCCGTGCTTTTATCTTTTCAGCAATTCCAACAACTTTCCTCGTCTTTTACTCAAATGAATGCAGTGACGACAAGCACCTCCCTACCAAAAATGTAGGGATGGATTCTTTTATATTTCTAGACATTCTATTCATCATTCTATTTGTTCCTTTAATTCCTATTTACTTTGCAAAACAGCAGATTGAGACTCAGCATGAGGTCTATCAACATTCTCTACAAACTTACATGAGTTCAACCAAACAAAGGGAGAATCAACAATGTCATTACTAAAAGCATATCCTTGTATGCAACTTGGGCGAATCAACTGACTGAAAGTGTGAGTTCAAGCTACCAAACACTCAAGCAGGCTTCCTGTCTGAGATCCTTGCAGCAAATAAGCAAATAACCCTCTTACGACTTCAATTCATTGTATCATTGAGCAGCAAAACTTTCTGAAAGGGAGGGGACATGTGCCTTTAACAACAGGCTATACAGGAAACTCAGAAACCCTAATCTCTCCTGGAACTGGATTGCTTTCTGAAAGGAAGAGAAGGGAGAATATAAGAGAGTTGTAGCAGATTGATTTCTCTTCTAAGTCATTGTCATATCATGCTTATTCGCAATAAACTTCGCTGCCTTCTCACCTCTTGTACTAAAGTTCACGGAAAGGCCATTCATAATCATGATGGTAATTGTCATCACCTCCTTCTCTCTACTCTCCTTAGAAGATTCTCCACTCTTGAAATCCAAAATCCATCCCCTAAACCCCATTTCATGGTGGAATACCTGATCAACTCATGCGGGTTCTCACTAGACAGAGCAAAGAGAGCATCCAAGTACCTCACCGGTGTCAAATCAACCTCGAAACCAGACTCCGTCCTCCATTTCTTGAGGCAGTGCGGCTTCGACGATGCTGACATCACCAAGTTGCTCTCCAAGGTCCCGGAAGTTCTCTGCAGCAATGTGGACAGAACCCTCAAGCCAAGGTTCACCGCTCTGCAAGGAATGGGGTTTTCAAAATGTGAGCTCATCCAACTTACTTCGGCTACTAGTGCCCTCAAGTACCGTGATCTGCAACCCAAGATAGAGTTTTTGAGATCCCTGTTGGGGACCAATGACAGGTTGATCAAAGCTTGCCGTAGGGATAATAACCTTCTTTCTGCAAACCTCAACAAGAGGATCATCCCAAATGTCTCTTTCCTAAAGGAACTCGGCATTCCCGATTGCCAGATTGCTACAATGATTGTTTCCATCCCCAGGCTAATAGGTGGCCATAATCCTGACTATTTCAAGGCCTTGGTCAAATGGGCAGAAGAATTAGGATTCTCCAGCCACTCTGGTATGTTCCCTCATGCTCTACACTTTGTTTCCAGCAACAAGAAAGGCACATTTGATGCTAAATACAAACTCTTGAAGAGCCTAGGGTGGTCTGAGATGGGCATCATGCCCGCATTCAGGAAGCATCCAAGGTTGTTCAATCTTTCTGACCAGAATATTTGCCGAAAGATGGACTTTTTTGTTAAGGAAGTCGGGTTCGAGATTAGCACACTAGCCTTCCATCCGGTAATGCTATCTTTAAGCTTGGAGAAAAGATTAAAACCCAGACACTCTGTTCTTAGGCTTCTGAATAGGGATGAGCTGCCGGCAGCTAAAGTAACTGATTTCATCATGGGTGAGGACAGTTTTATGGAAAGGTACGTTGTCCCTCAAAAGGACAAGGTCCCGGGCCTCCACGAAGCTTATGTTGCTGCTTGTGCTGGTAAGGATTCACAATTTCCATCGATGCATACTATTAAGGAGAGGTAAAATATATGAAAAATTATGCATATGCTCTTTCCTTTTGTTTGTTATAGATAAGTTGATGTCATGCACTCTTTATTAGACATATTTCTGGAACAAATCCATGCATTACATCTCAAATATGCAGATTGGTTAGGTTATTAAGTTGCTGATGGATGCTTGAACCCTATTGATTTTGTTGCTGCTGAAGAGCTTTGGAGGCCTTCAACTGCTAGTAGTAGACATATTTTTGCTTATGCTTTTCCAGTAGATATGAGTAGTGGCTTAGGTTGGAGAAGATGTTTGTTCAAATGACCAACCATTTTTCATTCAACGAGCTTAAAGTTTATTTATAGTTTGAGCGAAGGGTTGAACAAGTTGTTTTAGGCAGCTCTAGGAAAAGTTGTATTTAAGTACCAATTCCATTTTTTTCACCCAACGAAACTAGGTTGAATGGTCACCTTCACTCATAAGTTGTCACGTGTCAAACTAGAGGATCAGAACCACTGAACCACTTTAGATGTTCACAAAATCACTCCCAAATGGGTTTTAGGTTGATAAGACTGACACGTGGCAACCCATGTGTGGAGGGTGACCATTCACCCTAGTTTGGGTGAGTGAACAAACTCTTTTAAGTACTCCCACTCCCCAAAACTCGTAGATTTTTAGTTTTGCTTGTAATGCAAGAGAGATGAAAGAAGGGACCATAAATGCTATAGAATTATTCCTCAATCTACAATGCCCATAAAAACCGCCATGGCTTCCAAAACTTTCATGCCAAATATTTTCTTGCTTGATCGTCTTTAGCAACTATTTGGCTGAGTAAGACCCAAACACCTGGTTCATATTATATGATTGGCGCTTGGCCCTTCTGATTACTGATATGATTTTAGTCAATGAAGGACCCCATTTTTTGTACATCGATGTAGACATATCATTTTGCTCCTTATCTGTCACTAATTCCAAGAGCACGTTCCAACTTCCAAAGTGGTGAAAGCAAACTCTCTGTGGAAGTATCTGATGTGGATCTCTTTTGTTATTTTTTAATTTCTGTAGGGTTTTTTCAAGATGAAGGAGTTATTCAATCTTTCTGAAAATTTGATTTCAAAAGGATAAAAAAGGCTCTAGTCTGTTTGAATTCTAGACCTCTCGCAATACTCATAGTGGTTTTCTTTACCACTGAGATATAGTGCCTCATAATGAAGGAAATTGATGTTGCCATGGGTTAAAAGGAAAAAAATAGGACTTTTCTCTTAGTCTCCTCTTCCAAGTGAGTAAAGACACTATTCTTCCTCATGGTAGTTAAGGCGTGCCTTGCAACAAGGCACAAAAGTTG